>OY728146.1:1243612926-1244212926 GCA_963277665.1 Viscum album | reverse complement strand
GAAGTAGTCAAAAAAACCACACTGGAAGTCATCCCAAGACATAAATTTTTGGCATCCTACCTGTGATATCACACCCCACCATCTCTTGGCAGAATCCCAAAGCATTTACGTAGCGATCTTGACCCTCCTCATAGGAGGCATTTCTAGATGATAGAAGATGGAAAGCAAGGATTTTAACCATGACTTTGCAGCTCGAGGTCCTCCTTCCCCTGTGAAGGTGGGAGGATGTTGCTACTGGAAAACCCACGTCAACTCTGCCATATAAGGGGTAGGATGCGGTGCTCCTCAAAAGGTCTTCATGAATCTCATAAGGCCCTCTCAGAACTGTGCATCAGCACCTATGTCCAGAATGATGGTCGGTGTCAAGACTGGCATAACTGGAGGATCTGCTGGTAGTCCATGTCCGATGTCTAATCGTTTCCCTATAACTGGACAAAAATTGGAGGACGTCTCGGTGGAATGACTCTGCAAGGTCAAGTGCACACCTTAGATCAAGATTATCAAGGGATGGAACAAGAAGTGTAAGAAGGGAATATGAGAAAGAAAGCATTGATGTTTTTCAAAACAAGGATACATTGCGTGTATACTTAACTACACAGCGTGTCCCCTTAAGCCTTTTACATGGGAATGTACATCTGCCAGAACTATTTATGTAACACCCCATATAGGCGTGTTGTCCTTACACATGGCATGTACTTAGATCCTTTTCCCCTGTCCGAGTTTCTTTATACAGCTAGGCCACATAGTTCTCATAGAACAAGACTATACGGCGTGTTAGTGCCAGACACGGTGTGTACTAGACGAGCTTCACCGACCCATGTTGTTAGTGACATTATAGTGACCCTGCCTTTTCTTACATTACAATTACATCATTTTAAAGATAAAAAACACTATTGTATTACATATGGAGAATCTAGAGGTTTAGTGTCTTGGGAAAACTAGGACCATACATAACAAATACAACTTTAAGCATAAACATTTATTTAATTTATTCTTCTATTGCATCTTATTGGCACTTGTCCTCTCCTTAGTACATGTAGCCACCTGAGGATATACATAAAAAGGGGTGAGCTAAAATCCCAGTAAGAGGATAGATAAGAACAATACATCATGGGGTGACATAATCATGACATAGGAAAAAGATCATGAACATGAGAGGAGCATAAATGATAAACTTGAAATGTGGCAATGCATAAAAATGAAACATCATGTCTTAGTGGTTAACTACCTCACATGCTTGTGAACAAATCTATCATCATGTTCACACATAATTTAACATTACTCATGATATTCATCACTTTACCCAATTCATTGGAGCGCTATATAATTCTGGGCGCACCCGTCACATTTAAACATTCATATTGCGCTATATAATTCCGGGCACACCCGTCACATCATAACATTATCATTATCAAGATTGCCACATAGAACAAATATCAAACATGTACATAAATAACCCATGGAAAGGAATGGATTTCATCTCTTAATAACACATTCATAAGCTTTGGGTTCCCAAAAGAAAGAGGGAACAACATACTTGATACAAGAACAATCAACCTTGAATGAGAGGTAAAAGGTGAGATCTTGAAAGAAGAGTTATTTTGGAAAACATTTTGATGGACATAAAAACCAGTGACAAACATGTATATCCCAAAAAAGTAAAGGAAATGATGAACAAATGATCTTTGAGGAGTAACCATATCAAAAATGGAGTGAAAGAGGGAGAACCCGAAGGAAGAAAATTGGGTTCGAGATTTCCCCTTAACTTGTACTCGAATGCCTCCTTCTCTTTAATGTCCTGTATAACGACATTATATTCATTAATTAGAAATTAAAGAACCATTTATACATTAATAGGGTTCATTCTGGTTTCATTATTTCATATTATGTTCCATTGGATGACTTATAGAGTTTAAAAACATTGTTCTGGGATGTTCATTTTCATGGTTTTCTTGAGCGGTCCACTTGTATTCTTAATTTGATGTTTGGGTAGATCATGGGTAAACATCCAGAACTGATATTACATGTTATTAATGATATTACAGAAGCTTTAATGATTTTATAATGAGTTATATTAGATCCATGTGGACAAATCATTAGATAAGAATTAAATGAAGATTATTTGGGTTAATTTGAGCGGTTTTTGGATCACAACGAACTCGTTTTAACATTTCACATAGTAATATGGACCTAGGTTATTTCCAGAACTTAAAATAGAACATAATACATATAAAATATTCTTATTCAACCATAAAAATGGTTTCATGGCCAGATTGAAGGTAGAAATGGAAGAAGAGAGCATGTTGTTTTTGAAGGTGATAAATTATCACCACATGAACAACGTTCACTTTAATAAAATAAATGGAAGAGGGAAAGGGTTTAGTGTGATATAATATAACATTAGAATAATAATATTATAGTATATATATAATACTGTATTTACAGAACAATTTGGATGAAGATAGGTAGGGAGAGATCAAGAAATGAATTTGAACTTGAAAGGAAATTAAAGGAGAAGAGAGAGAGAAATTACCTTTAGAATCCTCCTCTTGAGATCCTCTTTAAGGAAGCTAGGCTTGGTATTTTGATGAGACCAGAAGCTTTTGGACGTGGGGGATGAGCTAGAGAATGTGTTTGGTCAGAATTTAGGGAAGTCTTGGAGCTTGAGAGGTGTGAGGAAAATAGGGAGTGAAGGGTGGCTTTTATAGTGGAGGGGAGAGGGGTTTCCTTAATATAAAATTGATTAGTTTATTAATTTCACCAAAGACAAGGAATAGTGAGTCTTGGATGACTAAGAATAGTAAAAAAGGCATTTGAGTTCTGGATTTGGGTGCTTACATCACTTGTGATGTCAGGAATAGTGGGTTTTAATTAAAATGTATTTGTATGGTAAATTAATGTATTCTACTATTCACCAAAAAATCAAGTATCTCAGAAAAATCCCAAAAATTCACCCCAACCATTTTTCGACATGTAGAATCCAAAAATGAAGTCCATTTTTCAAAAATAATTTTCTAAATATTATTAATTTAATATTTAAATAAAATCATAATTTACTTTAACAAAACAGTTTTTAAGATTAAAACTGATTTTATAGTTCTTTCAAAAATTACGTAGGGTCTTATAAAAATATCTAAAAACTATTAGAAATTGATTAAATAATTTATTAATATATTTCAGGAAAATAAATATTCATTTAAATTAATTAATTAATTATAATTAAATAATTATGACTTATAAAATACCAAAAAAAGTTTACTAAGGTCAAATTTTCACTTTCTAAGATGTCTAAATTTTATTTTATTATTCATAGGTAATGTTACTCTTATTTACTATTCATAAGGGTAATATTAATATTCATAAGGGTAGGTTATTATTGACCAAAAATTATTTTTGTTTCATTAGACTCCAAAAACTGTCTTGAACACAACTGTGTATGTCAGATTTTTAAAATTCCAAACATCGGGGTGACAAAATTATGTTTAAAGGTCATTTATCACTTATTAGTTCATTATTTTGTGTTTTTATGACATAGATATAAGAAAGGAATTTTATATTGAAATACTTTGGGTCGTTACATTCTTCCCCCCTTAAGAAATTTCGCCCCCGAAATTTTACTTTACACAAATAGGTGAGGGAACTTCTCCTTCATTGCCTCTTCCGGTTCACAAGTTGCTTCCTCAAACTTTTGGTTCCTCCACAACACTTTGACAAGGCGGGTTGTCTTGTTTCGTAGAACCTTTTCACTTCGGTCCAAAATTTTTACCGGCTCCTACTCATAATAGAGATCATAATCCAGCTGTACCACCTCTGAGTTTAGTACATGTGAGGGGTCTGGTATGTACTTCCTCAGTAGTGATACATGAAACACATCATGAACTTGAGCCATATTCGGTGGAAGTGCCAGACGATAGGCCACGACTCCTATACGATCAAGGATCTCAAAGGGGCTAATGTACCTTGGGCTTAGCTTCCCTTTCTTCGCAAATCTCATGACTCTCTTCCATGGAGATATTCGAAGGAAGACTTTATCTCCAACGCCGAACTCCAAGTCCCTTCGAAGATTGTCAGCATAGCACTTTTGCCGACTTTGATCAGCTTTGATGTGTTTCTAGATGACTTGAACCTTCTCGGTCATCTCCTGCACAAGATCAGGTCCAAGTAGCTTTATTTCTCCAACTTCATCCCAACAGGTTGGAGTTCTTCATCGCTTCCCATAAAGAGCTTCATACAGAGCCATATGAATACTCGAGTGGAAGCTATTATTGTATGAGAACTCAACCAATGGAAGGTGCTGATCCCATCCACCTTTGAATTTTAGAGAGCATTCTCTTAGAATATTTTCGAGCGTCTGAATAGTCCTTTCAGACTGGCCATCAGTTTGGGGGTGATAGGCCGTGCTGAAATTTAATTCAGTACTCAAAGCATGTTGAAGGCTCCTCCAGAATTTAGATGTGAACCTTGGATCACGGTCAGAGACAATCGATAGTGGAACACCGTGCAATCTCACTACTTCCTTCACATATATCCTTGCAAGCTGTTCAAGTAAGAGGTCTTCCCGAATAGTGATAAAATGGGCAGTCGTGGTGAGTCGATCAACCACAACCCATATTGCATTATTTCCTCTTGATGTTTTCGGGAGAACCGTGACAAAGTCCATAGTAACATTTTCCCATTTCCACATGGGTATAGGCAATGGATGCATCATACCTTTGGACTTTTGCCGCTCAGCTTTAACTTTCTGACATACCAAGCACCTTGATATATATTCCGCAATATCCTTATTCCTGTTATCCCACCAGAAGTGTTCTCGGAGATCACGATACATCTTGGTACTTCCAGGATGAATAGAGAAAGTTGAGATATGTACATTATCCAATAGCTCCTTCTTTATCCCGGGTGATGAAGGCACACAAAGCCGCGTTCCAAACCGAATCACACCATCATCGTCGATATGGAACTCTTGCGGCTTCCCTTCCTTTGCTGCATTCACCCTCTTTTGTATCTCTACATCATCCCTTTGTGCTTCCTTAATCTTCTGTTGGATGGATGGTTGCGCAATCATTTGGGCAAGGTAGGATGTATCCCCTGCCCTTACGATTCCCAAATCCATCCTTTGCATATCCAAGAAGACAGGGTATTTCTCAATCCTCAACATGGATAGAGTAGCAGGTTCTTTCCTGCTTAGAGCATCAGCTACCTTGTTCACTTTTCTAGGATGATAGTGAATAGAGCAATCGTAATCCTTGATTAGCTCTAACCATCTCCTTTGATGCATGTTGAGCTCCTTTTGTGTGAATATATACTTTAGGCTCTTATGGTCGGTGTATATGTCACACTTCTCACCATAAAGGTTGGGCCGCCATATTTTTAAGGCAAAAATCACGGCTTCCAGCTCGAGATCATGTGTCGAGTAGTTCTGGTCATGGATCTTAAACTGTCGTGAGGCGTAGGCTATCACATTATCATTTTGCATGAGTACACAACCCAAGCCTTTCTTTGAAGCATCGCTGTATATCACAAAACATTCTCCACTTTTCGGTAGTGTGAGTACAGGTGTAGTTATCAGACTTCTCTTTAGCTCCTTGAAGCTTCCCTCACATTCATCCGTCCAGACATACTTTACCCCTTTCCTTGTTAACTTAGTTAGCGGGCTTCACAATCGTGAGAAGTTTCTCACAAAACGTCGATAGTACCCAGCTAATCTAAGAAAACTACGGATTTCTGTGACACTAGAGGGCCTGGGCCATTCCTCAATCACCTTTTTCATTGAAGGGTCCACAGAAATTCCCTCGCTTGTGATCACATGTCCCAAGAATGTGACTTGATTCATCCAAAAGTCACACTTACTAAACTTGGCGTACAACTTCTCCTTTCTCAATGTCGCCAACACAAGTCTTAGATGTTCTTCATGTTCCTCCTTTCTCTTGGAGTAGATGATAATATCATCGATAAACACTACCACAAATTTGTAGAGGTAATGTCTAAAGACTCTATTCATCAAATCCATGAAGATTTCAGGGGAATTAGTTAGTCTGAAGGGCATCACCAAAAACTCATAGTGCCCATACCTTGTACGGAAGGCAGTCTTCTGAATATCATCATTCTTCACCTTTACTTGATGATATGCAGAATGAAGATCCACCTTTGAGAAGTATTGAGCTCCTCTTAACTGGTCGAACAAGTCGTCAATCCTTAGGAGAGGATACTTGTTCTTTATGGTGATCTTGTTGAGTTCCCGATAATCGATACACAGCCGCATGGTACCATCCTTCTTCTTCACAAAGAGCACTGGCGCACCCCAAGGTGATGCACTAGGGCATATGAATCCTTTGTCCAGATTATCTTGCAGCTGCTTCTTTAACTCCTCCAGTTCGATAGGAGCCATCCTATAGGGGCACTTCGAGATAGGAGTAGCTCCGGGTATGAGTTCAATTGAGAACTCTACCTTACGATCCAGGGGAATTCCGGGTAACTCTTCTGGAAATACATCGTCGTATTCCCTTACGATGGGCATTTCCTCAAGGTTGGAACTTTCCTTTGACTCAAACATTTGGGTGAGGTATGCTTCTTCATAGGGAATCATCACCCACACCATTTAAGGATTTTTCATAGGATATTCATGATCTTCCTTGCATTTGTAGAGGATCATGGGATGGTTCGGAATATGAAAATATATTTCCTTTTCCCGACAGTTGATATGTGCTCTATATAACGAGAGCCAATCCATTCCAATTATATCATCGAATTCCTCCAAGGGAAGTATTACGAGATTTTATAGAAGAATCTTCCCACATACGTCAACATGAGAAGAGTCAAACACTTGGGTTGAAATGATTGCACCACTTGGTGTTTTAAAAGATATATCTACTTCAAGGTTTCAGGGCTTCGATTCTATAGTTCTAGCAAACTTGAATGTTATAAAGGAATGCATAGAACCAGAATCAAATAAGACTTTTTCCATTCTTTAGTGGATAGGAAGTGTACCTTGTACGACTTCATTATCATGTTCCACCTCCGCAGTAGTGATGGCATAAGCCTTCCCTTGTTCCTTTGGCTTTGGTGGTTGTTGGAACTGATTACCCTCGAGAGCTCATGGTTTAGTGCACTGGTTTGAATAGTACCCTAGCTCCCTACAATTGTAGCATTGAACCACAAGTGGTTCTCTCCTTTCATCGGCTACATTATCCTTTCTTTTCATGTCTTTTCGACACTCGTGAGCTTGGTGTCCTTCCTTCCCACACTTAAATCATTTCATCGTACCTTTGAGGCAGTTCCCATGGTGCAACTTCCCACATTTTGGGCATGTGGGTCGTTGTGTTTTCTTCCCATATTTATCAATAGATCCACCATCTTGAAACTCCATCTTTATTTTCTTATCACCATAGCCATGGGACCATTCTCCAAACTCCATCTCCACGATGAGAGCACACCGAACAACTTCTTCATAACTCCCAAAGTCTCAAATTTCAGGAGCCTTTCGAAGATGAGGTTTTAATCCACTAAAGAATCTATAAATTTTTCTATCATTGTTGATAACAAAACCCGAAGCATACCTTGCGAGCCATGTGAAATTTGCTTCATAGGTTGTGATAGATTATCCTTCTTTTTGCTTGAGATCTATGAATTCTCTCTCCATATTCGTGCGAAGAGTTCTTGGGAAGTACTTATAAAGAAACATTATCTTAAAGTCTTCCCATTCCATCTCTTCAATTTCCTCCCTTGGCTTGGTGTTCTTAATCAAAGAACACCATTGATCAGCTTCTCCATATAGATGATAAACGACTAGAGTCACCTTCTCCATCTCATAACAGTGAATAACAGAAAATATCTTCACCATGGAGTTGACCCACTGTTCTGCAACTAGTGGATCGGAATATCCACAAAACGTCGGTGGTCGTTGTCGCATAAAACATTTGATAGCTAGCTGCTCCCTCTTTGGTGAAGGAGGACGTTCCCCATTATTATGGTTATTATTCATAACCCGAGATAATTGGCTAAGAATTTCCATGAAGTTTTGAACTCCCCCTCCAAAATCATTGGGGATGTCATTCGGGCAATTGTTGCATTGGCCCTCGCAAGAGTTGTTGGCCTGATTTCTCCTGGTTCCCACCATTTTCTAAAATAGAAAAGGTTAGAACAAAAAAAAAGTAAACAAGTCATGAATAACTTATTCATTTAAACAATTATAACAAAAACATAACATATGGGATCCCTAGGTAAATATTCTTGTGTTTGTACTTATTCTCATGCTAGAGGTTTTCTCTAGGGTTTACTAATCCTAATTCCCAAATTAAATAAACCTTTCCTTTGATACCAACTATAGCGACCCGACCTTTTCATACATTACTATTACATCATTTTAAAGATAAGCAACACAATAGTATTACACATGGGAGATCTAGAGGTTTAATGTCTTGGGAAAACTAGGACCATACATAACAAATACAACTTTAAGTATAAGCATTCATTTAATTTCTTCTTCTATTGCTTCTTATTGGCACTTGTCCTCTCCTTAGTACATGTAGCCACCTGAGGATATTCATAAAAAGGGGTGAGCTAAAATCCCAGTAATAGGATAGATAAGAACAATACATCATGGGGTGAGCATAATCATGACATAGGAAAAAGATCATGAACATGAGAGGAGCATAAACGATAAACTTGAAATGTGGCAATGCATAAAAATGAAACATCATGTCTTAGTGGTTAACTACCACACAGGCTTGTGAACAAAGATAGCATCATGTTCACACATCATTTCACATTACTCATGATATTCATCACTTTACCCAATGCATTGGAGCGCTATATAATTCCGGGCGCACCCGTCACATTTAAACATTCATATTGCGCTATATAATTCCGAGCGCACCCGTCACATCATAACATTATCATTATAAAGATTGCCACATAGAACAAATATCAAACATGTACATAAATAACCCATGGAAATTAATGAGTTTCATCTCTTAATAACACATTCATAAGCTTTGGGTTCCCAAAATAAAGAGAGAACAACATACTTGATACAAGAACTATCAACCTTGAATGAGAGGTAAAAGGCGAGATCTTGAAAGAAGAGTTCTTTTGGAAAACATTTTGATGGACATAAAAACTAGTGAAAAACATGTATATCATAAAAAAGTAATGTAAATGATGAACAAATGATCTTTTAGGAGTAACCATATCAAAAATGGAGTGAAAGAGGGAGAACCCGAAGGAAGAAAATTGGGTTCGAGATTTCCCCTTACCTTGTACTCGAATGCCTCCTTCTCTTTAATGTCCTGTACAATGACATTATATTCATTAATTAAAAACTACAGAACCTTTTATACATTAATAGTGTTAATTCTGGTTTCATTATTTCATATTATGTTCCTTTGGATGACTTATAGAGTTTAAAAACATTGTTCGGGGATGTTCGTTTTCATGGTTTTCTTGAGCGGTCCACTTGTATTCTTAATTTGATGTTTTGGTAGATCATGGGTAAACATCCAGAACTGATATTACATGTTATTAATGATATTAAAGAAGCTTTATTTATTTTATAATGAGTTATATTAGATCCATGTGGACAAATCATTAGATAAGAATTAAATGAAGAGTATTTGGGTTAATTTGAGCGGTTTTTGGATCACAACAAACTCGTTTTAACTTTTCACTTTGTAATATGGCCCTAGGTTTTTTCCAGAACATAAAATAGAACATAATACATATAAAATATTCTGGTTCAACCATAAAAATGGTTTCATTACCATATTGAAGGTAGAAATCGAAGAAGAGAGCATGTTGTTTTTGAAGGTGATAAATTATCACCACATGAACAACGTTCTCTTTAATAAAATAAATGGAAGAGGTAAAGGGTGTGGGGTGATATAATATAACATTAGAATAATAATATTACAGTATATATATAATACTGGATTTACAGAACAATTTGGATGAATATAGGTAGGGAGAGATCAAGAAAGGAATTTGAACTTGAAAGGAAATTAAAGGAGAAGAGAGAGAGAAATTACCTTTAGAATCCTCCTCTTGAGATCCTCTTTAAGGAAGCTTGGATTGGTCTTTTGATGAGACCAGAAGCTTTTGGACGTGGGGGATGAGATAGGTAAGGTGTTTCGTCAGAATTTAGAGAAGGCTTGGAGCTTGACAGGTGTGAGGAAAAGAGGGAGTGAATGGTGGCTTTTATAGTGGAGGGGAGAGGGGTTTCCTTAATATAAAATTGATTAGTTTATTAATTTCACCAAAGACAAGGAATAGTGAGTATTGGATGACTAAGAATATTAAAAAAGGCATGTGAGTTCGGGATTTGGGTGCTTACATCACTTGTGATGTCAGGAATAGTGGGTTTTAATTAAAATGTATTTATATGGTAAATTAATGTATTCTACTATTCACCAAAAATTCATGTATCTCAGAAAAATCCCAAAAATTTACCCCAACCATTTTTCGACGTGTAGAATCCAAAAATGAAGTCCATTTTTCAAAAATAATTTTCTAAATATTATTAATTTAATATTTAAATAAAATCATAATTTACTTTAAAAAACAGTTTTTAAGATAAAAACTGATTTTATAGTTCTTTCAAAAATTACGTAGGGTCTTATAAAATTATCTAAAAACTATTAGACTTTTATTCAATAATTTATGAATATATTTCAGGAAAATAAATATTCATTTAAATTAATTAATTAATTATAATTAATTATTTATGACTTATAAAATACCAAAAAAAGTTTACTAAGGTCAAATCGTCACTTTCTAAGATGTCTAAATTTTATTTTATTATTCATAGGTAATGTTACTCTTATTTACTATTCATAAGGGTTATTTTACTATTCATAATGGTAGGTTACTATTCATAAGGGTAGGTTACTATTCACCAAAAATTATTTTTGTTTCATTAGACTCCAAAAGCTGTCTTGAACACAACCGTGTATGTCAAATTTTTAAAATTCCAAACATAGGGGTGACAAAATTATGTTTAAAGGTCAGTTATCACTTATTAGTTCATTATTTTGTGTTTTTATGACATAGATATAAGAAGGTAATTTTCTATTGAAATACTTTGGGTCGTTACAGACATGGTCGGATACATGGCTCACACTACACAGGGTGTTCCAAACGAACATGGCATGTACTATGAAGACTCAACTGACCCGTGTTATTAGTGGCACAACCGATAACACGGTTCTACAACAGGGCATGTACATTCGGTACACAACGTGTCCTACCGAAGATTTCCCAACCCCGTGTCTCTTCCCACATAGTCTGTGACACGGTTAGAGACTACACAGTGTGTACATATAGTACATGGTGAGTACTTAAGAAAAATAGTTTCTTCCCGAACAGAAGAACACATGGCATGTATTCATCATTACACGTCGTGTATTCTGGGGTTTTCCGGACAGTAAGCCTTAGAAACTACTCCGGATCCCATAAAAACACCAAAACAAACAGTTAAGTTCCAAATTCCGATCTGTGAGGGCCCATACTCTCGGCGAATTAAATCTTGGAATATTATATAAATTATAAACAAGCATAATAAGGAAATGATCCACCAAATTCCATTCTATGAGGGCCCATAACACCTCAAGAACCAAAGTTTTGTGTTCATTCAAACAAAACCTTACACTAACAATACCCTATCAAACAACATGTATTTTTATCTAGGAATCTATCACAACATCATGCATATCTAGAACAACATTTATCACAACAACATGAAATCGCTAAAGCAACCTAAATGGCATGGAAAGAATGCATGACATGTGATTTCTAACAAATGCCTATATGATGAATGAGATGGCATACCCTCATCTCATCGAGTTGAAACCGAAATAGAGCCTCAATAACATCAATAATAATAGCACAAAACATGTAAACCACTCAAGGTAAAATCAAATCAATTGTAATAATTGAAAAACCAGAAAACCTGAAATAATGAGGTAGATTGTCTTTTACCTATATGCGGGTTAGCTACTCCCGGGAATAGATTATTACCAAGTCCCAATTCCATCCTATCTATGTCTATAGGATTCAAATAGCAAGTCAAGAGAAAATAATCCCTCTGATAACAATTTGTAATGTCCCTGTTCTGGAATCCGCCCGGAGGTGCCCCATAACCGATTAGTCCCAGGGCCTTAAGCACATTTCTCCTAATGCCAAGGGCTGTCGAGTAGTAGTGAGGGACTTGGGTGTGATAGTGGGGAAACTATTCCCTCATTGGAAAAGTAATACAGCAGATGTAAAACAGTTATACAACATCGGAAGCAGTAATTGTACCATAACAAAAGTAAACAGCGGAATACTAGAAGTAATAACTAGAGCACACATATATAAATGATGCATGATATATATATCTTGGAAAGTAGCGAAACATGTCACAATGCTGAAATATATAACTAAACCAAAGTACAAGAAAAACAAGTAAACAGCTCCTCAGCATCACAAGCCTCAGCTTGGTCCCATGCTCTCCAACGCCAAAGCAGTAAAGTACCTGAAGTAGAAGGGTGCTTGCCCTTATCTATACATATAGAAATATAATCTGTTTGGGCCCAAAAGCATAGACCAAACAGGACGTGTGACTAAATACCATTAGGAAACCACCACGAGATCTGTGCCTAATAGTCAGTGAATATATATGGCAGGAAAATATAGATAGAAGTAGTAAACAAGGAAACACTCAAAAGTAAACATTCTTATAGTTCAATTGCATTCAATTCCACATATCATGTAAAAAGATAAACAAAGAAGGTAACCCTTTGGGATGTGATCTCAGCCTAACCCCTCTGGTTCAACCAAAACAACACAAGCAAGTAGATAACACAACAGGTAACCCTATTGAAAGTACTCGTAGCTTATCCCCTATGGTCCTAACAAGCAACATAAGAAAGCATATAACACAACAGGTAACCCTCTATGAAGTACTCACATCCAATCCCCTATGGTCCTACCTAGCAACAGAGGAAGCCCTCTGGGTAGTACTCTCAGTCTAACCCCTCTTGTTCAGCTTAAGTATAGACTCTATGAGGAAGCACTCGCCGTCAATTCCTCCTATTGTCTCATATCGGTAGCTAAAGGTGCTTTGGGAAAGCAATTAAATCACATTCCCCATGTGGCCCATGTCAAGGAACTAAAAACACTCTGAGGAAGCACTTACGTCAATTCGCCATGTGGCCTCACATCGTAAGTAGAAAAGACACTTTAGAAAAGCCCTTATGTCCATTCTCCCTATAGTCTATACAACTGGTTATCACGACCCTATGTAAGTCAAGAAAGTACAGTGAAGCATATCGTCCAATGTAAACCTCAAGAACTACTTTGCTAATAGTCTACATCATAATAGTATGTCAGATAAACAATCACTCCATCCTAATAAAACTAGGCATGGTAAGTAAACATCATAACAGGAAAACAAGACCAACCGGTCCAAACATGCAATCATGTGTGGGAAACACCTCCAAAGCAAAGAAAAAAACCCTATTGTCATTCAATTAACCTCTATTCAAGCATACCAGCATAGCAGGCCATCAACATGGCTAAAACAGTAAACACGCAATACACCGTTCAAGGGTATTGGGAACTTTTGCACATATAACTCAATGACATTCAACGAAAAGGCACAAATCACCTACCTTAGTGTTGTAAGATTGATATACATGAACCTCAGGCCTTGAATCACCCAATAACACTGTATATCTACAAAAGATCTAAAAACACTCAACCGGATATACCTTGAGAAAGAAAAGGAATCAGAAGAAGGTGTTCAAGAAGAAGATAGAACTCACCAATGTGATTCCAATGCAACCGATGGAGTTCAATTCGGAGAACGGATGCTCGATCGGGGGATAGGTGAAGATTTGCACCGTACGGATGCTCTTGGTCGAGTTTGGAAGAGAAGAAGAAGTTTCTGTCTATTAGAAGCCACCCTAGTCCATTTAATGAACAAATAAAGTACACGGAGTGTACCTTAGATGTACACGATGTGTACTTGCCTTTATCGGCCCCCGCATTAGGAGGTCTCTATGTCACCACACACGGTCATGTTCATGGCCACTACACGGACAACAACCGGCTTCCTACGGTAACTGAGTACACAGCATGTACTCATAAAGTACATGACGTGTACTTAGTAAATTTTTAGAAATTCCTCTTTTTCCTCAAAAACACTCGAAAAAGTAAAACATACCTGAAAAGAATATAAGGTTTCTTAAAACAATATCCTAACCAAAACTGTAGGTATTTCATGTCGTAATAACTTCCATGTTTCAAGATAAAAAATAAAAAATAAATACATTGAAAACTCCCAATCAGGTCCTAATACCAAGTCTAGTTCCCTCATCCATGCTCCATCCTGCCTTATCAATCAAATATAAGGCGCTTTCCCTTATCTAGTCTTGTAAAAATGAAGTCTATTGGGGTACCGATCAAGAAACATGAGTATGGTGTGTATATATATTGGTGTTACATCACCAATGGAATCTAAAACAATATCCATTCAATATCGTTGTATGTAGTTGTATAAAGAATAATGTACAAGAAATAAGGTAAACAATTTACAAATTCAATTATTATTTATTTAACCACAAAAACCTAGGTCCCCTAAAAAACCTAAGCCCAAAATAACATCTATTTCCTATGCCAGAGTATAAACTTTATCACATTTGGAATTATCATTTCATTATAACAAATGATATTTTATTATCCATATAATTACATTTCACATCATGGTCACTTTGAACCACAGTCCAATGACATTATCATGGGTATAGAACATTATTTCCAACACCCCATTGGTATTTAGATACTTTTTACCTATCCCACACCTCAATATCGCATGGGTATTTCGATACTTAGTCCTCATCCTAAACATTTTATCACTTATGGTTATTTTGAGCATCAGTCCCTATCCTAATCCTCAATGTAACATATGGGTATTTGGAACAATATTCACATTCCTAAAACCATTAATCACATATGGGTATTTGGATCATCATTCCCTTTCCCACACTCATTTATCACATATGGGTATTTAGATCCTCAATCCCTAGCCTATACTCATATATCACATATCAAACATATTTCACATATATCACCTCAATCAAGGTTAATATACATTTACCTTCTTATCACATTTCACATCATGATATACCATTTCAACAATAAGTTAAGTACTTTATTCACATAGAATAATATGTGAAATTAACTTTTAAACCATTTTACAACATTAAAATTCTATAAATCATTAACCCCTTATGTTCAATTAAACAATCTCATAATTCTCATTGTCAATTAATTCATAATCTCATTAATTGAATAATTACACAGTACCAATTTCACATCAATTTTACATTAAAGAAATTCAATTAATTAGTTAAACAACAAATTAATCAAATTGTACCATTTTTTATTATCACAATTACCAAAATAAGTTTTCCAATGTCCAATGCATCTCATATTCACAAGGGAACTCAATTAATCAATTCCATTATTCATAAAATTAATTAATCTATTGATTTATTCAATTGAAGATTCAATTATCAAATGTTCCAATTGATATTCCACAACACATACACACAATTGGAATCCATGACTACGGGAATTAAATTTGGACCACCTACCTCAAAATCATTGACAAATGCTCGCCAACAGAAATCCCTAATTGAAACGGAACTACCAAGATCATGACAAAGAATGAGATCTATATACAAAATCTAGGTCCAAGATCAAAATCACAAAGGTCCATAAAACCTCTATCTAAATCAAACTTTAAAAGAGGAAAATTATTCCATTTTTATCTGGAAAGAGTTACAGGATAGTGATAGAGAAACCTAATCAAGAAGAAACCACATACTTGAAGAGGTAAAGATCTATTAATCTTGCCTTGGATTTTTCATAAATGGTGTTATAGAGCCCTAAGAATTCACCCATAACACTCAAAAAATGATAGGATTAAGTTGAGATCATGTTGGGTTGACATTGGGTGAGTTCCAGTGGGTTTGGAATATTTAAAATCCATTTTCAGAATAATTAAACTCATGCACATGATTTCCTATACAGGGGTGCACAGTTTTCCAAAATTTGAGCCCTAAATATATACCTATCCTATGGGGTGCGAATTTACTCCTAATAGGGAACATATTTTGAAAAATAATGTTGCAATACTAGAAACCCTCTCTATCTTAGGTTTCATGGTTTCCTAGTGCAGGGGCACGATTTTCCCTAACCGTGCACCAACTGTTAAGTGACCAAAACCCCTCAAAAAACTTCCAAATTTGACCCAAACACACCCAAGATAAAAAACAACCATAATATAATCAAAACAAGGAAGAAATATACCTATAAATCATATTATTCCATCACATGAAAATTTATGGATCTTACAAAAGAAATAACAATTTATCTAAATTTTTTCCAGAATCATTTTTTTAAATTTCATTACAATCTCATAATATTCTATTAAAAGACCATAAATTCCACTAATGTATCAAATATTATTATTCTTACTCTAATTAATTATATTAAACCTAAAATAAATTTATATTTGAGACTAATTCTATTATATTTTTAAGAAAACAAGTTTGATTATAAGATTTATTTTATTTAGGTTTTCATTCAATAAAACTAATATTTTAATTTAAAATTTTATTTATTAAATAAAATTATACATAATATATTAATTTCATTTGATATTTCATTTCTTAAAACTGAAATACTAATTATTTAAATTTTTTTATCATAGATGGAGGATTTTAATTTTTTTAATATCTATTTTGATAGTGTAGTATTTATCATCAAAGTATGATATTTTCTTACCATTTCACTCTAAATATTCAATAAAAATAAATTAATTTATATATTAACACAAATTGTTTTCAAATATTATTTTATTCACAAATAATAGCTCTTCACCATTAACAATTTATTCAAATATATTTTTATCTTTATCTTTCTTCTGATTTTATAATTATTTTTTTGAGATTTTTTTCAAGGATATATTCATATAACATATATTATACTTTAGAATTTTAATATTTGGTGCAAAAATCTTTTCCTTTTCTATTTCTCTAATAATTTATTATAGCTTCACATCGTGATTTTTATACAGATACATCAAATTTAGTATCATTATAAATATTCTTCTCATATTACTAATTCATTTATGGTTTAATTTATAATTACCTCTCATTTAGTTATCCCATTTCCAATGAAAAATGTAGTTAAATTTCCATATTTGAGGATAAAATTAAAATAAAATAATTTAAAATTATCTTTATTATTTTATTTTTAATAATCTATTTTATAACCTATAATATAATTCTCAGCATTTTCACATATTTTTATTCGAATTTCATCAATTTAATATTTTCATACTCCTTTATGATAAAATAAATATTTAAAATATGTATAGATTTTTTTACATTGAATAAAAATATTATCACTATTTTACATGAATCATTGAATTAATATTTCACAATATTGAATAATTTTATATCAAAAAATAAAAATAAAATTAAGGTACGATACATAATAAAATAAAATTTAAAAATTATTATATGGCAACATATTAAAATTGAATCATAAAAAAACTATATAACTTATGAATTAAAAAATTGGGCTTCTCATACCACATTATAGGCATATTGGTTTCACTAAGGCACTTTTAGAGAGGTTGAATCTCATTATTTCATTAAAATTATCACACTTTATGTAGATATTTATTGTATTCTATGGAATATAACTTATTTTCCAATTTATTTCTATTTTTATTTGATTAATTTAATCATAAACCACAAAAATTGAATACTAAATCAGGTATAATTGGATGTATATATCATTTTTATAACTCACAACAAATTAGGAATCATCTAAAAAAAGATCATTGATTAAGTGTAATTATTGTTATGGGATTTATACAAGGTCACTCTTCACCTTAGTGTGTTGTCTTCTAAAATTTTTAGGTATTACCACACTACCTCCTATGTGTAAATCAATATATGGGTCACTCCATTATTAATTTAATTCATCTAAGGAATTTAAATGTTATTTAAATGAATATCAATAATTCATATAATAAAATATATAATATGAATTTGAAGTCATAATTGATATCTCAATCAACCAAAACGTATATGATTCAACTCCTGGTTTATAGACAGTGTTATCTCCCACAATTTAATTAGATTATAAAATATTACATTAAATCAATTTTTTCATTATGTAATATCTATATAGAATAATTCATCTGAATTCACTTGTATTTAATATTTATTATAACATATCACAATAAATAAAAATTATAGAAATATTATATTTTCAACAAAAATTCACATCTTTTATACTACTATTTTCTCTACCAATTCTATGATATCTATATTTATTTACACATAATTAAACCATCACAATAACATATGATGTGGATAAAATTATTATTTTACTTATCAAAAGATTAATATATAATGTAATGATTAATATCTTCTAGATTATTATAGTTACCTACATAATGATCACTATTTAAATAATATATAACATGGGTTATTACATTCTCAGTCAACACTCAAAATCCCAATATTATCAAGATTCAAATTTCTTAATTAATTCCTCATAATAACATATTTTATCTACCAAAACTATATATCCATAACTTATAACTAAATCGTAATTTAATTACACACATAATTCAATGATATAAAATTCCTCATAAAGGACCTTCCATTAATATGAAAACCCTAGATTAAATTTTCAATTAAATACCGGATTAATCTTTCCATAGTCCTTGGGAACCTTCTATATCACTATAGGATTAAAAACGTTCAAAGGTCATAACACATATAAAATGGGAAAATTTTACCCACATCAATAATAAAGTATAAAATATGATCAATTTAAGAAATCATAGATACAACATTTATAATATTTAATGGATATGATATATGAAAACAAAATTTTTAATAGAAACAAAATCCAAAATTTATATTTTTAAAATAAAACCAATATCCATAAAATAAAATAGACAAGTAAAATTGGTATAATAACATAATATGTGAATAGAAATATAAATAATTTATTGAAAATGATTACTTTTTCATATGTAAAAGTCTCACCATAAATGATATAAAATGAACCACTATCTTAATGGGTCAAAAAAATTACTATGAATTTAAATTTCCACTATATCCTCACATATTAGCATATGGTAAGTCATTTTTAATTGAAATATAATTATTCAACTATAAAAATATGCATAAATAATAATATACCTTCACCTCTAAGGTTTATATATTAGGAGTGAGAACAAATCATAGTTGGACTCCTTTGAGTTTATATATATTCCCTTAATTTTATGAATAAAATAATTCTTATTTAAAAATAAATAAGGAAAAAATAATACACCTTCCTATAATATATAGAAAAATGATGAAAAAATAACACATTTTTAAAAAAAAACCTTGAAACTTGAGTTGGGAAGATACAAAAAATAAATATCCCTTTTTATTTTATGAAATAAGGTGACCATGATAATAGTTTATTCTCTATTATTTCAAAACTAAATCTTTTATCCACGTATAACCAAGTAATCCAATTATATATTAAGAAGTAATAAAGCAATCAAACATCATCAATCATCATGGGATAATAACTTATAGATTTATGGTATAAATTTACTATCCTAAAACAGAACTACTAATTATATATGTAACACTAAATAGAAAAAAAAATTAACCTAGTAGACATTCCAAAAATATAACTATCCCAAGTAAAATACTAAACGTTTTAATTCTATAAATATTTGGATAAATAACATTTTTGGTGAATCATGTCAAATAAAAATTAGGATAAAACGAATTAATTGTCACTAGAATTACCATAATGTACCTATGGTATTCCATTTTTGTTTTATAATTATAACTTTAATAAAAACAAAACATTTAATAAATTCACATCTTAGAATCATACACCCAAAAATAAATTATATCCTTTAATATGTTGTCATTTCATTATTTATAAGGTAATCCAATTTTAGTATAAAAATGTATATATCAAAGAGGGTGTAAATAATTAATATCTCTAACCAAGATGAGAAAATGTTTATATTTTTTATATTACCATTAATCCAGGATATTTAATCATTACAATTATTAATAAATCTAATAATTATCATAAATTCTATCAATTTTTGATAAATACGACTTGGAATTTCATAGAAGAATTATTGTGAGAAAACATATCATTGTATAATATCAATCATTTTCAGGAAAACCCCCTTCTAATAACATGAAATTCATCGATAAACATTAAAAATAATTTCATGAACCAATTAAATTATATTTAGTATATAATTTATGTCTTTTAAATATATTTATAAATACTATATCACCCAACACTTCATAAAAAAATGAAATATCACAGAACCCACCCACATTACAAAATCTATAAAATTTATGTGTCTATTTCAATCATAATACCACAATTTAGGATATAATAGAATAAAATCATGTTTTATTTGTAACTCCTAGACCCTCGATACCTAGAGTCGGTGCATTATTACATAACATTAGCATGATCATAAGAAAGATCAAGTCTCGAATGACCGATTAGTTTAGTAGCCTTGAAAACACTAGACATATTCATAAAGTTTACATTACATCAATAAGTGAAAAACTACAACAACATATTTTCTTCATATCCCTTCATACTATCCCTGCAGGTCATTCATAAAATACTTCTTCACATCCTAGAAAAAATAAAACATAGAATAAGGGGTGAGCTCAAATGCCCAGTAAGGATAACAATATAGCAGAAACATTCACAAATAAGAACAAACATTTAACGCAATGTATAACTAAAACAAAAGCCTTTTAAACATGAACTTCAACATAGTATGGAAAAAATAAAATGAAATAATGTCATTTACTTATTCACATGGATATTATACTAATCGAATAATCACATGCAATATCAATAACCACATTCATAATGATGGAATGTATAATGCCGGACCATCATAACCACATAGCTAAGGCCTCGCGCCAAGACTACAAATAAGATTTTGCCAAGTCCTTGTGCCAAGACACTAGTTTGTCTCATGAGACCTACCGATGAATCAAGGAGCTACAGAGGGTTCCACCCATCCCATATTATGTCTAATGCATTCCCATATGAAAAGGTTTAAACATAAAATAAACATTCGTATTAAAACTAGAATACGAAATGTAAATACTTCATCCATAAACCACAAATGGTATAAAAATAACACATCCACAGTCAAACACATCACAAAAACATCAAAACAATATGGAAGTTTTGTATCATAATAAATAAACTTCAAATAAACTCTAAATCCATCAAAGGATGTTAACATAGATGAAATCAAAACAATTTGAGAGAAATAACTCTTTTTTTGAAATCATTTAAAAGTCACACATTTATTAAGGAAGTAATTTAAAAGAGATTTTTGAACCAAAGTGTCCCATACCACTTCGAAACTTTTGAAAAGAAATATCATTTCAAAACATTCATGTCCATATAAATAAATCCTTAAAATAATTTTGAAAACATGGACATTAATTAAAAATATTTAGAAAATTAAATCTTTAAAACCCTTAAAATTCCGATTTTGATAGAGTACCTTTCAGAAAGTCTTAAAATATTCATTTTGAAATCATTTAAAAGTCACATAATTATAAAATAAAACATTTAGTCTGAAAATATCCTTATATGATTGTAAGGGAAGCTTTGAAAATTTTATAACGGTGGAAAATAGCCGCACTCACCATATAAGTTAAAAAACATTCTTACCTTAATTCTGTCGAAAAGGTTATAAAGGAACTTGTTTGGAAAACGACGAAAAGACTCCTTTATAAACATCTTGTAAAAAGTCAAACAAGGGTATAAATGACTTTATCCTATCTTCTGTAAAATAGTAAGAATGTTTTGAAATAAACATTCAAGAAACATGGATGTGGATGATAAAGAGGTCCCAGTAGATAATTACGTATAATCAACCTCGGATAATGAAGAGATTGTGAAATAGCCCTTACCTTGTAATTTTCTTTTCTTGGGGGTAGGTTAACCTCATCTATAATGGTGAAATAATTGTTATTAAATTATATAATAATCATATACATTATTATGTTATCATAATTGATCTTTTAACATTGCTTTGTTAATAATATCTTAGTATTGTCGTCTTTTCGGGTGTCAACTTACTCATTTTATTTTATAAGTTTTGTTATGTAGGCCATGTTTTTCATGGATAGGTAGTATCTTATTCATATCCAGAATTATATCAAGTCCTTAAAAATTATTGTTAAATCATCAAATGATAATTATACTTGAATGGATACGATGGAGAATGAATCTCATCGTGTTCGTGGAGACGGTAGTCCGTACGTACGCACGAGCGACAATATCATTCTTTTGATATTAAAATAATATTTAATTGGATGGTATATATTATATACAGAATCATTATAATGTTATATTTATTATTTACCTTAATTACATATCATTATTATACCCATCCAAATAAAAATATATTGAATAACAATTACACCACGACATGGAGACGGTAAGCCGTACGTACGCACGTATGGTGAACTGTCATTCAAAGGATGGAGAGAATACTGAATATGGTTGTACCATATTTATAATAATATTAAAGTATATAGGAGATACTGGATTAATTATTTTAGAATGTTAATAACAAATAATGAAGAAGTTGAAGAAGAAATGAATTTGAAAAAGAGTGGCGAAAACATTACCTCTTCTTCGGGTTCTTTTTTTTTGATTTGATCAAAAGGGCTCCATAGGTAGGATTTCTGATAAAACTAAGGCATCTAGGTTGTAGTGAGGGAAGTTGAGAGAGTATTTGTGTAGGGTTTGGCCGAACCAAAAGGCTTTGAATGTGTGAATTAGTGAGAAGGGGGAGTCCCCTTTTATAAGAGGGGTGAGGTGAACCTTTGGAAAAGCTATAAATATTATTTTATAATAAATTCATATTCGGTTTATAATGGATCCAAAGTATATTATTTAAATTTTAAGGTGGGGATGGGTCTAAAACCACTCAACCAATAGAATTTAGATAGATTTGGGTAATTATATTAACCTTATCTTTTAGTTTTAACTCTTAGTTTAGTAGTTTGACATTTACCATGTCATTTTGTATTTTTATATTATATAGTTAATAAACATACTATATACCTCAAAGAGACCCCCAAGTGGTCCATTAATGATACACCTATCATGATATAAGTCTTTTGGCCGAACATTAGATTTTTAGGAATTTAATATCAATTAATAATATAATATTAGTTTTAAAAACTCTTTTATGTCAATTTTGACACTATTCAATAATTGATTATTGTAAAAATCACAAAAGAAGGATTACTTCGAAAAAAGTTAATTAAATAATTCCTAAAATGTCATATTAACCTAGAAAATTAGTTTAATTCATGAAAAGTCTCAAATTATATTTATTTGGGTGTTTATAATATCAATTATTTTAATTTTTCACTATTATGGTAATTACTGCATCATTATTGTGTCATAATTAAATTAAATTATATAATGTCTAAAAATTAAAAATAAAATATAAATATGTAGGAAATCGTTTTATCTTTCTAATTAATATTTATAATAGAATTTATCGTATGTTTAACCGTATATTAAAAATGTTTTAGTAAATAAACATTGATTTAAACTCTTTTAACTCTTCTTTGAATTAAATAATAATAAATGTTCCAATCTAATCCAAGTGGACCTAAATGATAATATTTTATTCCTAAGGTTTTTTTGGTCGAGATACACTTGTCCAATAGAATTAGGACATGCATTATGGTAATATTAATATTATTTGTACCCTTAATTACCCTATTTACTTTTAACCGTGGTAAATAAAAGTAAAAAGTTACTATACACCAAAAATTATTTTCATCGCATTGAACCATATTTTACTCATTGATATTAACCGGGCCCCTCTGATTTTCTAAATTCCACTCACAGAAGCAGTAAAATTATGTTTTATGAAAAATTCAGTTTTTTAACTACCACATAGTGGTTTCACTATTCATCAAAAAAAAAAGTTTCCAGAAAAATACCAAAAAATAGGCCTAGGCTATATTTGATATTATGAATTCAAAAATGATGTCTACTTTACCAAATTTATAACATATCAGTTTCATTAATTAATTGAAAAATTATTTCCCGTCATCAAAACAAATAGCGTGTTTTTAAGAGATAATAACTATCAAAAGATTGACACTTGTTTATGTACGGTTTAATTGTGAAATTATGTAAAATGACCAACATTGTATTAAATGGTAAAAATATATTATAAATATACTTTAAAACCACTAAAATTCATAATTTACCCATATAAATTATTTCGATTAAAAAAGTTGTTTTTAATTAAAATTTAGAAATTTTCACTATTCACCAAAATATAAATGTTATCCGAAAAGTTCAAAAATTTCACCTTAGGCTAAATTTGATACTCCGAATACAAAAATGAAGTCCATTTTGAGAGATAAAATTTCAAAAATTAGGTATTACTATTCATAACAGCTAGTTTGATTGGTTGTGGTGTGTCTTAGAACTCGAAGTTGCGTACAACACACGCTACTGTATTATTCAAAGGAAAGCGTATCGTGGAAGCTTGGGATGTTTCATTGTAAAATTTTGATGTCCCCATTCTAAAAAGTAAATTTATTTAGTCAAATTGAATATATAAAAGTTTAAGATATTGGATTTAAAAAGGGTTCACTATTAAAAGTTGGTAAAAGTGCAATACTGAAAATGAATTTGTTCTTACATTATGTCCAAAGAACTCATAATATGGATTCTAAAATTATAAGGATTATAAAAAGATTAAAATTTAGTTAATAATATTCATAACCTCTTTTGAACGGCTTTTTTGGTAAGTCATGGTGCGCTTGAACTCGGTGTTGCGTGTAGTGCAAGTTATTGAATTATTTTGAAGAAATAACACACTATGAAATCTTGGGGTGTTACATCATTTCAAGGATTTTCAGGTTATAATACACATATGAAACCGATTATGAGGTATAAAAACTGAAAATGGGTGTATAAACCCCATAGAAGACCCCTTTGATAATATTCTATAAATGATAAATATTATTTTTATGCTCTATCATAACATCGAGGACCCTGAAACACCATGATCCCTAATGAATAAATTATTCTTTCAAAAAAATTTGATTGAGGGGTGAAAAGAAAAAGAATTCCATAACTCTATTCCAATTGGGATTTTTATGTAACCTTTTTGTAATTTTTTTATCCTTTTATATTGCATAATTTTACCTTCTAATTATATAATAGGAGTGTAATTTTGAAATTTTTAGTTAAATTACTTGGCCACATGACTAGGTATTATGATTATCCTTACCATGGATGTAAACCATGCATTTTGTATTTTAAAATCATGTAACTATGAGCAGTCAAACACAATCATTATTTAATAATTTTTCCAAACCAATAGGTTTTATTAAATTTAAAATTTAAGTTTAAGGAAATCCAAAAAAATATCTATTCAAATTTTTTTGAACAAGATTATATTATATTGATCTCCCTAACATCCATTTACCGCATGCTTTATTATTTGTTATTATTTCTTTTGTGGTGTTATTTTTTATGGTTATTCCCCCAAATATTCTATATTTCTTTAATAATACATTTCCTATCCCTTACATGGGTATGGTGTCCAATAGTTTATAGTGACCTAAAATATTACACATATTATTCAATGATTTTTCCAACATGAACATAAATTAATTACAATGAAAATATCTTGATACCTAGTGTCTTTAGGATATTTGGTTCATCATATATAAATGTTAGAATAAAATATATTTTCTACAATTTTAGTATCCATAATGAAATTAAAAATAATTTAATTCTCCTAAAATCCATGGGCTATCCGAGATAAGTAAATAAAGGAAAGTAGAGAGTGAAAAGGGCTGGTATGGGAATAAACATTATAAGGAAGAATAACTTGTGAGTAAAAATCATGACATGATATCATAAAATAAAAGGAAAAGAGTAATCACATGAGAGTATAACACAAATAACATGAAATCATAAGGTCATAGAATCATATGAAATAGTTAAGAAACATGTAACATGATATAAACACGAGTCAAGGAAGACATCCTAAAAAATATCACATGGTTGATCAAGCTCCATAATGGATATGGTTTACTCTTAAATCCCATTAATAATACCTCATGATACGTAATATTTTCCAATGAATTAGAGAACTATCTTGGTGCACCCACCTTAACACATTCATGATATTTCTTTTCTAAATATAGGAAATCAATCATAAGTGGTAATATAAGAATTATCCTTGGAATGGAAATCAGTTGCATAATCATTCCTCATATAATAATCAAGTTAAATTTCATAATTAATGTATTGGAGAAATGAAAATATGGAATGTGTTAACATTTTAATGTAAGGGAGAATAATCTTGTTATATATTTGATAGAATTATAAACATAATTTAGAGGAAATCCATAACATCAATGGTTGTTATAATTGATTAAAATTTCATTAAATGATTACATATGATATTTCTTGAGGAAGATAATCTTTAAACATTGAAATAATATCAATAAAATCTAAATTTTTGAAAAATATTATTTTTTAAAATAAACCATGGAGTATTATATTGTATGCTTCAAATAATTAAGTGGTCATGAAGGTGGGTAATTTTGTAGATGTCGTATAAGTTTTAAAAGACATTCCTTTCACAATATTGTATTTTTTAAAAAATAAATCATTAAAAGAAATCATAATATTACTTTTAAACCATTTTTACAAAATTTAAAAACAAATAAAATGATAAAAAATATTGAAAATATTTTTTGAAAATATTGATATGGAAGAAAAATAATTTTCGATTGAAAAGAGAAATAAAATCACCTTTTCATAAAAAAATTTCCTCAATAATTTTAAGTACCAAAGAGAGGAAAATAAAACTATTACTTATATATTTCATGAATAAATATATGATAATAAAATTAACATTATTTTTTAGAAGATTTTCAAATAATTTCCTATAATGGAAATCTATAAAAAAAAACTTGATTAAAATGAGATTTAAAAATAAACCCATATCGCATTAATAAATTTGGAATCATAAACCCCATGAATTAAGTAAATGAATTAAATGTAAAAATATCAATAACAATAAATTATTTTTTATTTAATATTAAAATTATAATTATAAAAAAATTAATGTAAATTAGGTTCATAAGAGAACATATGTCTCCAAGATGGAAATTTTAAGATAAAAGCCTTACCTTATGTACAGAATATTTCATGAATGTAATTTATATCATATATAATAAACATATATAAATCATTTTTTCCTTAATAAACTTTTTCATGTATACTTAATTATTATTAAACCATTTAAACCATTTATTTTAATGATTTATTAAATTACTTAATCAGTTTTGTCCACATCGGGTGTTTTGAGGATGCTCAATTCATAATTATAAAATGTCATCGGTGTGTTAAACATGGAAAAATTAGTAAATATTATTTCAAATAAAAAATAAAATAATTATATAATTATAATTTTTATACATAAATTATACTTTTAAAAATATCCCTGAATTGTGGTTATGAAAAACATAGTACGTTACAATGAGGGAGAAGGTTGGTTGTACGTACTCATCTATAACGTTTCTGTTTTTCAACGATCATGTTATTAAGAAGGTAAGTGTTATTTTATCTTTAAATAATGATAAAAGTATCATAGGTATAATATAATTTCTTTAAATACAACTATATATACCATCCACATGATGCAGTAATAAAAACAAATCATATCACTTCACGAGGTCGTAGTTTTTGGTACACAAAAATGATGATATCATTTTTCAATGCATTGTTTGTTAAGAAAGTATATTTTATGTTGCTTTAATAGAATTACTATTATTTCAGGAGTATAAAATATAAATATTAAATCCATAATAATTAATATTCATGAGAAGAGATAGTGGAAAACACATTACATTGGTTCATGGGGCGATAGTCCTCTGTAAACGTAAACGATGGTTTCGTTTATCCTTTGATGGAAGAGTGTACAGATAAATATTATTCCATAAAATAATAAAATATCATAATACTAAAGATCTTTATGTTATTATATTGTTGTTTTATGGTGTAATTGATGGCAGAAAAATAAGAATTAACAATATGGATCTTGTTGAAGATGATAACTTTTTCTTAGAGGAACCTCCTTTTAATCTCTTATTAAAGAACCTAAATATGGTCATTTGGAAATACCATTAGATATTTAATTTTCAAAAGGATATTGTAAAGATATTTTTTTTGGGGTTTTTTCCATCCAAATTTCTTTATATGTGTGATCATGTGTGGGGAGGAGGTTCACTTTTATAATTGAAAAGTAGTTCCATTTTTGTAAATACCAAAAACTAACCAATAATGGGAAGTCACACTCAAGATATGTACCTAAAAAATTGATAAATAATGGTGTTTATTGGTGATATGTTTATTAAAACCACTACTATTTAAAAATAAACATGTTTTAAATATGTTATTCTATATAAATATATGGTTACTCACTTTTACCATTTTAATTTTTCTCTATGGTTACTTTTTTTTACCATTTTTACAATTAATTATGAATAAATTTAACATGAAAATATTAAAAATTATTAATTCGTCTAATTAGAAATATGGAATTCATTTAATCTAATAAAATACCAAAAGTTTCCATATTCAATTTGAAAATAATGTTATAGAATTTGTTGAAAGATGGTTTTTCAAGAAAATCATTTTTCAAGTAATAGATGATTTTTATAAAATCTATGACCTGTAATCACAAATAAATTAAATTAAATTCATATTTATGGATATATAATAATTAAATATCACTTAAATAATTCATTTTTAGGGGTTATTTTAATTGATTAAAATGGGTAAAAGTTATTCATTTTAAAATAGTTTACGATTTTTTTGGGGACTACAAATAATTTAGTAATAAAATATTGTAAAGGATGTTTTAAATTTAATTAATTAGATAAAATATTAACTAAATAAAACATACGATTCATTTAAATCAAATCAAAAATAATAATGAAACTTCAAAATTACATAATTTATTAAATATAAATGATAGTTTAAAAAATATTTATTTTTCACTATTCACTAAAAAATTTATATATTCTAAAAAATCAAACAATTTCACATTATGTAATTTTTTTACAGTGATTTCAAAAGTAATTTTAATGTTATAAAATAAAATTTCTTGGATTAAAAATATTTAATTATAATATTTTCTTACAAAAAGCTATAAAAATAATTTTTCAAGAAAACATATTTTTGATGCATAAAATGACTTTACTGAAATTTGAGTAATTATTTTTAGGAATTAATCAATAAATTTAGATTATATAAAACATTTAGGTATTTTTTTATCATATGGTTATCCCTATTCATACCACCAATTTTAATAGCTAGGTTATAATGGTCATTTTTAAATAAAAATATTTTTAAAATACATCATAGTTTGTTTAATCTCAGTGTTGTGTGTTGTATACACTATCACTCAAAGTGATATTTAAAAAAAAATTGGATTCACTTTAAACTACCATAAACAAATTTCACCCTCTCTATTTAATCATGTTCTTAGTTTTATGTTTAAATATTCTTTATTTAAAAAACACATCATAAAAATGGTTAATAAAACCTCCTCAAAAAACAGGTAAATAGAAATTTGAGGCAAATTGGGATTAAAAAATAACTAGGTTTCCATATAAGATAAATTTTTTAGGAAGTTAAAGAATTTATTTGGAATAATTTTCACAAATAATTTTGGGGAGAGATGGAGACAATTGACCAGAAGAAAGTGAATGGTCGAGATAAAGTTAATGACCCCAAAACCATAAATCTATTATTAGTTAAAAGACTATTGATTCATCAGATATGTAGTTAATAGTATAAAATATTTGTTTCAATGTCCATTTCCTTGGGTAGAGTGATTATTTAAGTATTATGATAGGAAACACCAAATAGTACACCTACTTGATATCTTTTTATTTCATAAATATAATTTCAACTTTTAGTTATTTCTCAATCACCTTCCACATCACATCTTACTCTAGGGAATGAATATCCAATATTTTTTTATGCATGATGTACTAAGATTAACATTGAGTGGACAATATTATCCATAAATGAGTAAAAATATACTCCTCATACCAATATTAAGTCCAAAAATTTTAGTGAAATTTAATATAATAGCCCAAATGAAAGTGAATATATTAATCTAGAAAATTCAACAATAAAATAAAACTTTTAACATAGAAAATTCATTACATAAATAGAACTATATCCAAAATTACCTCAATGAACTCAACATGAAATAAGGTTTTATCATCAATGGTCATATCATACCCTTCGACTTGTATAAGTAAAAAGATTATAACATTATTACTATATAATTCATTATGTAAAACATAAGGGTTATATATATCCCAATAAAATAAAATGTTCCCCAAAATATCATTAATCACCAGAAAAATCTAAAAAAATAAAAAATAATAGATCTTATAATATTATTACCAAAATATTATTAATATTGTTCAACTAAATAATTTATGTAAAAATAATGTAATAATAACATCTACATCATGTAGTTCAGTGGTAGACACCTTAACCTTATTTCCCAATGGTTGCGGGATCAAGCCCCATGACCTTGTCTCATGTGATGTGTTGTCACTAGATATGAAGGTTTTCCTTTTTCTAAAACCAAATATAAATAATTCCTAAAATGTTCCCAAAAATATTCTGAATATACTCAATATTACATTAATAATAAAATCAAATTTTAACCAATAAATTCTTCAATTCCCATTTTTTATATAGGATCATAATTTTTAAATTCTAAATATTTACCTCTTAATAAATTATGTATCGAAAATTAACATGTCCCTAATAATTGTTTCCCATAAAATATCAAATTATTATTAAATAACCTTTCTCATGCATTAGTACCATTCAACATATTCTTGAAAATAATTTAATAAATATTATTGTAGACTGATCCTTATAATGTTTCAAGAATTTTATAACTACAATACCCTTCATAAAAACAAATTAACGACATAATTTATGAATTCCAAAACATAAACACTTCAATAATTACACATTAATTAATTTAATAACACAGGGAATTATGAATTCACCCTTGGATTTGATAAATGACTTGGATAATGGCTAAGTTCTATAAATTTATGACATTGAAATAATAATGGGGACTTAGTTCGAACTTTATTCACCTATGATTTTTTTACAAGAATATTTAAGTAACATCCTTAGACTTGTATCCAGTATTTATAAATCCCTAAGCATGGTGTCCATGTAACCTCATGTGTTAATCCCTATATTCTAGAGGATCCTGACTAGTAGTAAGTGTCTACTAGAAAATGTGGGGAGAAAATACCATCTTTATCAGAGTAATCAACAATAGTTGAAATAATATATAAAGTAAAAAAGTAAAATATAAATTGACATCATGAATCCATTTCCCAAATCTGGGTATATTCCCACATCCAAATAGAAACTATGATATGTCATGTCATACTATGACAAGTGTTCTGAAAAACCAAAAAAAGTCAAGATGATGAATCCCTAAAATAGGTCTTAACTCCATTACAGATCCCTCTTATGAGCACAATCCATGCCCAAATCAACCATATAGACTAGGTCCATTTCCCATTTCCTGACCTCCAACAATGAAGACTTCTCGGGCACCCAATTGTAGCCTAGATAGGGTGTGAGTACAACTAATTAGGCCATGAAAAATGGTGTCTACAAAATATACAATCTAAATGGATATGTTCCGTAGGTACATAATGAATAAAAAATAAACAGAAGGTAAAATGGTGCAATTAATTAACATGTTATATTTAAACAACTTTATCATTTTTTCTAGTGGTTATCCATTTTAATAAAGCACATGATGACATATGTCAGTCACATATAATATGCCTAATGGGGAAGAATAAAATTAACTACATCACTACTGGGTTAATTATAGAAAATAACACATAACACTTACCTTGGAGCCTCAGTCCATGTATTCATATACCATGCATTAGTTAAGAGTGTGTATACTTAGTCTGAATCCCAAATCCATGTATTATTGGAGTGGGGATTAGAACCATTTTCTATCCTAAACCATGGGAATAGTACCTCATGTCTAAAACCCCACATACCAGCAAGCCACATGAACTTGATTCTTTAACCATTCAATACATATAAAATGTACAAACCATCACTCATTCGACACATTTACCATATAAAAACTATAGTACTTTCAAATCATATACCATCTTCATGCCTTAACCAATTAACACATTTTTAAATTAAATGCCTTAACCAATTTAGAAGATACATTATTTACATTTCAAAACTCATTAATACACATATACCATTAATGTCCCTTAACCCATTATCACACACATTCACCATTTACATTTCTTAATCTATTTAACACATTTATTATTTACTAAACACCCCTTTTATGCCAGGTTAACAACTAGAAATAGTTATAATTAGATCAAATTCGTAACTCAAGCTAATGTGTCAAAATATTTACCATGTTATCTATCTCATAACAATTCAATTAAATACTTCTTAACCCAATTACATATTAAAGAATGTGGAACACCCCATGAGTGTCTTGTGACCTAGTATAATCAACACAAATTAATCCAAAGAGGATCATGATACATTCAATTCATTATTTAAGCAACCATCTTATCATTTATTACCAAGGGAATAAAATGAACAATGGGAAGGTACTATAGCACAACTACATATATATAAAGAACACAACAAGACTATGGGATATAACATGTAGACCACCTACCACAATTATATAGATGAATTCTCACTCAACCTTGACCTTTTATCCAAATACAAACACCCTTAGAATCCACAACCTAGGATTTACTAGATAATGTGGGTTTTCTGGCATCCAAATAAGAAGAATTATTACACAAAACATAATCTAGAAAAATAAGGAATTTTTAGTGTTATACTCACACAAATATTTGATCGGCACCCAAAAAAACTCCAAACAACTTATAAACAAGGGAGATCGATCCTTGTGAATTTTAGAAGGTAGGGTTATTCACCCATGGTTATTGTATGAGGAATGGAGAGGAAAATTAGGTAAAAAAATTTAAATCATAAAGGGTAAAATATTAAATTTCCCCAATTTTAATGAGGAACATGGTTTGTCCATATGATTGGACAAATCATTCTCCACCCTCTATCCAAGAGTGGGCCTAGTCAAATGGCCTCTTGGGATAATGCATAGTTTGATAAACCATGCACTAACCATACAAGATGGATCTATCCAAGCCTACATGGTTTTGGTTCCCCCCTTTCATGATTCCACCATATGTGCACCCCACCTTTAATTAATCATGGTTATGGTGAATGAATACTACTAACCATGTTCCAACCATGCACCATGAATTTTATGGCCCAATTTTCCCTCTATTCATGTCCCAAACTCCAAGAACACCCTCATACCTCCTCATAAAATTATGTAAAACACCATTTTCCAACATAATGATATTTAAACCAGTATTCAAATAAGGAAATAACTTCAATGAATTATGGGATCTTACAACCTTGATACCTTTTAATTGCTCATCCCCAATCCACACTCTAAAGAATCACTAAGCTTCCAAGGTATTATTGGGAAATTTTTCCTTCATATACATCTCCCTCTCCCATGTCTCTTCATAACCATTACTATTCCTCTATAACACTTGAACCAACTACATAATTTTTCCACATAAAATATTCTCAATGAAATCCACAATACGAACTAGATTCTCTTCAAATGGAATGTCATCATCATGATATTTATCCTTAATAGAAATCACATGAGATGGGTTGGGGTGATACAAAAAAAAGATGTGACACATTAGAAACATTATACAGTTTACTATACTATTATAGAAGTGCCAATCGGTATCCCACTAGTCTGATCCTCTCTAAAATATTAAACAAGCTCTTGTATCTGGGCACCGACATACCTTGTTTCTGAATCTAAAAGTAAACTATCTTTTATTAATCCTAAAGGAACACAAGATCACCATTAATAAACTCAAGAGGTTTATAACGTCAATATGAATACAACTTCTTCCTAATGAAAGTCATAATGATATGTTTTTGAATCAACTAGACCTACTCTAACATATCTTATACAAGACTTGGTCTTAAAAACTCCAATTCCTAATTCTCCATCCAAAATAATGGAGATCTAAAATACGTACCATAGAGAGACTCATATGGTGCAATATGAATAGTCACCTAGTTAATGTTGTTATATATGAACATAATAAGTGCCATGTTACACTTCCAAGGTACACCAAAGTCCAAGATATATATCCTCTATCAAATTAATGGTATTCTCTTACTATCTATCAATCAATGAGTGTGATAAAATTTAAATAAACTTGGGAATAATATCATTCTATAACCAATTCTAGAGAAGAAATGAAAAATGTGGATCCTGACCTAAAACTAATGTTTTCCACACCCTAGAAAATCACATTTTCTCTAAATCATACAAATCACTCAACTTGTCCATGGTGAAGGTTTCTTGAATTAGTAATAAATGTGACACCTTGGTCAACCGATCCAAAACTACCCATATCAAATAATTATTTTAAGGAATTCTTGAGATACCTAAAACCAAATCCATTCAAACTTCTTCCCACTTTCATTCTAGAATGGGAAACGGCTGCACAAAACAACCTAGTTGCTAAATATTTTTCATTACCCACTGATTAGTGTGGTTTTTTGGCAAAAAAACTGCAAACAATTTATTCTTCACTAGTCACCAATATGTTATAAAAAGATAATGATGCATATTGTTTAATCAAGGATGCACCACCCACTTTGAATCATGAAAATAATACATCAAATCTTCCCATATACATGTAGAAAGATCAACACGACAAAAAATATAACAAATCTCATCATCATCACCATTCCAACTGGAAGATGAGTCCTCAAATTCAAGTCATTCCCTTAAGGCCAATCACTCTAAATCCTCTTACTACCTCTCCCTAATCCACCTCAAAAGTGTGGAATCAATTGACAAGGATGCAAGGTTTATATACCCTTATCTATGTTGAACCTATAAATGTATCTCATAAAATATATCCATCATCCTCCACTCTAAGTTGGATTCCCAATAAACATTCTTTTGAGTCTTCCCACTCAAATAATCTGTAACATTTTTTCCATTCCCTATCATATAGAGAATCACAAAATGAAATGACAGAATATACTCAATCCATATTCACTTACAAATATTCAAGTCATACTGATAGAAGATTTACTTATGTATTTTATGGTTGGAATAAATTATAAAAATTTCTCCCAACAAGTAGTTTATCAAAAAAAAATTAAATCATAAAACACCATGACCCACTGAAGTTCATTTATAGGTAATTTTTTTTCATGAGGCCTCATCTGATGTGTCCCATAAGCCACAATCTAATAATCCTGAATCAATACTACCTCAAGAGCAAAACCTAATGCATCCCAAAACAAGGTATTCACTTTAACCTTATTGGGTAGAATCAAAATCTATGTTGTGATAAACCACATCATTAACTCTTAGAAAGAATCCTCACATTCCCGAGACCATTACAAATTAGTGTGATTAATTTTCAATCCTCAAAGTGGTTCTTCCAAATGGAAATAATCACTAATGAACCATGCATAATAGCACACCAAATGAAAAAACATCAGATATAAAAAAACTTTTGTGGGATTCTCACATGATACAACTTAATGCACAATATATGGTTCCATATACACACCTTCTTCAAGGAGGATGTCGCCCATGAAATTATCATTTTGAATAAAAAAATTAAACGTAGATATCTTACCGTATTGCTTATGATATCTTCATGTAATCAGAAAATTTTCAAGATGTTTGGAATGAATGTTTTGAGTAGAACAAGATGTAATCTACAAATAAAACTACAAAATGATCCAGGTACAACATAAAAATTTGGTTAATAAGGTCCATAAACACTACTGGTGTGTTGGTAACATGAAAAATGTCACGAAAAACTCATATAAACCGTACCTTATCATGATTGCAGTATGTGGTATATTAGATAGTTTCATTATCAGTAGATAATACCCAGATCTCACGTATGTTTTTTATAAAACATAAGAACCTCTAAACATTTCAAAAAAAAAATCATCGATATGTAAGAGTGGGTATCATTTCATAATTTCCATATGATTCAACTTCCAATAATTATCACCCAACCAAATCATATGATCATCCTTAAGGTAAAACAAAACTAGAGATCCCAAATGCCACATACTTGGATAAATATTCCCTTTATTAACCTATTACTCCAATTGAGTTTTAATTTCTTGAGGTTCTAATGGAATCATTCTATATAGAGGAATAAAAATAGGTTCTCCTCCTAGAAAAAACATTATCATGAAATCAAAATATCTCTCATGAGTTATCCTATGGAATTCCTCAAAGAAACATACTGAATTTAATCTACCATATAATGAACGAAAATCTTATACACTCCACTATCATCAATCACTACACATGCCACTTGGGCTGTGAGCACACCCAACTACTAAAAAAGTCATCCTAAATGGCCAACTCAGATATCCCAATTCCTATGGTGAACATAATTTTCCCCCTACAGGGATGTGAATTTGACACTAAGATGGTAAAAAATTATATTTTCCTTATGAAATACTAGACGATACATCCAAAATATCAGATCAAAACCTATCATTTTGACCAAAAACATGTCCCACAGGAAAGAGTACCTTCCAATATCTTGGGTACACTCCTTATATTACCTGATATTTTAATATTTTAATCCAAAGTGTGTATCAATTGATATAACCCCACACATATGTTCTACCACATGACCTAAAGAATTTACAAACTGGGAAGATATAAAATAATACGAGGAACTTACTTCAAATAAATAATTAGAATGCGTAGAAGCTATAAGAACCATATCTCAAATTTTTGATGGTCTTCCCCCAAGACCACTAGGTGCATGATAAACTGCATGAAGTGGACCTATCCCTATAACATTGGCTCTATTTTGATTCCCTGGTGATTCACTACCCAACTAATAAGGATGCCCTTTCCCTATCACACCAAATATGCTACCCGACTAGTATGGCTGGTAGAGATCTAGCTACCCACCTAGTATGAGGTAACCGACCCCCTTTTTAAACTCTCCATGGGATTTGATCCTCCATCACCACACGTATGAAAATGGTTCCTACAAAACGTCGACATATTCCCCATCATGATGCATTCTCAACACTCAACTGGTCATTGGGGACACTGAGCATTAAACTGTCTTGACTTTCCACACTGATAAAAGAACACCAGGTCGCCACCCTAAGAGGTCAAACCTCTTCCCTATGTACTATTTCTACCATCTCCCTTATGAAATCCCTCAATATGGAACTTCATACTATCGAAATTCACACCAATGGATTCGACAACTAGAACCACTATTCCACCACTAGAATACTCATTGAGGTTCCCTTCAGAAATAAGGGCATATTACACCACATCAATAAACCAAATTAAATATAATATATTCACATGGTCCACGATATTATGTCTAAGACCATCTTGAGAACATCTTTCTGTAGTTCCTCATCTACTACCAATGTTGAAACAAATTATTTCATGTTAGTGAGCGACCAAAATTATCCATCACTTCCATAGTCCCCAGGGTAAACCTCATAAACTCTGCATCCATATCCTGTATCAAGGTATCTAGATATAAATTTTCTAGAAACATTTCATGGAATATTTTCCACAAAATACCATCAACCTGCTCTGTCTGAACCCGAATATCCCAAGAGTGCTTTGATGGTCCCATAACATAAAAGTTGCAATCTTGACCCTCATCTCAAGAGGGGTCTCAAAGTGAAACAAAATCATCTAGATGGAATATTTCCATATATCAAATTCCTTAGTTCGAACCTCTACAATAAACTTCATAGGGTTATTCAATTGAAACTCTCTAGACAAGACAAACATACTCAACACAACCCACTGTAATTCACATTCCATCATCCACATAGAACGAGAAAAGTTATCTTTGAACTACTAACCCCCTATATTACCCTATATAAATGGGGTTTATTACTATGCTAATATGGGAACATTCTTGGAAATATCCTCATTTATTCCAACCAGAATACATCATTATGGTGGAATCTCTCTTCAATGGCAACAAAAATATCAAAATATAGAACTTAAAAAGTCCACAATTTTAGAAAATAAGGATCTCAATTAGGCATAAGAAATCCAATTCGCATACACTATCCAGACATATATTGTCACATATTTATCACTACCCTCAACCATCACTACCATTTTCCATAGTCAATATGGGGTAAACCAACTTATATAGCCACAAGTATTTAGTTATACACCCATTTTAACCATTTTATCATCAAAACGTATATTATTCTCATTTAAGAACATTTATTTCTTTATAGAATACCTCATACAAATTTTAAACCATTTATGTCTCTTCATTAGGCACTATTGTTTTACCATTTTATTAAATTCATTCAATTTTCCTGATTACATCATCTTTATTAGAACCCATTTTTCTCAAATGTCAAGGCAAATGAAATTCATTTTATCCCTCACATACCACATTTCCTTCTCGTGTGTGAATATCATGATTCATGTTACATATTTCCCTATGTGCCTAAAAAGAGTTAGGTATTCACAACCACAAGACATTTCATACTTGAGAAAATTATCATATATTGATTGTATAATATAGAATTCGAATCAACCAAGGTGAAATTAAATCCAACCACAACAACAAACATCAAGAATAACAATCCCTCCAGGGAAACATGGGTTTTCCCACAAACATGGGCAAGATACTCCCCTAAAAAAGTTCATTTACAAGGCTCGACACATCCGAGTATATCCTCTACCATTACCAAATAGTAAGAAAATAAAATCAAAGAATCCCTATGATACCACTTAGCAACATCTCGATCCTAGTAGCCACTATATATGGTTCCCCAAGCCGGGTCTCTACATAACCTAAGGATTTCCTCTATATACACTAATGGAAAGTGAATAGTAGTTAGGGTATACTAAAAAATATGGGGATACTATAAAATCTTTGTCATAGTAAGCCACAACATATGAAATATGAAATAATTGAATCAAGAAAATAATAAGTATGCATCATGAATCCATTTCCAAAAATAGGGTGTAAGGCCACATCCAAATATTAAATATTATTTGAAATTTCATATAATTATAAGTGCCGTGAAAACCCCAAAATAAAGAAAATCTAATAAATCCCAAAAAAAATTCCCGACTACATGTCTGGATCCCTCACCCATGCCAACCCCATTTCTAAATCAACCACTATAAATGGGCCTTTTCCCTTTTCCTAACCTGCAACCATGAAGTCTTCATGGGTACCCAATGGTTTCCCTGGAATTTTGTAAGTATAACTCATTAGGCTACCAAAAATAGTGTATATAAAATATAAAATCTAAACATATAGTGTATGAAGGTAAATAATTAATGAAAAAAATAAACATAAGTTAAACATATGTTATTAATTAACAAGTTCATATTAACCAACTTCATCATTTGTTCCACATGATATCCATTTTTATCGAACATACTTCAGTAAATGATTATAACACAAAATTTACATAATTAGGAAGAATAAAATTCCAAACATCCCTAGGTATAATATTATAGTAAAAAATAAATAACACATACCTTGGATCCTTAGTCAATGAATTCATATCTCATGCGTCTGTTAGGGTAATAGAGCCTCATTCTAACTCCCTAACCCATGCATTATAGGGTTGGGGTTTATAGCCTTAATATAACCCCACCTAGGGGAATAAAGCCTCACCTATAATACCCCACATACCACCAATCCATATTCACATGATTCATTAACCATTCAACAAAAATACCATTTGGAAACCACCACTCATTGAACACATTTACCATTTAAAAACTATATTTCATTTTTTATATATTCCATATTCATTCCTTAACTCATTAACACAATTATAATTTACATGGATTAAACTATTTATCAAATACATAATTCAAAATTGACAACTCATTAAAAAATATACATTTTTCCCCTCTCCCCATTTTAACACAAATTCCCCCTTTACAAGACTTTATCCATTTAATGAATTTATCATTAACCAAAACCCCAATTTTCCATGTCAAAAACTATAAAAACACAACATTAGATCAAATTTAAAACTCAATCTAAAATTTCAAAATATTTACCATGGGATTTAACTCTTAACAATTCAATTATACACTTAAAACCCCAATTTTATGTTCAAGAAAGAAGAAAACCCCATGGGTGGCCCTTATTCTAATCAAATCAACCATAATTCATCCCATAGGGATCACTGGTGGATAAAATTATCATTTAACAAAACATTATTTCATTTTATATCATGGAAATAAAATGAAAAATATGAATGTATTATATAACAACCACATTAACATCAACCACACATCAATACTGTGGGATATAAAATATAGACTACATCCTTTAATTATCTAGATAAATGCTTTCTCGACCTTGTCCTTTTATATGAACGCAAACACCATTAGAATCCCCATCCTAGTATCCAATGGAAAAAGGAGGTTTTTATTGAATTTCAAATAAGAATAAGTATTAAAAAACTGTAATCCATAAATGAAGGAAACATGAGTGTTCGACTCACTCGGAGCATCGATCTACACCCAATAGTGCTCGAAACATATTTTAAACAACGGAGATTAATACTTGGGATCTTGGGGGGGGATTAATCAACCTTGGATATTGTAGTAGTAATAAGGAGGAAAATTGGGTAATGAAATATAAATCATTCAGTGGGAAATGGTAAAATTTTCCAATTTTAATGGGGAACATTGTTTGGAATCATAGTTGTCTAAACCATGTTCCATCTTTATTCCACCCTCTATCCAAAAGGGGGATAGGTTGCACTGCCTCTTGGTGAGCATGCATGTTTGAAAAATCATGTAGTAAATTGGTGGGATATATAATTCTAAGCCTACAAAATATTTCCTCTTCCTCACATGGATCCATAAACTGTACACCCCACCTCCTAGAAAAAATGGTTAAGGTGAAAATTTTCTAATAACCATATTCCAACAATGAAAAATGCATTGGATGACCCCTTATTCACTCCATTCATGTCTCGCATCTCGGACCACCCATTCCCCTCCTCATAAACTCAGGTAACATTTAATTAACCACCATAAATGATTTTTATCCAAAATTAAAATAACTACATACTGTAAGAAAATTCTAGTATCTTTCACTTTATTTCACACAGGTAATTATACAGTTTTAGTCCTCTATTCCCACACAAAAATCATCTTGAATATCCTTTTTGGAATTTTCTATGTTTTCATTTCATGCATTTTTTAGATGTAAAATATTTGATATTATTTTATTTATCATCTTTCAAAAATATACTTCCACTAGAATCCATCAATTTCCTTTTCGATGTGTTTGGATATTCGAATATCTTCCTATTGTTAATTTTAACTCAAGATATCTCTTTTTCATGATCATAAGATGTAGAAATTCCATTACAATTATATTGGTAATATATTTATGTAAACCATTAAATTCCCAATCACATTGGTTGTTGGAATTCCTTCTCTTATTTTCCATCATTAACCAATAGAGTAAAAATAACAAGATAAGAATGAATTAACATAAAAATGAAACTTATAGACCTATAATGAATAAATTCAAAATAATAATTATATCAATACATATGAGTCTCTATGATTCAATATAGGCAATCCATGGTATTTATTTATATTATGTTTTTTATTCTAACAAATTGTTCCAGTTCTTCATAATGGTTCATAAAGTTCTTGTGAATTTCTAAAACATATCCCCTATGAGAGTCAAACTAGGTGTGTAGTAAGTCCCTCCTTCATGAACCAAGTGATTATTGAGTCATATCCCAATGTTACTTTTCAATTATATTACCCAAAAGTACAATATTTATAGATCCAATTTAACTTTATTGTATCTATATAGGGATATTAATTCTTGGAAACAACTCACTCTAAAATTCACAAAAACATCCATGATATATAACAACCCTATTATTTATTTCACATTTAAGAATGATTTATTAAAAAAAATCACTTATTAAAACTCATAAGATCAAGAATTTTAGTTTCTTTGGGGTTTAGGAAAATTACATAACAACTTAAAACATGAATTACAACATCTTTATTTAATTTTTTTGTCATGACCAAAGCATTCCTTCATACCTAACACTACATGGGATGACCTGGGGAAATACATAAGAAAGGGGTGAGATATAAAGCCTAGTAAGGGAATAAACATGGAATAACATCTGGATAATGATACATGTTAGACAAGGAATATAAATGATACATAAAGGAACATGAATAACAAGGAATTATATAGGATGATAATCATAACATAGAAATGTGGAAATAACTTAAAACACTACATCATAAACATAAATCAAAGATAAAATGAAAAGACTTAAGGGTGGAAAAAATACCATAAAGGAATTAGGTGAAACCATATCTCAACATGACGTATCAGGATACTAAACATTACCTAATTAATTTGAGTGCTATAATTTCACACCTTTCATAATCATTTCATTTTCATGCTTAAGTGTACCACATAGATCATAAAACATGGATTCATTAATCATTATATTTTATTCCATGATCAATGAAATTTTTAATACATATATATATATATATCCAAAATAATGAATTATATTTTCAAAAATTTGAATACCCTTTATAGAGAAATGGGTATCATACTTACTACACAATGATTTTGGCATTGAAAACCACTGTGAAAATTCAGAAGCATAACGATTCCATATAGAAATTAATAAAATGGGTTCATGAGAGAAAAAGGGTATATAATCATTAAGAAATTAAATTTACAGTAATAGGTACATGGAAAAAAATTACCAAATATAAGTAATTGGAAATAGAAGGCGTAACAAAATAAAGAGTCTTAAAGTAAGAGGAGAAAGAAAAAAACCCTTATGAAATTTCAGCATGGTAACATGTGTACATAAAAGATAATAGATGGTATTAGTTAGAGTGAAAGAAATATATAATAAAATTTACATAAAATGGAAAGTAAGTTTATCTGGGAACATCATATCCAAATATATGAAAATGTAATTTAAGAAGCATAATAAAAAATATGTGCTTGAATGGAAATGAGAAGGGAGAAATCCCTTACTTGGATATGTGACTACCAAGGATTAAGAGAGGCATATTGGGAGCCTGGGGAACCTTGGGAGGACTCTAGGGAGTAGATAGAAGAGTTTTTTATATGCATAAAAGAGTTACAGTGAATATAAATTTGATCTTGGGTGGGTTTATATAGGAAAGGATGGGGATTTCTTTATTATTTCGGTTTTCGACACTTCATGATAAAATATTCAAAACCAAAAACCATCCCATGGGTTTTCCCATAGATTATGACAAAGGGGAGTGTTTTAAATTATTTTATAAGTCCAATGGACGAAAATATTTAAATATTTCCTTTACATAAGTGGAGTTGAGTCACACTCTTACAAAAATGAATTTAAAATCATAAAATAAATCATATGTTTTGGATGATTCATAATGGATTTACAAAATATATAAAATAAACATAAAATCACATAATTTTTAATAAAAAATATAATAGGATGAAGATACCTTTTGTTGTATTTATTACATCATTATTGGGCCATTATGATCTCATAAAATCCACCATATATTTATACGTTATATAATTTTTACCCAAAATTCGACTGTCTTAGAAAATTATGAAAAATTTACCATTGGATAATTTCAAAATCCTGATTCCAAAAATAATATTTATTTATTTCTAAATAATTTTCTAATATGATATTTTCACTTTTAAAATAAAAACTCACATTTATTGAACATGACGATTTTTTGACAATAAGAGTTTTTGAACTCTAATAAAAATTACATTTGACTTCATAAAAATTATTTGATAATTAATATTTAATAAATTTAATTTAAAAATAATATTTTCTTAAAATAATATTTTATTTAAAAAATCCATTAATTCATCAAAATAGATTTCATAAATTGAATTTGAATATTAACCAAATAAATACTATTTGTGATTTAAAAATAATTTATAAAGTAAAAAATAATAGAAAGAAAATATATTCATTATCCTATAAAAAAATGATGTACATAATATTATTGATAGGGTCTTGATACACATCCCTTTACTACACACACATATATCATTGAGTAAGGTGTGCGATGGTGGGGCTTTCGTGGGACCGTTCGATGAACATGGTTTGGGTTGTGATCTTGATGAGCTTGATCTTCTCCCATAAACGGTTTCACACATGCTTATGTTGTTGGATCTCAACATGGGATTGGTCTAAGAAAAATTCCTAAAATTCCATCTCCCTCAAAAGCTCTGATAAATGGGATTCATAGGTTTCGATCCTATTGGTTGAGGCCATCACATCCTTTGTCTGTGCTAAAAGGATTTTTTAGCCCTTTATTTATACTCATCATGTGGTAATTGTTCAATGGATATATTATCAACAATAAAGAAACATAACAGTAATTTAAAATCTAATTTTATATAATAATAGAAGTTCATGTGGTTTCTATATCCATAATACATTTAATTAAATCAAAAGAAATGGAATTTTATTCATAAATGTTTTGGTCCTTAAAACCTTCCCCCCTTAAGAATGTTTGCCCCTGAAACATCCTTTTACCATACTAAAACAGATGATGGTTGCTCTAATTCATCACATCCTCTAGTTCCCACATTTCTTATTCAAACTTTTGGTTTTTTCAAAACACTTTGATGAGGGGCATTGTCTTATTTCGTAGAACTTTTTACCTATTACATAAAATCTTCACCGACGACTCCCTATAAGAATGTTTATTCACCAATGGTACCACCTATGTATTGAGTACATGTGATGGGTCACTTATGCAGTTTTATAAGGGGGACACATGGTATACATCATGTACTTGAGACAAGTTCAGTGGGAGTTCAATTCGATAGTCCACTACTCTGATGTGATCAAGGATCTCAAAAGGGCCGATGTACATCGGACTAAGCTTTCAATTCTCCCCAAATATCATTACTCTCTTCCATAGAGATATGTGTAGGAATACCACGTCTCTAACATCAATCTCTAGATCTCTTTAATGATTTTCAGAATAACTCTTTTGTAGAATCTCAGCAACTTTGATGTGTTATTGTATGGTATTAACCCTCTCTACCATCTATTTGACCATTTAAGGACCTATAAGTTTCTATTCCTCAACTTCATCCCTAAATTCTTGTGTTCTGAACCTCTTCTGATAAAGGGATACATAAGGAGAAATTCAGATTCTTGAATAAAAACTATTGTTGTAAGATAACTCCACAAATGGAAGATGTTAGTTCCATGAACCTTTGAAATCCTTTGAGAAATATCTCAACATGTCCTTAAGTGTTTGGATATTCCATTCATATTTACCATTAGTTTAAGGGTAATAAGACATACTGAATAATAGCTCAATGTTTAGAACATGCTAGAGACATTTCAAAAATTTAGAGGTGAATCGTGGATCTCGATTAGAAACAATTGATTTTGGTACTCCATGAAGCCATACCACTTATCTGATATATATGTTTGCTGGTTGATCTAGTGAGAAATGTTATCGAATAACAATAAAGTGTACAGTCTTTGTAAGGTGATCCATAAAAACCCAAATAGAATTTTTTACCTTGGATGTATGTGGATGTCCAGTGACAAAGTCCATTGGGATGTTTTCCAATTTTCATGTTGGTATGGATAATGGTTACATCATCCCAATAGAATTATATATTTTATCCTTCACTTGATGACAGACTTGAAACTTTTATGTATATTATTTGATGTCCTTGTTAATGTTATCCCACCAATAGTGTTCTCAAAGATCTCGATACATCATTGTGCTTTTTGGGTGAATGGATAAAGTCGAACTATGTGCATTATCTAAAATTTCTCTCTATAACTAAGGATTCGATAGAACACATATTATTAACCCAAATCTCAAAATTCATTCTTTATTAACATTGAACACTAAGGATTTAACTTTTTTAATAGTTTCCACTTTCTTCTGAATTCCCACATTATCTTTTTGACATCCTTTAACCTTTCTAAAAGAGATGATTGGGAAATCATTTGTTAAGGGATTTATTGTGCTCTGTTCTCTATGATTCCCATGTTTGTCTTCTTCAAATATAAGAATATTGACTCCATATAAATTCTCATAAATGATAGAAGTGTTGGGTCTTTTATACTTAGAGAATGTACCACCTTGTTCACTTTCCCATGATGGTAGTGGATTGAGTAGTCGTAATCCCTAATAAGATCTAACTATATTTTTTTCTGTGCATATTAATATCTTTCTATGTGAATAAATTTTTAGACTTTTGTGATCTGTATATATTTCACACATCTCCCTAAAGAGATAATGTCTCTTGATTTTTAATGAAAAGATCATAGCTAGTAACTCCATATCATGAGTGGGATAACATTGATCGTGAATTTTCAACTACCTTGAGGCATAGGCAATGACTTTGTCATTTTGAATCAACACAAATCACAATCCCTTCATTGAAGCATAAATAAAAATAAAAAAAACTTACCAAATTGTGAGTAGTGTGATTATAGGGGAAGTTACAAGCCTCCATTTCAACTCCATGAATATTTCTTCAAAATCATTATTCAAATAAAATTTGGCTCCCCTTCGAGTTAGCCTGGTATAAGGGTTTGATAATCGTGAGAAATTTCTCACAAATCGATGATAATATCCAGCTAACCCATGGAAGCTATGGATATCTATCGCAGTTGTTGGCCTCATTAATACCTTAATTTATTTTTGATTGGAATGATCTACAGCTATCCCATTACTTATGATGATATTCCCTAAGAATGAGAATTATTTTAACCATAAATTACACTTGTTGTACTTTTCATATATCTTATCCTTACACAAGGTCTTAAGAATGGTTCTTAAATTTCCATCATTCTCCTCCTTGGTTTGGGATTATATTTTAATATCATCTATAAATAATACCAAAAATTTATCAAGGTAATTTCTAAATAATCTATTACTCAATTCCATTAATATTACTGGAGAATTATTGGGTCTCAAAGGAATCACTATGAAATCATAGTGCATGTACCCTGTACAAAAAAGTAGTCTTTGGGATATCCTCCTTCTTCACCCTTACTTGGTAATATCCCAACTATATATCCACCTTGGAGAAGTATTGTGCCCCATATCGTTGATCGAACAAGTCATCAATTCATGGAAAATGATACCTATTCTTTTTTGTTATTTTCTTGAGCTCATGATAATCAATGAAAAGTCATATTGGCTCATCCTTATTCTGGATGAAGAGGATTGGTGCACCCCATGGTGAAGCGCTTGGGTGTATAAACCCTCTTCCATATTCTTATGTAGTTGTTTCCTTAGCTCCTCAAGTTCCACCACAGCCATTCTATATAGAGTCTTGGATATTGGAAACACCCCATGTATTAGTTCGATCAAAAATTCAACCTCTCAGCTATGACGAATACCATGAAATTCCATGGGAAACACATCATTGTATTCCCTCAAAATAGGTAGTTCTTCAAGGATTATCCTTTCGTTAGACTAAATCATTAAAGATAGATATGTTTTCTCATAGGGAAATAATATTTGTGCTTGAAATGATGGTACTAAAAAAGATTCATCCTCATCCTGGAACTTGTATAGAATCAGGGGTCGATTCACCATATGGATTGTGATTTCCCTGTCACGGTAATTTATGATGGCTCTATGTAGGGAAATATAATCCATGCCCATAATTGCATCAAATTCCACCAAGGTAAGTATGACAATGTTCTACAGGAATTTCAATCCAAAAATTGTGGTAGGGGAGGAGTTATATAAATGGGATGCAATAATTTACACATTATCCATTTTCACTGACATATCTACTTTCATGCATTGTGGTGGTGTTTGAATAGTTATAGAAAACATTCTTGATATAAAAGAATGTGTATAACTATGGACGATAACCCTACCTTTTAGTTTTTTTATTCTTGTTATACATTATCCAACATAGACTTAGTAATGTGTTTGTTAAATATTTAGACACATAGTGGGGAATCCAATTAAATTAAAGGGATAACATATAAATTACATTTATCTTGTTAACTTATGTGTTTCTGGGCTTCAGTACATGTTATCCATGATCTAATTCCTAACATATATTCTAATGGGAATTTTTTTGTTCCCTTAATAATGTTTTGTAATGATATATTTAATTGACAAATGAATATCCTCCAAGTGTGTCAAACCAGGTGTGCATTAAGGATCATTGTCGTGTACCGGGTTACCCCAAGTCTAGCCTGGAACACTTTGTCGGAGTTGTTACTCCTAGGTACATCTGTACCAGAACCATGTACACTTGTAGTATGTAGAGATGGATGTATTTTCTTAATAAACCACTTACTTTATACTTACCAAAATTTAGGGTTGTTTTATTAAACATAGACTTATCCCTAAGTGTTTCCCAAGGTTTTTATAATCCTAATCTCAAAAATAATTAAACATATCCTCTGACACTAACTATAAAAACACTTATCATTATTTCACATTTATGAATGATTTATTACATAAAATTTCACTTAATAAAACCCTGAAGATCGAGATTTCTATTGTATTTATGGTTTAGGAACATTACATAACAACTTAAAACATGAAATACAACATATTTATTGAAAAATTATTTGACATGACCAAAACATTCATTCGCAGTAAACACTACATGGGTTAACCTGAGGACATACATAAGAAAGGGGTGGGATATAAAACCCAGTAAGGGAAGAAACATGTAATAGCATGATGAAAATAATAATTTTAGACAATTGATATCAATGAGACATAAATAAACATGAATAATAAGGCATGATATATCATTATAATCATAACATGGAAAGGTAGTAACAACATAAAACACTGCACCATAAACATAATTCAAAGTTAAAAAGACAAGAATAAATGGTAGAAAAAAGTACCATAATGGAATCAGGTAAACCCTTGTACCAACATGACTTATCATGATACTCAACATTACCCAATTAATTGGATCACTATCAGGGAACACCCTTCACAATAATTTCATTTTCATGCTTAAGTGTGCCACCTACATCATACAACATGGATTCATTAATCATCATAGTTTGTTCCATGATCAAGAAAATTTGGAGTAAATAAAAATATACCCAAAATCAATAATTATATTTGCATAAAGGTTAATACCCTTGATAGATAAATGGGTATGGTATTCACCACACAATGATTTTGGTATGGAAAATCATGGTGCAATTTTGGCAGCATAATAACATCATATAGAAATTCAGAAAATGGGTTGATGAGTGGTAAATGAGTATCTCATAATTTATACATGAAATTAATAGTAATAGGGACATGGAATTAAATTCTCCAACATAATTAATGGTAAATAGAAGGCGGAACATAATAAATAATCTCAAAGTAAGAGGAGAAATCAAAAGAACCCTTACAAAATTTTGGCATGGTAACAAGTGTACATAAAGGAGCATAGGGGGATTAACGATAGTGAAAGTAATATATCATCATTTCTAAATCAAATTTAAAGTAATGGAATCAATCAAATCATATCCTAACATATAAAAATGGAATCTAATAATAATAATATAAAATAAGTTCTTGGATGAAAATGAGAAGAGAGAAATCTCTTACTTGGATGGGTGACTCCAATGGCTTAGGATAGGCTTATTGGGAGATTGGGGGAGCCTTAGGAGGACTCTAAAGAGTATATAGAAGAGTTTGTATGAAATTAAATAAGTTTTAAGGATGTTTAATGGGAGATTGTCAGAATTTATATAGGAATGTAATGGGATTTATTTATTATTTTGGTTTTGGACACTTCATAAGAAAATATTCAAAACCACAAACCATCCCATGGTTTTTGAAATTTTTTTCTTCCAAATGGGAGTGTTTTGAATTATTTTTTAAGTAAAATTTCCTAAATTACTAAAACATTTACCTTTCGTATGTGGAGTGGAGTCACACTATAAAATAAATAAATTTAAAATCATAAAATATATTATGTCTTGGAGGATTCATAATAGATTTAAAAAATAAAACATGTAATCATAAAACCAAATTATTTTAAAGATAATAAATATATTTTTATGAAATTAACTTTTATTTTATTTATTACATCATTATTTTTTCATTATTATGTCATAAAACACACTGTATATTTATATGGTATTTAATTTTATGCTAAAAATTTAGATGTCTTAGAAATTTATGAAAAAAATTACCATTGGATAATTTATATGTCCTGATTAAAAAAATAATATTCATTTTATCTAAATAATTTAATAATATTTGAATTTTCAGTTTTAAAATGAAAAACAACTTGTATTGAAAATGAAGGTTTTTTTATAACAATATTTTTTGAACCCTAACAGAAACTACATTTGACTTCATAAAAATTATAAAATCATTTATATTTTATAAAATGAATTTAATAATAATATTTTATTAAATATTTTTTATTTAAAAAATCAATTACTTCATCAAAATAGATATCATAATAGAATTTTAATATTAACCAAAAATATTTTTTGTTGTTTTAAAAATCATTTACAATGTAAAAATAATCGGATGATCATATATTCGTTATACTATACAAAAATAATATACATAATATTATTTCTAGGGTCTTGATACATATCATTTTTTACACCAATATATGTTCTAAGAGTAAGGTGCGTAATAGTGGGGCTTTCATGGGGTCGTTCGGTGAACATGGTTTGGGTTGTGATTTGAATGAGATTGAATATTTCCCATAAATGGGTTCTCTCATGGTTAAGTTGTTAGATATCAACTTGGGACTGGTCTAGGGAAAATAATAGAAATTCTATCTCTCTCATGAGATTTGATAAATGGGATTCATATGATAAGATTCTACTGGTTCAGGCCATCAGCTTCTTTGTCTTTTCCAAAAAGATTTGTTAAATCTGTATATTTATACTAGTCAGGTGATCATCGTTCAATGACTATATTATTAATGGTAAAGATACTTAAAGGTAATTAAAAATCCAATTGTATATAATAAAATAATTTCATGTATTTTCTATATTCATAAGACATTTAATTAAATCAAAAGAAAGGAAATTTTATTTTCAAATGTTCGGGTCATTACATGATATATTTGTATACTTAGGATTATTATGAACCTTTTCTATAGGATTATCACTAATGTATTGTAGTCCTAATCTCTAATAAAAATCTAGATATTTCTCTAATACAAATTATTTTTTGAAAAGTCATTTTTAGTTATAATTTCATGATTTTAAACATAAATATCCATTAATTACCACTAAATTCTTTTAAATATTAGTATATTTAAGGTATTTTGTTTGTAATAAATCAAAGTGAGACTAAAATAAAACATTTCTATTTTATTATCTATAATGATCTTTTAAATACTTTCTAACTCCTAAACTATATGGGATATCTTGGGAAAATACGTAAAAGAATGAGTTGAGCTAAAAATCCTAGTGAGGGAGTCAACATGATAAGGATGCATAAATTGTGAGTCAAAGGCATAATATGATGTCATAAAAGAGAATACAAAGATTAATCAAATGAAATATAACATAGAAAATTTTATCATATTATCGTAGAATCATAGGAAATGTAGAAGAAACATATATCAAGACATAAATATGTGTAGTTTCTAACTTCTTAGACATGATCACATAGAGTAAAAATTCCCATAATGGATTAGGTTTACTCCCTAATACCATACATTAATATTCATAAGGCTAAATAATTACCCAATGAATTAGATTTTTATATGGTTGCATCCATCATAACGTGTTCATAACATTCTAGTACCATATGAATTAGATCAATAATACATCCTAATATAAGTATTATATATAGAAATAAAATGGGATTCATATTATTGCATTATTTCATATTCACAAAAAATATCATAATGAGGAAATTATAAAAGCAAAGATAAGTCATGTAATACCATGTAAAATTATGGGAGAATAATATAATAATATATATGAGATATGTATATACATTATTTATAATCAATTTTGAACATCAATGGTTTTCATCTTTGATGAAAACTTCTTCATAATATTTTATGGAATAATTGTTGGCCGAAATAAAATTTCACATTAAAATCACTTTTTCAAAATAGATAAATTTCCAAAAAAAAAATAACAAAATTTTTAATTAAAACAGGAAATGGGAATTAATAAATTAATCATCAATTAACTTTTTGGTCTTGACTATAGGTAATTCCATAAATTTTTTATATGTTAAAAACATTCGTTTAATAATGTTCTAAAATTGTTAAAAGGTAACTATTTTCAAAAAATAAAAAACATTCCATTTGATAATTTTTTAAAAAAAATATAAAATACTTAAAAACATATTTAATAAATAATTTTGATAATGTTAAACTATTTTTAAAATTATTTAATGATAACATATATATGGAAGTAAAATAATTTTAAACCAAAGAGACAAATAAAGTTATATTTTCATAAAAAATCATCAATATTTTTTGTTAAAAAAGAGTGTAAAATATCACAATTAATTAAAAATAAAAAAAATAAAGGATATGGTGAAAATAAAAAAAAATTCTTAGAAAATGATCAAATAATTCCATAAAATTGAAATTTAGGTATAGCCAATCATGATTAAAGTGAGATCAAATCATAAAACATTACCACTTTGATAATTTTAAAATCATAAATTCCATCAATGAAATAAATGTAATGTAAAAAAGTATCACGAATAATGCGATATTAATGATATAATATGTAAGGATAAGTATATAAAAAAATTAAATGAAGTTAGGTCCATTAGTGAAAATGTGTCTTATAGAATGAATTTCTGAGATGAAACTAATTTCTTGTTTGAATTTGTTTCATGTATGTCTTTTATAACATGTAAAATAAACCATTATAATTTTTTTATTATGAACATTTTAATAATTTATACCAAAATATTTTAATTAATTTATATTTATTGGGTATTTAATTACTTAATCATCTATGACCATGTCAGGTGCCTTGAGGATACTTAATTAAAAATTATAAAATGATATTAGTTTGATGGCTATAGTGAAAGTGGTTATTATTCCATAATATCTAAAAAAATTATCTTGAAATAATAATAATTTTTACACATAAATTATTCTTTAAAAAATAACATGGAATTAATGTAGAGAAAAGTTACCTATTTTACAATCACGTAGACAGTAGGTCGTACGTACACATTTGTAAAGTTTCTATTTTCCAGTAGTGATGATGAAAAGAGGTGAAGTGTTATTTTATAATTAAAGAATGGTAATAATATAGTAAATATCATAATATTTCACATAATACATATACATATACAATACATGTTATGAATTAATAAAAAAGTAATGACATCGTTTCATGAGGCGGTAGTCTTCCATACACACAAATGTTGTTATCATTTTTCAATGGTTGGAAGAGAAATAAAGTATATGATATGAGAATTTAAATATTTATACATATTTCATGTATATTATATATAAAAATTAAATCCATCATCATGAACATCCTAGGTAGGGGATGATGATGAACTAATTACATTAGTTCATGAGGTGGTAGTTTTCCATACAAAATGAATAATGGTTTCATTTCCCATTTGATTGAAAAATAGATAGATGACTAATATTAAATAAAAATATAAAAATATTGATAAAATACAATATAATTGAGTTATTATATTGTAATTTTTATGAAATAATTGAAGGTTGAAAAATAGAAATTAAAAATAAGGAACTTTTTGAAAATGATTACCCTCTCTGAGAGGAAAATCCTTTGGATCTCATATTCAGGACCATAAGGATGGTATTTTTGGAATAAAATATGATCTAGATTGTGGAATAGTATTTTTGAGAGATATTATTTTATGGGTTGTCATAAAAACCTAAAATTAAAAAATAATAACTTTTTTCTTGATATCATATATGGTACACAACACTGACCACAAAAAACCCACCAAAAATATTTCATTAAATGTAACAGTTCGATGGCTTGTAGAATATGAGAACATAAGTCTAAATGAATCATACTATAGTATACCATAATAAAATATGTTTTTACTTATAATTTATGAATATAAAAAAATAAATTATGAAAATTATGGATATCAACTAATTATAAATAAAATTAGAATCATTAGAAGAAAAAGAAATTCTTACTGAAAAACTATATTTTTTCAAAAAGATTGTTAAGTCGTACTTTGTGCATATAATTTAAAATAAGTTTTTACATATTTAAAAAAACATAACTCAAAAAATAATCTTTATTTTGGATATAATCATATAAAAATTATCTTAGGGTGAATTTTATGGGTTTTTTCTAAAATATTTATTTTTTCGGCGAATAATTAAAAATACTAAATATCAAATAAAAAACCATTTAATTTAATTAATATATAATGTGAAATTATATTTTTATTTTTTTTAATTTTAAAAATAGATTTATATTATATAAATTTATCTAATTTATTTTATTTGAATCATTTTTATGGAATTTTGATATGAAATCTCTTTAAACACTTTAATATATCCTAATTAAAAACATGATTTCTCATCACGTATGAGGGATTAATTATTAATATTATTTTCACAATTATATTAAGTGAATATTAAAAAATGGATTAAATTTTTTAAATAATAATAATTTATAATTATGAATAAGTTCAACTTAATTTTTGAACACAATTAATAGTGAAAACAGTAAACTTTAATTACCATGGTTAAGGAAAAAATATAATTATTGAGGTATAAAATAAAATTATAAGGGTTTAAATTACCTAAAAAGTTGTATAAAATATAATTTATTTCCATATTTATGCCTTATTCCATATAGGTTTGATAATTATCCATTTGGATCCCTACGAATTAAGAAAAACATGGTTGGAAACCATTCATTTCAAAAATTACAACTGTACCACTCACCTAACTTATAAATGGAAACCCTAATCCTCTATTTTTCACACCACAAAACCAATCTGGTTTAGAAAGTACCTTCCTATGTAAATTTAAAACTTTCCTCCCATCATCTAATAAGATAAATATTGGGAATAAAGTTAAAATACTAAGGAATTTTTGTGAAAAACTAATAGGGATGCCCGAAAAAGGGATATCATTCTCCAAAAATCATCTTAATTTTATTCATTCATCCTCCTATTTTAATTTATATTAAATATTGAGACCATATGATTTTGTACATGACAATTACATAATTTTAGAGATAAAAGGCATAATAGTGTTACATATCCAGGAACAAATATTTTAGTTTCTTAGGAAAATTAGGCTTATACATAACTTTTACATACTAAAAAATAAACATTATTTAACTAATTATTATATATCTTCTTAGTTCCCATAATTTTCACATTATTACAATTAATAACTTGAGGATATACATCAAAGAAAAGGGTGATCTGAAAGCCCATTCAGAATATAGATAAGAATATGAATAAATATAACATGGGTGAGAATAATAATCATCATCAAAACATAATAACAGGATAATAATCATAATAATGAGAGGATAATTTATATAATGGCATGGAATGTGGAAATTAAAGAAATGAAACATCGTGTCTTAGTGGAAAAATACAACACACAGTTCTGAACAATTCTAGAATCATGTTCATGAATAAAATATGTGCATAATCATAAAAAAATCTTTATGAATAAATTTATAATAATATTTACACATATTTCACATTATCTCATGATAGAGAACACCTTAACAAATGCATTAGAGAACTATATAATTTCAGGCACACTTGTCACATCATAAAATTTACACTATAATGTGTTACACTTCTAATGTATATCAATATTAGATATAAAATAACCCATTGAATTGAATTGGTTTCATTTCATATAGAATAAATTCATTAATTAACCTGGGTTTCCCAAAATAGAAAGGGGAAAACATATTTTTTATACAATTCATCATCATTGAGAGAAGAAGAAGCAACTCAAAAAGAGACAAAATGATTTTTGGAAATTGGAGTTCTTTTAGAAACAATTTTATTTTTCATAAAACAATATTAGAAACATGTATAACATAGAAAGGAAAATGGTGGAAAAAATAAATAACATTCACACTAAAATTTGTCTTGAAAGAGGAATAACCAAAAGAAGGGAAATTGGGTTCAAGAATTCCCTTACTTATGTATGATATATTTATTCACATTAATATCATATATAATATAATTAGAATCAATATTTACTAAATAAAAAACCACTTTTACATTTATTTTATTCATTATTATTTTATTGAGTTCTTTTATGGACCTTTTGATGAGTTATAAAGTTCAATTTCATCATTTAAGAGTCTTTGTTTTCTTGGTTTTCATGATAGATTCACTAGTATATATGTATGATAAATCATGTGAAATTAAAATAATTAGACACAATTTATATTATATGTTATTAATGAATATATATAAGTTTAAATAGTCTTATATATTTTTTATAGACATAATGACGATGAAAAATATGAAATGCTAATGATAATCATTTAGATTAATTTGGGGATTTTTTGATAATCATGAACTAATTTTGTTTTTTATTTATTATATATATATATAAGTTATACAACCTAATATAAGTTATAAAATAAATTTTACAATTTGTATCGACCATTATTATCATTTTCTAACCAACCATGTGGCGGTAAATGAATATTAAAATGTTTTATCCTCAAAAGCGATAAATGGACAACTCACAGATGATATTTTTATTTTTAGAATAAAAGGGAGAGGATAAGTGGTTTGATGATATATTATTCCATTTCAAAAAATAAAATTCTATTATATATAATATATTATATTTAACATAACAATTGGATAATGGGATGTAAAGAGATAATAAGTAAAGAACATAAATTGAAAAAAATTAAAATAAAATGAAAGAGGATTTTATCACTTGAATTATTCCCCCTGAGAAACTCCTTAGAGAAATTGGGTTTGTACGTTCATTGATAAAAAAGGATCATATACATAGGGGAGAATATTTGTATGAGGATTGGGTAGAATTTGGGAAATCAATAAAGCCTTTAATGTGTGAGGAGAAGAAGTGGTGAGGGGTGGTATTTATAGGGGAGGAGAGGGGTGTTTTTTTATTATTTTATTCAATAGTTTAATATTTTAGATCAAGACTATACATTGTTTGATACTTATCGATAAATATATTAAATAGATATTGCGAGTTCGAAATTATGGGCTTACATCATCCATACATAATCTCTGACTCAATAATTCATGTGCTGGTTTAATGTTATAAATTATCGTATTTCACTATTCTACAAAAATTCAACAATTTTAGAAGAATCCAAAAAATTCACCCTATCCACTATAAACATGTTAAATTCAAAAATGAACTCCATTTTATGAAAATTAGCTTCTAAATATGAGAAATTTCATTTTTAGTTAAACACATCATTTAATAAAAAACACCGATTTTATTATTACGACTAATTTTATGATAGTATAAAAAATTAATTAAGGTATCATAAAATTAACATATATTAATAATACAAAAAAATATACTTATGATTCTATTTTATGAAAATAAAATTCTTTTCAATCATTATATTAATTATAAAATTATAAATATAAATTTATGTTTTACAAAAATACCAAAACTTAATTTATCATTTTCGACATTTATTACTCAAAAATGATATAATTTTATCATATTTTCATTAATAAGATGACAATATTTTATTTATACTTATATAGGTGAGGTTACTATTCTATTTTTCTGATTACTATTCCTAATGGTTATGTTTCTATACCATGGGCCAAATTATTATTCCATCGGTATAGTTTCCTTAATTTGTTTAAATATATCATATTTCATTCTTAATTTTTGAGAAAGATGATTTTATTGAGGTATATATGCTATGTACGTGTTTTTTACCTTATCAAATAATTATAATAATGAAAATTTTCCATTTATAAAAGTTTGGGTCATCACATTATTCACCCTTTTGAAATTTCAGACTCAAAATTTAATTTTTCATAAAAAGGTGAGGGTACTTATTTTTCATTTATTCCTCTGATTCCAATGTCTCTTCTTCATACTTATGGTTTTTTCATTGTACTTTGACCAGTTGGGTAGTCTTATTGCATAAACTTTATCTCTACAATACAAGACTTTCACTGCAAGCTCCTCATAAAAGTGATAATTTTCCAAAAGAACCACCTCTAAATTTATTACATGTGAGGGATCTAGTTAGTAATTTCTTAATAGGGATACATGACATACATCATGTACTTGATACATGTTTGGTTTAACTTCTAGTTGATAGGCCATAGCTTTGACATGATCAAGAATCCTTAATGGGATGATGTACCTCTAACTTATCTTTCCTTCCCAAATATCATGATCATATTCCATGTTGATATGTGGGGGAATACCATGTATCCAACCTTAAACTCATGGTCTCATCAAAGATTTTATACATAGCTATTTTGTCAACTTTTGGATACCTTGATGCACTTCTATAGGGTTTTTTGCCTTTTCTACCATATCATTGTCCTTTTTGTGTCTTATCAGCATAAATTCACCAACTTCATCCTAGCATGCTAGTGTTCTACATATTTTCCTATAAAGGGGATCATATAGGGCCATTTGGATTCTCAAGTGGAAACTATTGTTATAATAGAACTTGAACAGAGGTTTATATTGATCTCATCCTCATTTAAAGTCCATAGAACCTGATATCAACAAGTATCCCAATTTTTAAATAGTATTCTTAGATTGGATAGGATTTTGAGGATGATAAGACATGTATAAGTTCAACTCTTTATTTAGTGAATGTTAGAGACTTTTCCAGAACTTGGAGGTGAATCTCATATCGCAATCAGATACAATCGATAGTGGTACCCCATGTAGTCTTACCACTTATCTAATTTATATCCGTAAAAGTTGATCCAGTGATAAACCCTCTTGAATTGTGATAAAGTGATCTATCTTTCTGAGATAATCCACAATAACCCATGTAGTATTATTTCATTTGGATGTCTTTGAAAGACTAATGACAAAGTCTATTATGATGTTTTCCCATTTCCATGTTAGTATGGGTAATGGTTGTATCATCACATTAGAATTTTTTTTTCTTTTCAGCCTTCACTTAATAACATACCATGCACATTGATTCATATTCAGCAATCTACTTCTTCATATTTTCCCAACAATAGTTCTTTCAAATATCTTGATACATCTTTGTGCTTCCTGAGTAAATAGAGAATGTTGATCTATGTGCGTCATTCCTAATATCTTTATTTATTTCTAGATTGTAAAATAGACAATGTTTTGAACCAAATATTATTACTCCTTCCACATAAATTTTGAATCCTGAGTGTTTCTTTACTCTGAAATCATCTATATTATTTTAAATTTACACATCATTTATTTGAACCTAATTTATTCTCTCCATGAAGGATGGATGAAAAATAAATTTAAAAAGGATTGATGATGTCCCTTTATTAATGATTCCCATTTCAATCCTTTAAAAATATAAGAATATTAGATCCTTATCCATTCTCATCATTGATAATGCCACAATATCATTTCTACTTAGAGCATCCACCACTTTATTTTCCTTACCATAATGGTAGTGGATTGAGTAGTCATAAGCCATGAAGAGATATAACCATATTTACTAAAACATATCAATCTCCTTCTATGGGAATATATATTTGAGTATCTTATGATTGGTATATATCTCATACTTCTCTCCATAAAGATAATGACACTATATTTTCAAAGGGAATGTCACAAAATATAACTCAATATCATTAGTGGGATGGTTTTTCTTATGGATTTTCAAATTCCATGAGGCATAGGATGTCAATTTATTATATTGAATCAGTACATATCCAAATAACTTCTTTGAATCATCTTCATATACCACAAAGAGTTCACTAATTGTTGGTAGTGTGAGTACTAGTGTAGTGATAAAACTCTTTTTTAACTCTTTATATAAATCTTCGCATTCACTTGTCTCTAAAAACATTACTTCCATCCCAGTTTTCATGGTTAATATATTTAACAATAATGAAAAATTCTTCAAAAAAATTGGTAATACCCATCTTGACCAAGGTAACTATGGATATCCTTTATTGATATTGGCACAAGACACTCTTCAATTTCCTTTATCTTGGAAGGGTCCATAGATATTTATTTTTCTGGTGATAACATTCCCCATGACTGATACTTCTTCCTTTTAGAAATTTCATCTACTGTACTTGGTATATAGCTTCTCCCTCCACAAGGTCTTTATAATAGTATTCAAATTCTCCTCATGTACCTTCTTTCTATTACAGTATTTCAGAATATCATAAATAAATAGTACAAAAAACATTCAAGGTAATCTCTAAAGACACTATTAATTAATTCCATAAATATTTATAAATACATAGTGAGTCCTAAAGGCATCACTATGAACTCATAGTGTCCATAACGCATTAAAAATGCGGTCATGGGAATATGATCCCTACTCAACTTTAATTGGTGATGCCCCAACCAAAGATATAAATTAGATAAAAAAATTGGCCCCACATAGCTGATTGAACAAGTCATCTATACATGGAAGGGGATACTTTTTCATTATAGTTATTTTTTTGAGCTCCTCATAATCAATGTAGAGACACATTGATCTATCCTCTTTTTAATGAAGAGAACCGGCACACCACATGGTGAATCACTCATGCATGAAAATCCATTTCTATGATTATATTTTAATTTCATATTTAGTTATTCCAACTCAATGGTGTCCATTTTGTAAGGAGTTATTTATATAGGCAGAGATCTAGGAATATGTTAAATTGAGGACACAACCTCTTTGTCCAGAGAAAGACCAAGAAATTCTTCAGGGAACACATCAATGTAGTTCCTCGTAATGGGCATGTCTTTGATCATGATTATCTCCTTTTTCTAAATCATTTGATCTATATATTCTTACTCATGAGGAAATTATATCCAAATTTGAGATAATTATTATGAAGTAGATTCATCCTCCTCTTTAAACTTGTAAAAAATTGGTGGATACCTTAGGATGTGAATAGTGATCTCCCTTTCCTAATAGTTGATGTTGGAATTGTATAAAGATACCAAATACATGCTTAATATAGAATCAATGTACACCAGAATAAGTAACACCATATTTTCTAGGAGGATTAGTCCAAAAACATTAACCTAGGAGGAGTTATATCCATTGGATGAAATAATTTTCTAATTTTTTGTTCTCACTGATAACTCAACCTCCATATTTTGTGGTAGTGTTTAAATTGTTTTACTATATTTTAAATATATGAATGAATACGTACAATTATAATCACTTATTAAATTCATTAGTATTGAATTAATAACCACAATACTTATCACCACATCATTTTTAGGCTCCACATCAGAAGTAGTGATGGCCTATGTTTTCCCTTTCTCCTTTGGATTTGTTGGTTTCTAGCACTAATTACCCTCGAGGACTCGAGGATTAGTACACTGGCTTGTATAATTCCTTTACTCCCTACAATTGAAGCATTGAACCAAAGGTGGTTATCTATTTAACCCCACCATATTTCCCATCTTCCTCATGTCTCTTTGACATTCATGATTTTTACAGCCTTCTATCCCACACTTCACGAATTTCCCCATCCCATTGAGGAAATTACCATGATATTTCTTCCCATTTTTTTGATATGTGAGTGTTTTTTTCAATCCACCTTTTTATTAGATCCTACCACATGAAACCCCATATTTATATTATTTTCTCCATATCCATGGAACTATTCTCCAAACTCCATCTCTACTTTGAGAGAACTTCGAACAAAATATTCAAAACTCCCAAAGTCTAAAATTTCTATAGCCTTTTAAAGTTGTTTTTTAAACTACTAAGGAATGAATCTATTTTTTAATCATTATTTATAAAAAACCCAAGGGATACCTTTTAAGTATTTTGAAATTTTCTTCATAATCCATGGTATATTCACCTTCAATTTTCATTTGCTTTATATGTTTCCTCTACATATTTTCATGAATAGTTTGAGCGAAATACAAATTAAAAAATATTTTCTTAAATTATTCCCACTCTATCACTTTAATTTATTCCTTTTTAACAGTGTTCTTAATCAACTCCTATAATTAATAAGCCTCTCTATCTAAATTATATATGGTTAGAGTCACCATATTCTTCTTGGAATAATAATTAATAGAAAAGATCTTCTCCATTTTACTAACACAATATTCCATGACAAGTGGATCGAAATATTCACAAAATGATGGTGGTATTTTCTACATAAAAATTTTAACATCAATTTTTCCATCTTAGGTGTAGGTGGATGTTCCACATTATTCATCTTATTGTTCATATCCTAAGAAAACTATGTAAGAATCACCCAAAAATTTTAAACACCACCCCCAAGGAAATGGGGATTTCATTTGGGCATTTACTTGATTTCCCATCACATGGATTGTTGGCATGGTTTCTCTTGGTTCCCACTATTTCCTTAAATAGTTATGGTTTGAAAAAAATTAAAAAAATCCATGAATAAATAATTAATTACTTTGTGGAATTACCTCTAAAGCCTTATCTTATGAAATCCCTATGTTTATCATTTTATAATACAAATATTCTTGGGTGATTATATTTAATTTGTCTCATATTAAGGGTTTTCACCAATGCTCTCTAATTATAATTCCCAAATTAACTAAACAGTTCTCTAATACCAACTATAGAGACCCTAATACTTATTGTAGGTATATTGCATCATTTTATAGATAAAAAATAAAGTTACATATACTGGTTTAGAGGGTTTATTGAATTAGGAAAATTATGATTATATATATTTTTTAACAAAATAAAACATAAACATTGTTTAATTCATTCTTCTATATCTTCTTTGTATCCATCGTGTTCAACTTATTACCATTAATCACCTAAGGGTATACCTCAAAGAAATAGGTGACCTAAAATCCCAGTAAAAGGATACATAAGAACATGAATTAATATAACATAGGTGAGAATAATAATAATAATCACAACATAATCATAGGATCATCATAAAAATCATGTGGGGAAATAGTATATAAAATAACAGAATGTGACAAAGCATAAAAACGAATCATCATGTCTTTCTGGCCAAATACTATACATAGTTATGAACAACGATAACATCATGTTCACACATAACATATGTTCATAATAATAAAATCATCATTCTGAAAATATATAGCCTCATTTTCATGTATATTACACATTATTTCATGAGATACATAACATTACACAATGCATTAGAGCGTTATATAATTTTGGGCACACCCATATCATTATATCATTTATATAATCATGCATTCTAGTTAGAATGTATATCAATATTATACTTAAAATAAACCATGTAATTGAATGGGTTTCATTTCATACAACATAAATTCATGAATAAACTATTAGGTTCCGAAAATAGAAATAGAATAACTTATTTTCTATAAGATTTATCATTCTTGAATGAAGAAGAAATAACTCAAGAAGAGTAAAATGTGCTTTGTAAAGAATATTTCTTTTTTAAAATCATTATATTTGTCATAAAAAATATTAGAAACATGTATATACTATAAAATAAATGGATAGAACAATGAATGAACACTCACACTGAAATTTTTAATGAAAGAGGAATAAACCAAAGAATAGAAACAGGGTTCGAGAATCCCCTTACCTTATGTCTAAATGATTTATTCACATTAATATCCAAGATAATAAAATTAGATTCATTTTTTACTAAATATAAACGTTCATTAACATTTATTTTTTTCATTATAATTTTATTTTGTTTCCGTATGGTCATATTTATGATCTATAGAGTTCAATTTCATTATACATGAGTACTTCTTTTCTTGGTATTCATGATCAGTTCACTTGTATATATATATATGTGTGGAGGAAAATGTAAAATGAAAATAATTTTCCAGAATTTATATTATAATTAATTAATGATCTTAAATAAGCATAAATGGTTTTATATGTTATTATTTTTTTAGATATGAGGATGATTCAATAGATAAAATATCAATGAAAATCGTTTAGATTAGTTTATCATTTTTTCAATCATTACGAAATGGTTTTGTATTATTATTTAGTATTATTTATATATGATAGTTCTATAACATAAAAAATGTTATAAAAAAATTTTACAATATTTTTCATCCATTATAAAGGTTTTATGACTTCCTTGAAGGTGTTACAAAAAAAATGAAAACTTTTCATCTTCGAAGGCGATAAATAACCACATTAAGGATGATGTTTTCATTTTTAGAATATAAGGAATAGTAGAAGAGGTTTGATGGTATATTAAAAAATTAACATAATAAAATTCCATTATATATCAGATAATGGAGTTATAATTCCACTTTTATAAGGGAGGGTGATGAGAGAATAATTAAAAAATTTGAATTTAAAAAAATTTAAAAGAAAATGAATGAGGATTTTACCTATTGAATTATTCTCCTTGAGAACCCCCTTAGGGAAATTGGGTTTGGTATTTTGTTGAGACCAAAGGATCCTGGTCATGGAGGAGAGGCTTGGGAAGAGTATTTTCTAGAATTTTGAAATGATTTAAATATTTAGAGGATTGAGGGGAAGAGATGTTGAGGGGTGGTATTTATAGGGGAGGAGAGGGGTGTTTTTTGATTAGTTTATTCATTAGATTATTATTTTAGATCAATACCATGAACAATTTTAACCATATCACAAAATATATTAAATAATGATATATAGTTTAGATAACTAGCTAACATCATTCATACATCATACATGACTGAATATTTCATGTATTTGTTAAATACTGTAAATGACTATAGTTTCATTATTCACCAAATATTCAACTATTTTAGAAAAATAAAAAAATAACACAAACCATTATTTGGTGTTTAAAATTAAAAAATGAACTCCATTTTATAAAAATAATTCACTAAATATGTGAAATTTCATTTTTAATAAAATCATCATTTAATAAAAAAACACTAATTTTAAAATTTGAAATGATTTTGTGAAACATTGAAAAAGTAATTAAGATATAATAACATTATCTTATAATAATAATAAAATAAAATATTAACTTATGCATATATTTTTGGAATGTAATTTTTTTAAATTATTATAATAGTTATAATATTTTAAATAAACATTTATGTTTTACAAAAATAAAAAAACATAATTTATCATTTATAAAACATTTTTTCTTATTACATGATATAATTATATAATATTTTAATTTATAGGATGACTAAATTTTATTTATACTTTCATATAGGAGGTTACTATTATATTGGACATATTACTTTTCCAAATGCTCATGTTACTATTCCAATGGTGAATTTACTATTCCATTGGTATAAGTTTCATAATTTTTTTAAATATCTCCTATTTAAATCTTCATTTATGAGAATAATGTTTTTATTATTCTCTCTATTCTATGTATGTTTTTTATAAAATATAACATAATTATAAGAAGGAAAGTATTGCATTGATAAATTTTTGTTTCATTACATTAAACCATTCTGATAATATAACAACAACATATTACGTATACGAATATGTTTATATGTTAATTTAATGACCTATAACCACATTCACTTCTATAAAATAGTTTATGAAATCATTATTCATTTGTATGGAAGACTACCACATTAAAAATCGATGTCATTCTTTTTCCATTACGATATATCACAATGGAGTACGATGATGTATCTGAAGTAGATATATGGTATATATAACATAATTATATTACTGTAGTAATTATATCAAATATAACTATTTAAATTAAAATTTATAGTGATATAATAAGTTTGATCATGTGTACAAAGGACTACCACCTCAAAAAATGATTTCATTTTTTTCACAAATAATTTATATAGGACATAAAGTAAATTTTAATTACTAAATGTTATATAAATGAAATAATTATTATATAAACGATATAATTATTATTCTTAAAAGATAATATATCATTTTATTTCTTACATTTTCACTCAATTAATGATGATAAATCATCTGTGTTCATGTAGACTGTCACCTTCACGAAGTGATGGGACTTTATTTTCATCACTACACCACATGTATGATATATAAAAGTATATAATATGGATTCTATTTTAAGGAAAGGGGGTACATCTTCTGATAAGGTGTGTTATGATGTGGGTGGATCATCTGAACTGGGAGTTCATGCGGGGGAAGATCTATTTGGCTATACAGTGGTTGAGGTGAGGACTGAGCTAATAGAGGCAGCTGCGACTACGGTTGCAATGAAGGAGGTGTGGTAATATTCAAATCTGATGATCAATCATGTTTTTATAGGATTATTTATGGTCTTGGGGTAGCAAATATTTTGTTTTTAAGCGATTCTACAAACCCCTATCCTATGGAGACCTCAGGCAATATAGTTTGTGAAGATGGTGCAGTGGACATGGGTTTTAACACCTTGGGTGAGGAGCTGCAGGTTAATGCTCCCTCTTGAAATCAGTGTGAAGGATCAGAGCTTGTCAATATACCATTGTGATGGAAGGTCCCCAAGTGTTTGTATAGGAAAACATGAATTTTTCCTACAATTACCAGCATGCTTTAATTGAAGTTGATGCAATGGGAACAAAGTCTCAGGATGAGCATGCCATTGCAGTGCGCTATAAAAGCCTAGTCCCAATTAATATTAACATTCCCTCTCAATTGATGGGTGGAGGGATTTTGGATGCTTTAAAGGGGGATATGTTTGAAAAAAATAATGGATAAAAAAATTATGGCTCTATGCATAACACCGGAAGGTGGGGAGATGTTTCTAATAGTGATAAAGAAAATTTTAGTGGCATTGTCCAAACTTTCTATATGGATATTGTGAAAGGTGGGGGATCTATGATATCTGAATGTGAAGGATATATGACTGATCCACCAAGGAGAATACCGAGGAATGGCTATTTTCATCTGTCGAAGATGGTGAAGACCAGGTCTTACTCTAAGAGGAAAATATGGGATACCCCTGCTTTGGATCGTGCTGACAAGCAATTCTGTAAGGGGTAACTCTCTTTGGAAAAATTGAATCATCGAGAGCAACACGTCAAACTCTTGAACTCTTATGAAATGAATTCCATGTGGGAATAGGCCACTGTAGAGGAAGACCGTTATTATGGATGTGGGGAGAGATATTATTATTACATCTTGTAGTTGTCTTTTATGGATGGACTTGTCTTGGATGTGGCAAGGTTAACGCACTCATTCTTTTTGTTTACTGTAATTTTTCTTTATCTTTAATAAATTTTCAGAGGTTTTTGCTTCTGACTAGACTTGCTTGGTATATTACTTACCTCATTTCCCTAATGATCATTTAGAATATCAATTTTTTACTCTTGCGTAAGTACAACCTAACATCTTCATGATTCTAACATACTTTATTTCTCAAGAAACAATTTCATGATTAGTATTAATATTATAATTAATGTATAATTATGAAAATTATTTCATGATAATTATTTTAGATATGTGTATATAATTACACTACTACAAAAACAGGAAAAGGAAGCACCCCCTTATATCAGCGCTAAGTAAAACCGCTGATAAAGGTTACCCTGTATCAGTGCTAAAATTTTAGCACTGATAAAGGAGAGATTTATCAGCACTTTTCTAGCGCAGATATAGGGCCTCTTTATCGGTGCTAGAAAAGATCTAATAAAGAAACCCTGTATCAGCGCTACAATTTTAGCAATGATACATGGAGTCCTTATTAGCGCTTTTCTAGTGCCGATAAAGAGGCCATAAATCAGCGCTAGAAAAGCGCTGATAAAGAACTCCTTTATGAGCGCTAAAATTTCTTAGTGCTGATAAAAAGACCCTTTATCAGCACTAGAAAGCACTGATAAAGACTTCATGTATGAGCGGTAAAATTTTAGCGCTGATAAAGTACGGATTTATCACCACTTTTTTAGGGCTGATAAAGGGTACTATTATCAGCGCAAAAAACGTGCTGATAAAGGACACCTTTATCAGCACTAAAATGTTAGCGCTGATAAAGGTAGTCATTATAAACGCTTTTTGAGCGCTGATAAAACCTTAGTGCATTTTTTATAAAGTCCGTCACACAGTGCCCTCGTTTTATCACGACATAAAGCTCTCACTGTACTGGAACCCTGCGACTCCCCTCTGCCGCCCGCTGAGATCACATTTCTGGACCTCCTCCGCCCTCGCTTCTCGTTACCGGACCTCTGCCGCCCTCTGAGTTTGCATTGCCGGACCTTCGTCGCCCTCGAGTTTCAGTGTGTCGGACCTCCGATGCTCGCAACACTTTCAATAACATGCTTTTTTATTCTATGGGTGAGTATTATGGGTTGACCGATTGAAGAAAATGGACTATACATGGTGGAAAATGATGTAAAGGGGATGATTCACATGTGTTTACTAATTTTCATTATATCTTTCAAGAACATGGTGCTTGTTTACTTATATTGTTTAAAATCATCATTGTTTTTTAGTGGGGTTGTTTGACAAGTTTTTTATTAGTTTGGTTGTGAGAGATTCCATTGGGGGAAAATGTGAGATGGTTGAGGTGGTAAATCATGCAGTGGGGAAGTATCAACCTTTCCATTGTTAAAAAGATGTAATGAGTGGGTTATTGTGGGAGATGAAATCGTTAGTTGATATGGTTTTTCCTTTTAGTTTCCCAGTGACATAGAATATAGTTGTTAATGATGAAATTGAAAAGGGTTTTGTGGGAATTGAATAACTTCATGGATAAAAATGAAGTGGTGGCTATAAAACTATGCTCACCCCCTACATGATGAGTGTATCAGGTGGTTCCCTCTTCTAAAATTAAAATATGTGAGTTCCTTTACCGAGATATAAACTTATTACCACTCTTAATTCCGGAAACATCTAACTCTAGGTGATAATCCTAGGTTGCCTTAGGTGACGAGAATATGAAGTCCCTATGTTATGGGAATATGAGATCTTCTTTATCTCCCAAATAATGTTCCCTTGATTATACCTCATGAGATTATAAATAGATCCATTTGGGGGTTATTCCTAAGAATCCCCTAAGTGATGATCATAAGAACTCTTATTCATCTCCTAGGTAATGATCCTGGGATTATACCTCACATGAGGAGCATGAGATTCCTTAGGCGATGTGCCAAAGAATCCCCTATGTGATGAGCATACGATCTATAAACACTTACCTAAGGAGATGATCTTATGTTCTTACCTGGTGTGATAAGAACACGATTCATTATTTGATGAATATAGAAATCCTTATATGCTATGAATATATTTTATGAACCAAATTGGTGTAGATTCCTCACATGAAAAATGTGATCTACCATGTGTAATGAGCCCAAATATCCAATTCAAATGGGCCTTATTCTATGGGAACCAAACATATTTGGAAATACTCTAAATGAAAACATTCCCACACATAGAAAACAATATTCACTTAGTGTTCCATACTCCTACTAGTTGAAAAAACCCTATACCACATAGAGTCATATTTTTTGTGAATCCAAAATACACTCATTAGGCGATATCCCTATTTAGTTAGACCAAAAATTTCTTATCACACATATTTACAATACTAACTTTCACTTGGTATCATTCAAAAAATCATCTATACAACTTGATGTTAAACTATATCAATAATTTATTATTAAAAGTACATTGCACATGGTTGTGATAAATACCCTCGGTGCATTCACTAACCCATGACATGTTGGAGGATGGTTTTAGGGGGTCACTAGACTATCATCTGCTAACCAATAAAGGGGTCTAAACGGGTATAGGCCATGAAATAGTGTTATCAAAGAATTTTATTAGAAGATATGATGGGGTTTGATGTTAGGAACATTTGAGGATTTCAATGGTTTGGTTTAGAAAGTATTTCATTTGAATTCATCGGTATTTTTTGGGTGTACCTTTCCTTAGGTTTCAAATTATACTCTTAGTGGTTCTTCATGGTTAGTGGTTGTAGTCTCTTATTTGGGTGAAGGGATGTGTTCTTAGTATATTTCCATATTATGATGTTCTTCATGGTTAGTGGTTTTAGTCTCTTATTTGGAGATGTATTATGTTCTTGGTGAAGGCCACTATCTAGCTAGTGGTGTCGTTGTATATGAGAAAGCATCGATGTTGTTGGAGATGTATTATGTTCTTCATTTGAGCAGACTCATTCAAATTCCAAGTGGGTGTTTCTATACTATATCTTTTTTTTGGGATTCATGTGTTTCATGAATTCATATTTTATCCATTTGAAGTTGGTTAGACATGTTTTGATCATTTTGAAGCACAAAATAACCTTATTAATGAAAATAATATATGGAATGGATGGTATCTTGTTGTGAATTAACCTTTTTCATTGAAATATATTTGGTTTCCTTCTATCGTTGGTGGATTTGATATTATAAATGAAAATCATGGTTTAAAATAAAGATAGGTTGATTCATTAAATAGAATTACAAATGGTTTGGAATGTGTTTGTTTATTGAATTTTTTTGGGAATGATTTCCAAAATAAAATAAAATTTCTTGTTTTTAAATGGTTTATGGTATTGGTATTTTAAAAATTTTAGGGGGATTGATTGTCCTTTTGAACAAAATACATTCGATACTAACCACCATACATTGTTTTTTGGGGTTTAATTTAATGTCATTTCCAACCCAAAGGAAAGGAAAGGTAGAAGCCCATTCCAGAGGAAGGCCATCATGGAGTTTGTTCAGTTCATGGCTGGGAAGGGCCTCATTGATCTCAGCTTCTCAGGTGACAGCTTCACCTGGTGAAACAACTGTAGGGGCCATCACCGCTTGTGGATTCTATTGGATAGGTGTCTATCCAACATGAAAGCCACTATCCTATTCTCAAATACCATGTTTTCCCATCTTGTTTGGGGTATTTTGATTCACTCCCCCCTTTTGGTTTCAATTTCTTCTTGGCATGATCATCAGGAACTGTTTCACTTCCACCAGTAGTGAGTATTTAGGCATGATGAACAAATACTAATGGTTAGGCTCTATTAATCTCCATTTTTATAATGAACTGGTTCTCTTATACTATATTTGGAATTCTTGTTTTGTGTACTTTAACCATAAATACTAATATTATAGATTCTAATAGGATGGAGATGAATAATGATTGGATGGATGCTAATCGTTTAACAATAGAGTACGAGAACGGAGTGAAAGAGTTCATCCAGTTTGCAAAGGATCCTTCTAAAATCCTTTTTCTGTGTTTAGGTTGTTGTTATTATAGACTACTTACTCCAGAGTAGTTGGAAGAACATTTGATATGCCACGTAATAGATCAGAGTTATAGAATGTTGGAATAAACATGGAGAAAAAGCGAATGTAGCTACTGGCTGGGATAAAACTACATTTTATGGATCGTAAGATATGAATAAAAATATGGATAATGAAGAAGACCATATGGAGGATGTGATTACAGATTTCAATGATGATGAAGATCGTATTGAGGAAATGACAAAGACAATTCAAGATGAACTCCATGATTGCCCAAAATTGTTTGAGAAGTTAAAGAGTTGTGAAAAGATTCCATTTTATGTTTCTTGGACTAGGTATACAACATTTTTAGCTGTACTAAATTTGTATAAATTGAAAGCACGCAACAGATGGAGTGATGTCAGTTTTACGGAACTACTTGCTCTCTTGAATGACATGCTCTCGGAAGATAATGAGCTCCCAAGCAGGACATATGAAGCTAGATGAATGATACGCTCGATGGGAATGATTTCGGAAAGAATACATGCCAGCCCAAAAGACTGTATATTGTTTTTCAAAGAAAACAAATCACTTATAGAATTCCCAAAGTGTGGCGCTTCTCGATAAAATAAAGATAAATCCAATCCTACGAAAGTTGTATGGTACATCCAATCATTCCAAGGTTTAGGCGTCTATATGGAAGTGAAGAAACTGCAAGACAATTATCGTGGCATGTAGATAAATGAAATAAAGATGGGTTATTACATTATCCGGCCGACACTCCTCAATGGAAGAAAATTGATCATGAGTATCCTGAATTTGGAAAAGAGCCGAGAAACCTTCGTCTTGCGTTATCTACAGATGGAGTGAATCCTTTTGGTTTTCAAACCAGAACTAATAGTACATGGCCTGTTATGTTGGTAAATTATAACTTTCCACCCTGGTTATGCATGGAGCAGAAATTCATCATGTTATATATGCTTATATCAGGACCAAAACAACCAGGTAACGATATTGATGTTTATGTGGCTCCTTTGATCGAGGATTTGAAGTTATTGTGGAACTCAGGTGTGATGTTGTATAATGCTTATAAAAGTGAATACTTCATGTTGAGAGCGATGTTGTAAGGGACAATAAATGATTTCCCTGCTTATGGAAATTTTTCAGGCTCTATCATTAAAGGAAATCAAGGGTGTCCCGTGTGAAAAGAATATAAAGAATCAATTAGGTTGAAAAATTCATCGAAATCTGTGTTTCTAGGACATCGTAGATTGCTACCTTGTCGACATAAGTACCGATCTTGGACGACATAATTCAATGGATGTTCAGAAAAATGCGCAACACCGTCTCCACTAACAGGTGATCAGTGGTTTGAGAAAGTAAAAGATCTAAACACTGTTTTTGGTAAACCATTTTTGAAAAATCATACGAAAATAGGTTGGAAAAAGAGATCAGTTTTTTTTGAATTACAATTCTTGAATTATTTGTACGTCAGAAATTTTCTTGATGTGATGCATGTGGAAAAAACTTTATGTGACAGTGTTATCCGAACGTTGATAAATGCCCCTAGGAAAACAAAAGATGAAATTAAGGCAAGGTTGGACATGGTTGAAATGAGAATATGAGAAGAGTTAGCTCCTGTGAAGGGTGAAAATCGAATGTTTCTTCCTCCAGCTACTTATACTCTTTCTAGGGAGGATAGATATCAGTTTTGAAACTTCTTCAATGATCTAAAGGTTCTAGAGGGGAACTCATCAAATATCAAGAACATTGTGTCAATGAATGATTTGAAGTTAAAAGGTTTGAAATCACATGATTTCCATTTTTTGATGCGAGATCTAATTCCTATAGCTTTACGTTGCATTTTTTCCAATAATGTTCTTCATACGTTAAACAAACTTTGTTTCTTTTTCAAAGCTATATGTAGCAAAGTTTTAGACCCAGGAAAATTTCCAGATATGAAAAAAGAAATTGTCATCATATTATGTGAATTAGAAATGTTCTTCGCATCAACATTCTTTGATATGATGGTTCATTTGATGATTCACTTGGTGAGAGAGATTCGAATTTGTGGTCATGTGCACTATAGATGGATGTATCCTGTTGAATGGTATATGAAGATTTTGAAAGGGTATGTCAAAAATCGATGTTGGCCAGAGGGTTGTATAGTGGAGCGATATATTGTTGAGGAAGACATTGAATTTTTTACTGAATACCTATCTGATGTGGAATGCATTGGTCTCCCGAAATCTCATCACACTAGACGCATTGAGGGTGAGGGAATTTGTAGAAGAGATGTTGTGACAATCAGTATTACAGATCAGTAGCAGGCTCATCTTTATGTTTTGCATAACAGTTGGGTGGTTGCTCCATATATTGAAACTCACAAATAAATTCTTAGGCAGTTGAATCCATCGAGGGATGAAAAATGGTTATTAGATACACATAATCACCAGTTTATAGGATGGTTTTAGGACCATTATTTAAGCAGTTGAATAAAAATCTGAATTCAATTTCAGAACGTCTTCGATGGCTAGCCACTGGACCAAGTGTGTATGTATTATCTTACAGTGGTTATGTAATTAATGGTTATACATTCTATACAGATGAACATGATGATGATAGTACCATGCAAAATAGTGGAGTTACACTAGTAGCTGAAGCGATGCATGTTTCTGGTAGTAAGGACAGAAATCCAATTTATGAAAATAAGTCATACTTTGACATTATCAAACTAATATGGGAGTTGGATTATACGACATTCCAATTGCCTATTTTTCAATGCAAATGGATTGATAACAACAGTGGTGTTAAAATAGATGAATGAGGATTTGTGAAAGTTGATTTTAGTAAAGAAGGGTACAAAGAAAAATAGTTTATAATGGAATCACAAGCGGTACAAGTTTTTTATGTTCCAGATCCCGCAAACCGAAAGTGGTCGATTCTTCTGTTATCGTCCAAAACTACTAATGGTACTGATCAAAATTCAGTTGAGGATGATCCTTTTAGTGGTACGCCGCAATCATTTTGGAGCAGTCCCAATGCAGATGATGTTTTGTATGTTGGAGGAGTTCACAATGAAGGGATTTTAATAGTCGATAGAGGTGTCAACTCCCTTCAACCTTTGAAAAAAAGAGAGAGTTCAGTAAACAGGTTATATTTTTTTTAATATAGATATTGTTATCTCATGTTATTATCTTATCATTACTGAATTTATGTAATCTGAATTAACTGTTCAACCACTTTGGAAGATAATGACTTCTGCACATTCTGATGCTCCTAACCTTGAGGCTGAACAAGTCTCTCAAGCAGCAGCTATTGCGGCTGCTGCTGGTCCTGCAGCTCATGCTGCTACTATTGTTGCTCCTGCTGCTTCTGCAGCTCATGCTGCTGCTACTGTTGTTCCTGCTGCAGCTCTGATTGCTCCTGTTGCTCCTCCTACTGCGGCTCCTGCTGCTGCTGCTCCTCCTGCTGCTCCTCCTACTGCTCCTTCTTCTACGGCTCATGCTGCTCTTAGTGTTGAGGTCCAATAACCATCAACACATGTCGTTGATACCATTCTAGATGAACATATAGATTATGTTGATATCGATTAAATGGTTGGGAATGAAGGACCAGTGTCGTAGAAATCACAAGTGCTTCGTAGTTTGACGGTGTTAGCCAAAATTCTTAAGGCGAAAAGCAAAGGTATCAAATTTAAAGTCAGATGGAATGCACGAGGCTAACATGTGAATCCCAATAAAGAAATGTTTAGGAACTACATTGGAGTTGTCACTCGGTAACGCGTGCCGATTGACATAGATTCATGGCACCATGTTGTGTCCGGGCTGAATGTTGTGATCTGTGGAGAAATTACGGTAACATTATGAATTTATTTCTTTAATTTACTAGAAAATAAAATAATAAAACAATGTCTTACTCTTCTCAATCTCTTGCAGAGTACATTTATAGTAGACGATTCACACAAGGATTATGTACTAAGGCTTCCAGGAAAGATTCATCGAGGTTTTCGCACTATTTTAACAAGATGTAACCTCAAATATTCTAAAGGTAAAATAAATCTGCACCCACCCATTGTCTACACTCACCTGATATCCCAAGAGGCATGGGATGAATTTATTGGCCATCGTGGGGATGAGAAGTTTCAGGTACATTGTGAGTGATAATACGTTGTTTTAGGATACCTATATTAATCACTTTGATTGTCAATATTTCAGTTATGAAATAGAAACTATGTACTAAAAATAAGGAACGTGCTTCAAAACCAACATACCCCTATCATAAAGAAAAAATGGGGTACGCTTCAATAGAAAATAAAATGGTACGTATTTTAAATTTACAATAATATTGTTAGGTTCCAATAAACAACATCATAATTATTTTTCTATGTTTATATGTAGATTGATGAGTCTAAAACCAAATGCACTTCCATCCCACATCATGAGCTACGGAAGGAGGCACGTGTGAACAAATATTGGAAGTTAGTAGATGAGAACACACAGAAAGTGTGGGAAATATGTGTAAGTATGACACGACGATAAAATAATTTGTTTAAATTTTCCTTTACATAAAAATAATTAGTTATTTTCCTATATCCGACAGTCACAGGAATCGGCTACTCCTTTAGCTGATACAGACCTATTATCGACGGATTTGAAGCAGCCAAAAAAATATGGCCATGTAAGAGGTGCAGGGTTTGGGGTGACACCCCGAGTATATTTTGAGAAGAAGAAAAAAATGGATGATACAGATGAAAAATTGGAACAAATAAGTGAAAAAATAGCAACCCTTGAAGAAAAATTGCAATGGAAGGGAGAGTTGCTAGCAACTTATTTGGGTGGGAAGCAAAGGGAAGCCACAAATCAAGAACAACTGCCACATGAAAATCCCACCCCACCCCCACCGGCATTGAGGTGGGCCATTCACCTCAAGGAACTGTCTTAGCGATGGTAATCAATATTCTAATAATTTTTCCCATGAAATATGAATCAGAAAACCACTGATAATTTTTCTGTACTCATATTCTACAGGGTGATAATGATTGTGATTTATATTTTTCAACACCCACCTATCACCTTGTAGTGAGGGATATAGTGTTCAATATCCTAGATGCCACACTGCATGATAAACCAATTCCGAAAATCATCTGAAAGTGACAATTACTGTAGCTCATGAGCCAAAGGCAGAGCTACCTATTCCACTTGATGACGATGATATTCATACGGTCGAAAAGGCTACTGGGACATTAATTGCATGGCCATCACAACTTGTAAGAGTACATGCAGACAAAGAGGTATTTATTTCCGTTTCTTTTCAAGCCAAACCCTTAACAATTAATGAAAAAATGGTCTGAACCAATGATTGTTGTTATAGATGGAGAAAGAGAAGGGGGTGACAAATGTCAGCTCAAAGGCATCTAAAGGATCGACCAACCGATCCCAAGGAGCTACTGAAAGCACAATAACACCACATGTTCTCTTTCCACATTTACTAGCATTGAAGACTCATGTGGATACGAAGCTAAAAGATAGTAACACTCGTATAGTGGTTTTCGAAGAGAATATATACGAAGAGGAAAGTCAAGATTTCGTTACTGCTGAAAATGTAAATGAAATCCTTGAAAACGGTTTTCTAGGCATCACAATTGTAAATGTATATATGAGGTATGTTTCCATGAATTGATTTTCCAAAAGCTGATCTAGTGTGAAAATTATGACTAAATGCATTTTATATTGTTCACAGACGCATTTATGATAAACAAATGAAGGAATTTTCCCATGAGCCAAGATTTAGACTACTTAGTCCTCATATCACATCAACACACATAACAAAAATAGAGCCACTAAAAGGGGATGAAATAGTGAATGTCTTGCTGAAAAAATTTGAACGCAAGATTACAGATGATAGACTTTTCCTAATACCAACCATGCAGGGGTAATACTCTACGATTAAAGCATATCAATTATATTTTCCCTTCTTTTATTACTTACTCCTTTTTGTGTTTTTAGGAAACATTGGTTGCTAATTGCAGTGAACTTGGATACTCTGAATATTTATTTTCTGGATTCAAAGCAAGGATATCCATCAAACCGACCACACATGATGGAGTTTGTGAATCTGTAAGAAACTACATCTTATGTTTTAGGTCTAAAAATCATGTAATATAATTTATATTATCTTTTAATGATAGTGAGGTGTATCATTATCGTCTAAAAAAAGGAATGAGGCAAGGTGATATGCATAAAGAGGCGATAAAGTACTACGTTTGGACAAATATCAGGGTACATATAATAAAATTTCACTATCCAAACACATCTCAACACAAGTTACTTATTCTCCTAATGATCAATTTTTTTGCAGTGTCCAAAACAAACAAACAATAATGATTGCGGTTATTATGTTTGAAAATTTATGAAAGAGATCGTTTTTCATCAGCAAACTAGCATCCCTAAAGAGGTATTTTTAAAAACAACTACTGGTTCGTTTATGTTATTTATTATTTCTTTATTTTTTTATTTTGCAGTACTATTATGATTGTAGAAAAGCCTCATACTAAAAAGATGATATAGATGTGTTCATAAACCAGTGGGCCTCATACCTGAAGGAAGATTGTACACAAATAAAATGAAGATCTTACTTGGGGACATGTATAATTTGTGGTCATTTTTGAGAGGGGTTAAGGGGATCAAAAGATGAAACATTGTTGTATGTAAATGTTCATAGGAAAATTGTAATTGTTATCAAATAAAAAATCTTTTATCCAATGAGTCATTTTCCCATTTTAATAGATGATATGCACCAGCAACATGCAATAATGATAAACCACTCAAAGGGTCTCTATTTTGTTTAAAATGGACTAGATTTTAAGTGAAAACAACAACTGACCTACGGAAATCCAACCAAACGCCTTCGGATTGCATTGATCTTTTATAAGAACAATCCAAGGGTCTTTTGTGACGTGTATGAGTCAACCCCACCTCAATCCAAGTCATGGAATGGCCGCTATCACTCAAAGGGTCTCTATATTGTTAAAGTGGACACAATTTTAATTGAAAACAACAACTAACCTATGTAAATCAGACCAAATGCATTCGGATTGCATTGATCATTTATAAGAAAGATCCAAGGGTCCTTGGTGATGTTTATAAGTCAAACTCGCCTCAATACGAGGCACGGTGTGGCCGCTAGCACTCAAAGGGTCTCTATTTTGTTTAAAATGAACAAGATTTTAAGTGAAAACAACAACTGACCTACATAAATCTGACCAACCGCATTCGGATTTCATTGATCTTTTATAATAACAATCCAAGGGTCCTTGGTGATGTTTAATAGTCAACCCCTCCTCAATCTGAGGCACGGTGTGGCCGCTAGCACTCAAAGGGTCTCTATTTTGTTTAAAATGGACATGATTTTAAGTGAAAACAACAACTGACCTACGGAAATCTGAACAAACACATTCTAATTGCACTGATATTTTATAAGAACGATCCAAGGGTCCTTGGTGACATGTACAAGTCAACCCCGCCTCAATTTGAGGCACGGTGTGGACGCTAGCACTCAAAGGGTCTCTATTTTGTTTAAAATGGACAAGATTTTAAGTGAAAACAACAACTGACCTACGGAAATCTGACCAAATGCATTCAGATTGAATTGATCATTTATAAGAATGATCCAATGGTCCTTGGTGATGTGTACGAGTCAACCCCGCCTCAATCTGAGGTAGGGTGTGGCCGCTATCACTCAAAGGGTCTCTATTTTGTTTAAAGTGGACACGATTTTAATTGAAAACAACAACTGACCTATAGAAATTTAACCAAAGGCATTCATATTGAATTTATCTTCAATAAGAACGATCCAAGGGTCCTTGTTGACATGTACAAGTCAACCCCACCTCAATCCGAGGCACGACATGGCCTCTATCACTCAAAGGGTCTCTATTTTGTTTCAAATGGACATGATTTTATGTGAAAACAATAACTGACCTACGGAAATCCGACCAACCACATTTGGATTTCACTTATCCTTTATAGGAACGATCCAAGGGTCCATGGTGACATGTAAGAGCAACCCCGCCTCAATCCGAGGCACGGTGTGGCCGCTAGAACTCAAAGGGTCTCTATTTTGTTTAAAATGGACAAGATTATAAGTGAACACAACAACTGACCTACATAAATCTGACCAAAAGCATTCGGATTGCATTGATCTTTTATAAGAACGATCCAAGGGTCCTTGGTGACGTGTACAAGTCAACCCCACCTCAATCCAAGGCACAGTGTAGCCGCTATCACTCAAAGGGTCTCTATTTTGTTTTAAATGGACAAGATTTTAAGTGAAAACAACAACTAACCTACAGAAATCCAACCAAACACATTCGTATTACATCGATTTTTTATAAGAATGATCCAAGGGTCTTTGGTGATGTGTAAGAGTCAACCTCGTCTCAATCTGAGGCATGGTGTGGCCGCTAGCACTCAAAGGGTCTCTATTTTGTTTAAAACGGACAAGATTTTAAGTGAAAAAAACAACTGACCTACGGATATCTGACCAAACACATTCATATTTCATTGATATTTTATTAGAACAGTCCAACGGTTTTTGGTGACATGTAAGAGTCAACCCCGCCTCCATCCGAGGCACGGTGTGGCTGCTATCACTCAAAGGGTCTCTATTTTGTTTAAAGTGGACACAATTTTAATTGAAAACAATAGCTGACCTACAAAAATCCGACTAAACGCATTTGGATTGCATTGATATTTTATAAGAACAATCCAAGGGTACTTGTTAACGTGTATGAGTCAACCCTGCCTCAATCCAAGGCACGGTGTGGCCGCTAGCACTCAAAGAGTTTCTATTTTGTTTAAAATGGACAATATTTTAAGTGAAAATAACAACTGACCTACGAAAAATTGACCAAACGCATTCGGATTTAATTGATATTTTATAAGAAAGCTCCAAGGGTCCTTGGTGATGTGTAAGTGTCAACCTCGCCTCAATCCAAGGCACAGCGTGTCCGCTAGCACTCAAAGGGTCTCTATTTTGTTTAAAATGGACATGATTTTAAGTGAAAACAACAACTGACCTATGGAAATCCAACCAAACGCATTCGGATTGCATTGATATTTTATAATAACGATCCAAGTGTCCTTGATGACGTGTACGAGTCAACCCCACCTCAATCGGAGTCACGATTTGGCCGCTATCACTCAAAGGGTCTCTATTTTGTTTAAAGTGGACAAGATTTTAAGTGAAAACAACAACTGACCTACAGAAATCTGACCAAATGCATTTGGATTGCATTGATATTTGATAATAATTTTCCAAGGGTCCTTGGTGATGTGTACGAGTTAACCCCGCCTCAATCCGAGGCACGGTGTGGCTGCTTCACTCAAAGGGTCTCTATTTTGTTTAAAGTGGACACGATTTTAATTGAAAACAACAACTGACCTACTGAAATCTAACCAAACACATTAGGATTGCATTCATCTTTTATAAGAACGATCCAAGAGTCCTTGGTGACATGTATGAGCCAACCCAACCTCAATCTGAGGCACGGTGTGGCCGCTATCACTCAAAGGGTCTCTATTTTGTTCAAAAAGGACAAGATTTTAAGTGAAAACAACAAATGACCTACGAAAATCTGACCAGATGAATTCAGATTGCATTGATCTTTTATAAGAACGATCCAAGGGTCCTTGGTGATTTTTAAGAGTCACCCCCACCTCAATCTGAGGCATGGTGTGGCTGCTAGCACTCAAAGGGTCTCTATTTTGTTTAAAATGGACAAGATTTTAAGTGAAAACAACAACTAACCTACAGAAATCTGACCAAACACATTCGGATTGCATTGATATTTTATAATAATGATCCAAGGGTCATTGGTGACATGTATGTGTCATCCCCGCCTCAATAAGAGGCACGGTGTGGCCGCTATCACTCAAAGGGTCTCTATTTGGTTTAAAATGGACACGATTTTAAGTGAAAACAACAACTGACCTACGGAAATCCAACCAAACGCATTCGGATTGCATTGATCAATTATAAGAACAATCCAAGGGTCCTTGGTGATGTATAAGAGTCAACCCCACATCAATCTAGCGCATGGTGTGGCCTCTATCACTCAAAGGGTCTCTATTTTGTTTAAAATAGACAAGATTTTAAGTGAAAACAACAACTGACCTACAGAATTCCAGCCAAACGCATTCAGATTGATTTGATCTTTTATAAGAATAATGAAAGGGTCCTTGGTGATGTGTACAAGTCAACCCTGCATCAATCCAAGGCATGGTGTGGCCGCTATCTATCAAAGGGTCTCTATTTTGTTCAAAACAGACAAGATTTTAAGTGAAAACAACAACTGACCTACAGAAATCCGACCAAATGCATTCGGATTTCATTAATATTTTAAATGGGGGGGGGATCATGACATGTGATCTATCAGTGGCCTTATATATATCAAGTCATTGTTGGCCTGGTATACTAGGGTGATCATGTGTTTGGGTCTATGATACTTATGGGCTTATATCTGGATGAAAATACTCCCATTTGGGAGGGTTGATTTGCTTATGGGTCTTATTACATAACTTAGAATACTCTCATATGGGAGGGATGAGATGTATATAGGTATTATTCCCCAAATGAGAAAACAACCATAGGGGTGGGATGAGATTCTTATTGGGAATATTCACTAAATGAAAATAATCCCATAGGGGAGGGCTGAGAAGATTATATAGATTATGCCTCAAATGAGAATACACCCATATTGGAGGGTTGATATGCTTCTAGGGATTATTATTTGGATGATAATACTCCCATAAGGTAATGAATATATGATTTTTAGTATTATTCCCTAAATAAGGTTACTCCCCTAGTATAGGGATGAGATCCTTGTAGGACTTATGCCTCGGAATTGGAAAACACATATGGGTGGTCTGGGATACTGTTGAGGGTATTCCCTAGATGAGAAAACTCCCATAAGTGGATTTCCATGATGGAGTATAAATAAAACTCACATAATAGAGGTCAATGATAATTATGTATATAGTGGGGAGACCACGGTATATTATATGTTTTGTGTGGTTCCTATGATGTACTCATAGAAACCCTAACATTGGATGAAGTAGGTATGTTTGATCAAGATTTAATACTTGAGAATCAATGTGTCTTGATGTATATGGGGTAGGACTCGGTCAAACTATATTTTTTTATAATGTCTACATGATCCTTGTGAAATTCTTGGTAGAATTTCAGCACTTGGAAAATTAATTTGGGTTTAATCATGGTCATGGATTTGAGGATCAATGATGATTTTTTATTAGTTTTATTTCAGTTTTTTCTCAACTAGGTTGTGCATTTTTCCTGATCATGCACTTACAATAGCCTATTCTAGGTTTAATATTGGAGGTTTATTAATGAGATTCATTCACCCCCAATTATGTGCACCTCAGTGTGTGTACAAACCTTATAACATCTTTGAGGTTGAGAACATGATGCATAGTGGATTGAGAAAAGTCCAAAGATTTATGTATTGATAAAACACACCCATGTGGAGCCTTAGGATTGAACTGGAAAGCCCCACGGACACCCCATACCCCCCTTGGATAGCCACCCCAAACCTTTGAACAGCCCCAAAACCCCCTGAATTCTAAATTGATTTCTTTAAGTACTTGATTAACTTATAAATTATGTGTTAACGGTGTATGGGTATAATTGTTGTATGGGTATACTTGGTCTACTTTGCTTATGATTTATGAGTTAATTTTGTATGGGTATACTTGCTTTAATTGGCTTATTGAGATGTTGTTTTTTTAGGTGTTCGGGTGTGCTGCTGCAGATTTATCAGAGCAGCAGAGAGGGCATTTATCAGCACTCTTTTACTGCCGATAAATCGTGCTTTTATCAGCACTAAAAAAGTGCTGATAAACTACACCTTTATCAGCGCTTGTTTAGCGCTGATAAAGGGGTACCCCCTTTATCAGCTCCGAGCTTTACAACGCTTTTTTAGCACTCTTAAAGCCCATTTTTAGCACTGTTAATGCCCGTTTTCATATTAGTGTTACCACTTAGTCGAATATTGGCCTTCCAAACTCTTTTTTGTCACATAGGTCAAATACCATCGAAACACCTGACGCGAACCTAATTATTTAACAAAACATGTAAAGAAGTGAAGTAAAAGGAATAACAAACACTAAATTTTTTATTGAAAATGTAAATATGTAACATAAATTTATTATTCAAGAAGGTAATAAATGTATATGAGGATTAAGAGTCAATGTAATTTATTTTGTCTCAATTTCATTTCATTGAGGCATATAGTAATTTTATGGTCCTAATTTCTTTTATATGATTTATATTATTTTAATTTGATATTTTATATCATGATTCATTAATAATTAATTTTATATTATTTTTTAATTTTAATTATATTACACAATATATATTAAATTGAAAATTACTAAGTGGTAAATAATTTCCTAACATATTTTTTTCATTAGGATATATTACTTATTTGTTTTCATTGATATTATAGGAATATGTGTATAATAACATTTGATTATATAATTTTTTATTTTAAAATTTTTAGTTAGATTGGTATTTTATAATCATAATCTATTCATTAATTAATTCTCACTTCAACCTTATGATCATTGTAAGGGTTTATTTAATAATCTAATTAAGATAATGATTGTTTATTCTTGAATTTTAGTTGAGAGGAATTATTTTAACTTTTTTGAAGAAACCCTTTAATTTTATACTCATGTAGTAATAAATCATTGTTTTTATGTAATTATACCATTTTTTCACTTAGTATAACATAAAATAATTCAGATTATGTTTTTAATAAAATCAAAAGTTATTTTTCTCTTCGGTTGAAAATTATTTTTCATAAAATACAATGATTGATAAAAATGATTTAAAAAATTGATTTTAGTCATTTAAAAATAATTTATTAAATAATTTATTACCCATTTTTTATTTTTAATAAAATGTAATTAATTAAAGATATAAGTCAATTTCCAAAACAATACCCACTTGCCTTTTACGAAAAACATGAAAGTAGTCTTTGTTTTAATGTACTATTCGTGTACAAAATATCATAAATTCATGACCACACAATGTTTTAAAACACACTTTAATATTTTCAACTATTATTTTCAAGGAAATGGATTTTCAATTTTTTGAAATTTTAGTATTATAAATTGATTTTCAAAAGAAAGAGGTTATTTTCCTAACCAATGTTATTAAAATATATTTCATGGTATTTCTATTCATCATTGACAACAATATATTATTATATATAATACACTTGGGATTTTTTTAATACGATCGTTATTCTTCTATTAGATGGTTTATGATTATTTTGAACATGGATGGAGTTGGAATTATCTTCCTTTACTCATTTTTTAGTCAATACTTTTCCTATGAAATGTTAAATTTACTATGATAATTATACACTAAATTTCACCTAAATATATATCTTATTTATCATTGATAATTATAATATGTAAACCATATATCATTACTTCATATGATGGTCTATATAAAATGTCATTTTTTCTAGGGAAATAATAACAATTACATACCCTTGACTTAAGATGTATATTTGATGATATTATAAATTCTTTATCAATTAAATATATTATTTTATATATGAGGAATTCATTGGTAATGAAATACATAGTTTGGGACTGGTTATAGATATCCCCTCGATGCATCAATAGTTTCATCAGACGAATCAGAAGTCTAACATTTGTTAAATGGGTTTCTACTGATTAGTTATTAACTAAATTGAGGATATATCTTGATGATAAATCTATCATGTTCTTGTTACACATGATGTACAATTATTGGGAATTTCATTCATTCATAGTTCAATTATTATTATCCATGATATTTTCAAAATGATACCCTCTGTAGATGCATTTAATTCTCATTTTATTGATTAAATGGTGTGCACTTTTAGTAATTTACATTATCATATTATTTTTTACATGTCAAAATATTTTATTCAAGTTACTGATTAATTAATGTTTATTTATTTATTTTCATTCCCATGTTGAATTTTTTAGTAATATTATTTAAATGGAATGGATATTTAGTAATTTACAATTCTATTTTGATTTAATCTCATTGATTCATGATAACTTCCCCATACTTATAGAGAGTTTGAGTTCACCCTCATTTTGTTTCCTTTAACAAGAAACCATGATGTCTACTATGAATGATATGAAACAATATTCTAGGAGGTATAATGATGATTCTAAAAGGATTATGTTGTAATTTTTATAAATATAATAATGGAATCTTATAGATATTTTGTTTACCAAGACTACAAAATTATTACGTGCTTTTGGATATGATTCCATGAATATTTTTCCAACATACTAATGTAGGAATAGGTTTTAGACTATTGAGTCCAGGGTCCCTAAAGTTGGTATCATAGGATTTTCATTAGAATCCATGGGAACTATATTTAGAAAAACATATAGTAGGAATTAAAATCCTATGATTGAATTTGAGGATAAGTATGGAAGAACTTCCTAAATTTTTGAAAAGGTGTAAATTATATGGTTTTTCCTAGAAATACAACCCTGTCAAGATAGTACAAATATATGTTTTTCAAGAATTGTAGAACCTAAAATTAATGACCCTAAAAGGGCACATTGTTCTTGACCTGAGCATAATTTGGTGCATGAAAATGGGGCTTACTGATCACTTATTTTTAAACTATCAGGGGATATTATAACAAAATTACCTTGATCATTACATATTCTTGTGTTTTGTATTTATAATTCACGTTTTTAACAGTCCATTGGTCATTTTATATTTTGAGTTTTATATAATTAGGAAAAAATATTATAATGTTAACCCATTCAGCACAATTGTACACCTATATGAATTATCTATTTTCTCACCCAAAAAAACATATTTTTAATAAAACATGGTTAATTTTAATGATAAATTAATAAATTTTTTATATTAACCTCATCCGTGTTACTACTATTCCTTTTAAATAGTGAAAATAATTTTAAAAACATGTCTTGAGCACAAAACACTCAGTAATAGGAATAAAAAAAAAGAAATATTTTAGTCCAGGGAAAACATGAAAACCCATGTAATACTTAACTATATAACACATTTCTTTGATCTAATAAAATAATTAATTTTCACATGAAAACACAGACACATTTATCATAAATAAAATCATGAAAACTAACAAAAATAAAATACAAACACTTTTTGGAACCATATGGTATCAAATTCATAACTACTTGTTAACCCATGTAAGAGATAAATGGGGACCAATTAATACCACTAGAGAAAACCCTCAATAACTCCCTCCATATTTAATGTGAAAAAATGTAAATTATCCACTAAATTGGAGTGATATCTAGGCACACACATAATTTAAACTATAACGGGCTTACCTGGCATTATATGGGCTCCCCCATCATATAAGATGTCATGGACTCACCTGGTACTATCTAGGTAAACCATTTCTTAGGTATAATTATTAAGTATCATATCATGAATAATTTTTTTATGATTTCAAATTTTTAATATAAATAAATTTATTAACTCTTATAAATTCATAAACATATCAATTTTTATAAGAAAATTCAATTTTCTTTTAAAAATAACTCTCAAAGTCAAAAAAACTATGCACATCATAATGAAGTGATTTCTTTTAAAAATAATTGTAAAAACATATAAAAGGAAAATTATATCATTATGTATATATAAAATATGAATAATATTCTCATGTATTATAGGTTAAAAAAATTCATTCATACTTTAAAAAAGAGTGGAAAGTGGAACTTTTAAAAATGTTTTTTCAAAAGAAATTCCCTCACAAAATAACATAGAAAATGAGTCCTATTTGAATAATTTTTAGAGAAATTGAAATAGTCCACTTTTTAAAAATTCATTCCCATATAAACACATCTATACAATTATATTTTTTTTAAATAGACATGTAATGGAAATATTTAAATAATAAATATTTAAAACATTTAAAATGACATTTTTTAGTTATATAGTTACTTACCATGAGTCGGACTCGTCAAGTAAATTATTTATCATCATGAATAATAAACCAAGGCTAATTAATTATTTTGTAACCATTTTCATGTTTAGTATTACTTTTATTTCACTAATTTCAATGTTATAAATATTATTTAATTATTTATGTTCATGTTTGACGCATTGATGATATCAGGTTTATAATTAAATAGTCACTCTGGTAGGTTGAATATGGTCAAAGATATCATCATTTCAACTTATAGAGAATAATATTCATCACATAATTATTATTTTTAAAAATTAATTATACTTTTAAATATATCAATGAAATATGGTTATCAGAAATGTACTATGTTACAATCATAGAGATGGTAGGTCATACATACGCATATGTAACGTTTCAATTTTTCAATGATCATTATAGAAAGAATGTAAGTAATATTATATGTCTCACGAATTATCATAATATCATATTACTTCATATTACTTCATTATATTTACTTATATATGTCATCCATGTTATGTGATTATGAAACAAATATCACATTATTTTTTAGTGGTGGTAGCCCACAAGCATACATGAATGACATTGATATTTTTTCTGTCAAAGTGAATGTAATAATGTAGATGATATATTATATTTTAAAAATTTTAAAAATTTCATTCATATATTACATAAACATTAATTCCATCATTATAACATGACTAAAGAGATGGTGATGAAAAACGAATTACATCAGTTCATGCTTTTTTAGACCGTCGTACACATGAATGATGAATTATTTTCCCATTTGATGGATATGGAGAGGTATTTGGTCACTAAAACTAATAATATAACATCTTAGTATATGGAGTATATTATATTTATTATTATATCATTTTTGAACAATATTTGAAAGAGGTTAAATAATAATAAAATATATTCACTTGATTAAAAATTATAACTCTTCCTCAAAGAACCCCCTTTGCTTAAAACCATAGGACTTATATGGATATCTTAATTGCTAATATAATGACTCTAGAATTTGGGGATGTATTCTAGTATGTAATTATGGTAGGACTTGACTAAACAAAATTGGTTTTTAGGTTTGAAGTATTTCTAAGAAGAGGTGCAGTTTTTAGTGAGGGACATGACACTCTTGAATTTTTTCAAAATATTAAAATATAAAAAGACTATTCTATAAAAAAAACATTGCAAATGTCCTATAAATATACAGAGGTTGAAAATTTTGAACATATATTATCCTTAGTTCACATATGTATTTTATTTAATTTCAAATAATTTAATAAAAAATTAAGTCCATAAAATTCCATTATTGTATGATATTATACTATTCACTATGTTGACATTAAAAAAATTAGGGAAAAAAGTAAAATTAGAAAAAACAACTATTTTAATATTTCATTAACTTGTCATAGTCGTCTAAAAAATTCATTGATCACATTTATTATGCCAAATTATATTTATTTTATTATTTTTAATATCATTTATTTATGTTTCCCCTTAATTAAATAATTAATACATTACTTTTGTTCATGGATTTATGGTAATTATTTCAATCCTATTTTTAAAAAAAATTGTGAAAAAAATATTTTGCCTATAAAAATTATATTTATAGTCAACAATATCCTCTATATAGCACCATTTTAAAAAAAATTACATTAATTAAAAATAATATTGTTACATGTTTAAATTTTCATTAACTACAATAGTAATAAGGTAATAACCTTATCCATGTTAATAAAATGGTCATAAATTCTACTATTGGATGAATATGGTTGATATATAATTGACCAATAATATTTATTGATTTTTTTGGTCATTTTACGGGGTTTCCTTTTAATATTACTATTTTTTAAAATCATTATAATGATTTTTCTTCTTCTTGTACAAGATCTGCATTAGTTTTTAACAACCATTTATGTTATTTATCTCATCTATTAAAATTAAAAATAAATTAATGGCATCAAAGTTAACTAATTAGTCATAATATAATCCTATATATTCCTTAATTATGTGTATTAACTCATATCCATCTCAAGACTACTTATTTAATTTTGTTACTTTTAATTCTCTTGTAATTTGAAAGAACAACACAATCATTTGGATATGATTATTTTTATAACTCAAAAAAAATTCAAAATTCAAAATCACAATTTATAGAAGATATTTAAAAATCTAGTCATCCAAAGACTTTCTACCTATCACGACCAGACCCATTCCAAGGCCTGATCCACAACTACCCCAAGCCCACCTCCATAGGTTAGGGGTGTATACAAATGAAAAAGGCACAACAAACTCGAGGAGGAATTTACCTATGTACCTTCACACACACACACAGCTAAATCAATGTAAAAGTGAAAAGGGAAAAGGAACCAAAAAATAAACACATATATAAATAAACCAAGCAAGCATGGACCTCATAATAGTACAAGTACTATAAAGTAAACTAAAAAGAAAAGGGAAAAAGTACACGCCCTACTAGAAAGAGTCCCAAGCTAAAAATGGAAAATTAAAATAGGTGAGAGAGCCCCGCTTCTGGATCCCAAGCTACAACCACCATAAGAGTTCCAAGAACCATGTATCCCTAAGCTTCTTTGAAGTCATGATTAGACTATGATTCATCTATATATGTCATGATACGTGAATACATATCCCATACATGGGTGAGTATAAAAATAATGAGTAGGATTCCCAAAAAAGGTGACAGGGGAGTAGTAAGAGATACACTGAAGATGAATGTTATAGATAAAACATGGTACGGTAAAAGTGTATAACTCAGCCCCACAATAGAGTGAAGTAAACTCACCCAAACATAAGGATCATGAAATGGTGAGATTATTGACTTCTCGTTGAGTCTTTACTACCTATCGTAGGAGAGTAGACTCGTCTAAACATGAGATTATAGACATGGAAATTGCGTGGCGTACCTCTTAATTATTCACCTCTCTTTGAAGGAGATTAACCAAAACCAAAAGAATGAGTACTGAAAAAGGAGATATATATATATATATATATATTCTCAGTCAAAGAATCCCAAATGATAGTGTAAGGGGATCTCTATCTCATAGCTCAGGCCAAGAAATAGAGTTTCCAAAAGTTCTGAGGTAAGTCCATCTGCAATTTTGAGCATCCTACATGTCTGCCCTGAACACGCAAGTCAATGGGGCTCAATCACAAAACATTGATACTATCTTCTTTGTATGGAACTGACTCACCCGCATGATTTTAGGTCCCATCACAAGGACATATCTCAGTGGGTAAAGTGTCCCTCTTTCTCTGGAGTCTGAAGGTATGTCAAACCACATCTCTTCACTGTGTTTCATAGACGAGGGATCAAAATTTCATAGTAGAGTACCCCCTCCCTAATACGTCTGGGTTTCCACTCAAATAGTATATGTAGAGGACCTTCTCCCATACTAATGGGGTTTCCACTCTTTTTTCATGGGGACCCACACCCAGGTACAATAGGGGTGTTCAACCCCAGCCATCGAAAAACCACAATTTAATGTGTCTGCGGGGTTCCACTCAGAAGGTAGAAGACCTGTGCCTTAGTATCATAAGGGGGTTCCACTATAGTTCATTAAGAACCTGAGCCCTACCTAGTAGGGTAGCTTCAATCTTAAGTAACTATATAAGACCCATACCCATGCTGATGGGGGGTTCCACACTAGAAGAAGCCTCTGGTGACTCTTCCCGATCACAACCATCATTGATCATCGCCTTGGATGGGTTCCACACTCGATACATTTAGCATCACCTAAGATAGGAATTATGCCTAGAACATATCACATCATAACTCAAAAGCCACCACAGTGGGAACCATATCATTATATATGTAAAAACACTCAGGATAAGCTACTCAAGGGAAAATATCCGAGTCTCAAAGAAGGATATATTAATGATAGAAGATTTATTAAGTGGTACACAACACGTATGGGGACCACATGATGTGTGACCCTGCCTCATTTCATAGCCATGTAAAAAACCATACTTGGGTACTAAACTAAAAACAAGTACCCCTAAGCGTGCCAGTGTACTCCCAGAGTACATGGAATATCAAAAAAATAATGCGATGAGCACACGATTCACATCATTAGTTCAAAGGGAAAAAATTTCGTTTTACTGACATGCCTTATCAAATGGCCCTGAATGACCAAACATATCACACCATTGCGATCCTTGTTGAAAAGAACACATGATATACTATTCATTTTCCGGAATTGGACACTTGGTGAAGGAGCTGCATTCTACAGTATTGTGCATGAAAAGTGCATCATGGGGCACACATCTTGATCCCAAAACAAGTTATATAGATCACACCATTTTGATCCTCATGGAAAACACATTATATAGACTATTAATTTTTCCAAAATAGACACTTAGTGAGAAATTCACATTTCACCACAACATTCATGATCCGGGATTCATGGGGGCCACACCTTGATCTTGAATTTTGAATCCAAAAAGAGACATCAAATTCTCAGTCTTGAAGATAGGATCATGTTTCCGAAAATGGCACATAAAAAGGACATTCCATTTCGATGACATGGTTGGTTGAAGTTGCTACATCAAGACTAAGTGGGGACCACAACTGATTGACCATGGACCGACCGTCACGGTCAGTAAAAAGGCTTTGTCGACCGACCTCCACATTCCACCATCACAGTCGACCGCCCGGGACTAGTTGCAGTCACTAGCCCTATGGTAGCTCGAGATGTTGCGGCCTCATGGTCAACCATCACAGTTGGTCACCTGGGACTGACTGTGGTCACTGGCCCTACAGCAGCATGAGTTTCTACGACCTCAAAGTTGATTTTGACTTGTACCTACCCCAGTTTCCCAAGGCCTAACCCAGGTTTGACCCAGGTCAGTCTCTCCGGCCCACCTGGCTAACCATGGCCCAACCCAACTCGCACTTGGGCTCAGCCCGCTCACGCCTGGGTGCTCCTCACACGTTCATGGTCCACTTAGGCCTGGCCTGCATTATCCCAGCCTATCTTTGGTCACCTCCTCATCAATGTGGCCACCCACCATGTTTCGCGGTGCATAGCACCGCCATGGGTCAAACCCCATGGCACTACCACCGTCATCCCACAGATTTGCCTTCCACCTGGCCGCACCCCACTCATCGACCTCCTCATATGCTACTGGCTGCCCCCGTTCCATGTGTTCGTCGTTTCCACTAGTCGTGATGACCTAGGGTCATGTCCACCTAAACCCATAGCTTCAAAGCCATTGGTGCCGCCCTACCAGTGGTCCCTTCTGCGGACCACTGATCCTCCACTTGTCATCCAAAAATTGGGATGAATGTAGATCTAGAATCCTTAGACCAGGATATACACATACCTATTCCTAATGTGACGATCCATTTTCTGTTTCATCATAACAAAAAGTATATGATGAAGAACACACGATGAATAGAATAAAAGGGGAATCAATCGATGGTCGTGTTAGTTTGGCCATCGTCCGTGATGTTCATGTGAGAAAATAAAAAATTAAACAAAGATATAATTCAAGAATTTCAATTGGGGATTCATAATCAAAAAGAAATAATCCTACCTCAATTTTGATCCCTTCATCATCGACGAAGACATCCCCAAAAAATTGTTGCATTCTCCACACCCCAATTTGCTCATATCTGCTACATCATGCTGATCTATCATGGATTCGATATTGATTTTCCAAAGGTAGGAAGGGTGAGATATCTACCTACGGTGGGAGGATTATTATCCAACCCTAACTCAACTTCAAAATTACCTATTTATATAATTTTAATAGCTCAAATTCCAATATTCAGAGCATGAAAACATCTCGCACCCTATCCCATTAGGTCTCCCTTTGGTAAAACAACACATTACGAACTCAACGATGGATTCATATTTCTAATCTCAGTCCCCATTCATGATTTATTTGAATCAAAATCCAAAATAACTTAATTTAATTTTATTATTTTATTTACGATTATGTCCTCAGTGACTTTTTCTACAGAATACCCACGCTGACAGAAGTTATGCTCCGCCTAGGCTAAACACTAATATCTAGACTCATGATGGCCTCCAATTTCTGATCCAAACAACCATTTAATATATATCCCTTTCCCTTCACCTGAATAGTATAAAATATAGTTAATATTTTTATATAGTTAATTATAGGCACATCGGGCCTTGTGATTGCATGTTTCCTCAACTCCTAACTCTAGAAATATATACAAAAATATTCCAACGTCTTATAGGGGAAAACTAGGGTCTCTATATTAATCCCTTCTTCAAATATTTTCCTCCAAAAAAACACAAAATAAGAAAAATGATGGGGAAACTAACAAGAACCTGTATCTTCCCCACACCAGGATGCACAAATAAAGGAGAAGTGTGAAAATCCATTATTAGATCCTCTCAATAAGTGACAAAATTCTCCATTATTCCTGGAAAAAGGTTGAATTTATTCCCTTCTTTATAAAATCCATCGATTCAATCTCCTCAAGATATCTGGTCATGCATGATCTCACATTTGATGTCTTATAACTAAGACCCTCTCACATGCTCGAGAAGCGAAGGAATAAATACCATCAACTCATGAAAAAATTTACCCTAATGTACTTCATACTATGGTAATCTTTTACAATGTTTCCCTTTCCTATATTATAGACTATCTCAAAGTCGTAGTCCTATAAGAACTCCAACCAACATCATTTCCTTAGGTTCTGGTATTTATGGGGGGAGACGTACCTGAAACTCTAGTGGTCTGAGTAAACCACAAAGTGCTCTCCCAGAAGGTAGTGTCTCCACATTCTTAGGTCAAATACTTCTACTGAAAGCACTAGGCAGTGAGTAATGTAGTTTTTTTTCATGGTATCCCAACTACCATGACTTGTATTTGATAACCATGTTCCGTTTCATTAATGATGATTCCCATCACCCAAGAGTGCCAACAAACAATGAAGGTGAGTAAACTCATCCAACCATGAGAAGCTATATGAAGAAAGAATGTGTCATACCCCGCATGTCTTCACCTATCTTGGAAGGAGAGTAATCCCAAACAAGAAACTCCTTTACACCCACTAGCAACATCCCACGTAAAAAGTGTCAAGTAGGAAAACTCCACTGGAAATGCTAGGACCAACTCTAACAATCCATCACAAAACCTCGCTCTGAATGCACAATTCAGAGGGACTAATAAAAAAACCTCGATAATATCTACTTTCGGTGACACTAACTCACCCTCACAGTTTTTATCGAATCATAAAAATGAGTCTTTATGGGGAAGAACCCCTCTTCCTTGTGAATTTAAATCTACATTGAATAACACTGAAATGGGGTTACACTGATGCCCAACATCACCACAGTAAAACCTCGAGCAATAAGAGTGGAGAAAATAATAAATCATACAGTGTGAAAATTACTACTGCAATAAGTAGAAGAGACACAATAATACCTCTTAAAATATCAGGCTTTACATGATCATAGACATCCATAGCATGCATATACTCTGACCACAGCCGCCAACTCCCTGATCCTGACATGGGTCACCTAGTGGTGGTGATGGATGGATCTCGTAGAGTCATCCACCACCTAAAGCTCCTCCCACTCCACTTCCAGCACCACCTCCCTAGGGACCGCCATATCCCCACCTGGGGGATCCCTAATCACTATGCAGTCAATGCCATGGAGGTCTATCAACTATCTCTATGAGATTCTCATCACATCTGGTCAGGAAAACTCATGCCATTTGACCTCACCCATCACAAGAATATCATAGTCCCTCCTTGGGTTGTCCCACTACTATGCACTATACCTGAACATGTTCTTGAGTGTGAAAATTGGGAGGCCTCTTGAATTGTGGCCCTTTCAACTGATGTCTTCTAGAGATGGAAGATGTCTCAGCTTTTTTGCATCCACTACCAAAGCCACCCATCTGGAATCCCTGTAATATAAATTTATTTATCACTAGTGCCCGTTCTAGAAGCCTGGCATAGGATGGGAAGAAAATGGGTACTATGCTAGCACAAATATCTCTTTGGAGTCCCTTCTCAAACTTATGTTCCCAGAAGTATCCATCAAGGATCGTGTCCAGAGGGCATTGAGTCAGGTCTTTGAACCTATCAACACACTCAACCACCATCACCCCTCCTTTCTAAATCTCTATATTCTGCTAAATCAGAATGGTGTGTAAGAAAGAGGGGTTGTACTCCTCATGGAACAACATCTAGAATTCATCCCATGAGAGCGTCATCTCATCATGCATCTGAGTAACCAATATCCACCAAAAATTATATATTCTGCAGAAAAGGCTGGATTCCGAAGCCACCATATGATCATTCAGGGTCCAAACAGGCTTGAATATGCTGACCACTGACTCTATCCAATCCTCCAATGTTTGATGATATAGATCACTACGTAGCCTCAACAGTCTCTAAAGATGGAACTTGCAGAGTGAGCTCAGCCTGGGCACATTGTTATCCAACTGTTCTAGGAAAATCTTCTACTGAACAGGTGGAGGATCTTTGATTTTCCTACATAGAGGGAGGGGACTGCATGACAGGCCCTAAATTGAGACATCGTCGCTCATAGGGTCATCATCCCAAACCAGAGATGGTATACTAGACGAATGTCGTTATGGAGGAATCCTAAATGTTATCAAGGAGTACTAGGGTTAGATGAGCACACACACACACATATATATATATATATATAAGAAAAATGGGAATCTAACTCAAGATAGAAATTGAAAGACTCAATATTATATGATTCATGTACCATTGATCCCTACAAAAAATGTCTCAGCATGCTGAGTCGACAAATGGGTAATTAGGGTCCTGGTGAATGGATATGTCGGACGCATGTACCATCACTGGAATCCCTATCCCACGATTTTTACTCGAGACACTTTGAAACTATTTCCATAAAACCAATGAAGACATTTTTAGGGAATCATCTGAGAAATATCCCATGGGTTGAACCACCTCTAATACAAAATTTTCTTTACCAGACCTATGCCAAGGCTCGAGCTACAACTATCCTAAGCTTGCCTCCATAGGCCAGGGGGTGGTGACAAGAATTGATGGCACACAAATATTTGGTAGTCCTTTTCAATATTACATGTACACACACACACACAACCAAATAAATGTATAAGTTTATAAGTAAAATGAATAAAAGATGAAACATTTGTATAAATAAACCAAGCATGCATGGACCTATGAATAGTATAAGTACGCTAATGTAAACTGAAATGAAAATGGTAAATATACACGTTGAACCAAAAAGTCTCCCATCCTAACAGAAACTAGAAAAGTAAAATACATTAGAGAGATTTGCACCTAGATCCCAAGATATGACCACCATATGCAGTATAAGAACCCTATATCTCTAAGCTCCTATGAAGTCATGATCAACCTGTCTTTCATCTACACAAGGCACAATAAGTGTGGATAAAACCCATTAAAGGGTGAGTATAAAAATATTCAGTAGGATGCCTCAAAAAGGAGAAGGGGGAGCAGTAAGAGACACAATTAAGAAAAAAAATAGTAGATAGATCAACACACGATAAAAGATTATAGCTCAAACCAACACTAGAGTGATTTAAACTCATCCAAACACAAGGAGATATAAATGGTGAGAATATGAACTTATCATCAAGTATTCACTACCTATAGTAGGAGTATATACTAGTCCAACCATGAGAATATAGAAATAGAAATAACACGGCATACCCCACAAATCTCCACCTCTCCTAGAAGGAGAGTAAGAAAAAATAAAGTCATGGGTACAGAAAAAGGATATATATATATATATGCTCATTCAAAGAAGCCCAAATGAGGGAGTAAGGGGATATATATATTTCAATTCTCAACCCAAAAAGAAGAGTCTCCAAAATTTCCAAGGTAAGTCCATATACGATGCCCAACATCCCACACGGCTGCCCTTAACACGTAAGTGAAAGGGGCACAATCACCACATCTTGATACTATCCAATTTGGGAAGCACTGACTCACATACACAGTTTTAGGTCACATCACAAGGAAGTGTCTTAGTGGGGAAATCATCCCTCTTTCTCATGAGTCCAATGGTACATCAAACCATGTCTCTTCACTATATTTCACAATCAATGGATCATAATTTTTTAGTAGAGGACATGCAACCTAATGTTTTAGGAGGGTTCTTATATAATAGTAGATATAGAGGAACTACACCCATACTGATGGGGGGTTCCACTCTAGTTTCACAGGGACCCATGCCCTGGTATAATAGGGGGTTCCAACTTGGTCATCGAGGACACACACCCTAATGCGTCAGGGGGGTTCCACTTAGAAGGTAGAGGACCCACACCATGTTATCCCAAGGGGGTTCTAATTTAGGCCATCGAGGACCCACACCCAACTCAGTAGGGGGCTCTACTTGGAAGTAACTATAGAGGACCCATGCCCATGTTTATGGGGTTTCTACTCTAGAAGAATCCTCTGGTGGTTCTTCTTCATCACAACCATCATCGAGCGTCACCTTAGATAGGCGTCACTCCTGGAACATCAAGCATCACATGAGATAGGCCTCATACAAGGAACATCTTAGAGCTTATCTCAAAATATTCTATAGAGGAAACTATCATGTTCTATACAGAAAAAACATAGGATGGGATACTCATTGGCCAAAATCCGTGTCCAATAGAATGTGATAATGAAAATAGAATATTTATTATGTGGTTCATGGTGCGTATAGGGCCCAAAAAATGTGGGACCCCGACTCGTCACCTGATTGTGTACCTATCCATACTCAAGTACTAAACAGCAAACAAGTACCCCTAGGCATGCACATGTACTCCTGGAGTACATGCCGCATCTAGCCAAAAGGTTGTTGAGAACACGATTTTTGTAATTAGTCCGAAGGGAAGAAACATGGTTTTAAAGACTTGCCTCCTCAAACATCCCTGAATAACAATAATGCATCACACCATTATGATCCTTGCTGAAAAGCACACATGATAAACTATTCATTCACACGAACCAGACACCTAGTGAAGGAGATGCATTCCAAAACATTGTGCAAAAAAAGTGTCTTTTTGGGACCATATCATGATCCCAAAACAAATTATATGGATCAAATTGTTTCAATCCTCATGAAAATTTTACAAGATTGACTTTTCATTTGTCCAAAATTAACACTCGGTGAAAAGGTAACATTTCACCACAACATACCCGAACAGGGCTTCATGGGGCCCTCACCTTGATCCCAAATTTTAAATTACCAAAAGAACCTCAAAGGGTCCATCTCAAAGCGAGGATCATGTTTCCACATATGGAACATAAAAAGGAAATTCTATTTTAAATATATGGTTACTTGAAGCTATTTCACGAAGATCGGCTAGGGCCTATGACTAACCGACTGTGGACAGACCTCCATGGTCAGTCCACTAGCCACATCGACTAACCACCACAATTGACCTCTACGGACCGGCTGCATTCAACCTCCTGAGACTGGTTGTGATCGCTAGCCCTAGGGTAGCTCGAGATTCCGAAGCCTTGAGGTTGAACACCTAGGACTGGCCGCAGTGGCGAGCCCCATAGAAGCATGAGCTGCAGAAGACTCATGGTTCACTACGACCCGCGCCTACCTAGGTCCTCGAGGCCTAACCCTGGTCTAACATGGTTCCATCTGATCCAGCTCACCTGGCCCCCCATGGCATGATCCACCTTGCACCTGGATCTGGCACAATCACGCCTAGGCACGACCATCTTCAGCCTGACCCATCCTTAGTCATCGCCTCATAAATGCGGCCTTCTTCTGTGTTTCACAACCCCTAATGTTGCCTCAGGTCACACCCCACGACACCACTGCCACCATCCCATTGCTTCTCCATCCTCCCTGCCATGCCCCACTCTTTGACTACCTCAAAAACCGTCAGACTCCCACATTCCACATGGCCAATGCTGCCACCAGCTACAGCCACCTATGGCTGCCACTCACTAAACTCATGGCTTCATCACCAAAGGAGGCCGCCATAACTACCTCACCGGTGGTCCCATTTACGAACTACCATGTCTCCATTGATCACCCAAAATTTGAGATGAACACAGATCTAGAATCCTCAGACCAAGATCTACAAAGATCTATGCCCCATGTGATGATCCTTTGATGTATAATCATACTAAAATGTAGATGAAGAAGAATGTTCAAGGAAGAGAAGAAAATGGGAATCCATTAATGGTCATGTTAGTTTAATAATCGTAGTTGATTTTTAAAGGATAAAAATTGAAAAAAATTAATGATATAATTCAATATTTTTAATTGGGGATTTTGAATCCAAAAGAAATAATCTAACCTGGATTTGGATCCATTATTCGCCAACAAACACGCCCGCCAAAAATTATTTCATTCACCGTGATATGATCTGCTCATATATGCAACACCACAATGATCCCTCAAGGATTTGATATAGATTTTATAAAGGGAGTAAGAGTGAGATCTATGACGGTAGTGGTAGGATTATGATCCAACCCTAACACAATTCCATAATGAACAATTTCTATAATTTTAATATGTCATCTACCAATGGTCGCAAGATCCGTACATCCAACAGCATCTCAAATTAGGTCACACATCAGTAAAACATCACATTACAAACTTAATAGTGGTCTCAGATTTCCAATCTGAGTCCCCGTTCATGAGTTATTTGAAACAACATCAAAAATAAAATAATCTCATTTCATTTTGATATTTACAATTACATCCTCTGTGACATTTTCTATAGAATTCCCATGAAGAAAAAATTTATTCTCTTACTAGTGTAAATGCCATGCTTCAGACTCAATGCTGGAATCAAATTTATGATTCAAACATCCCTTTAAAAGATATACCACTTCCTTCACATGATAGCGTATAAAGTATACTTAATATTTCTATAAAATTAATTCTAAGCACATCGGTCCTCAGAATCGCATGCTGTCTCAATGCCTAGCTCTAGAAATATATACAAAAATATTCCAAATACTTATAAGAAAAAACCAGGGTCTCTAAACTACATCTCAATTATTATCTATAAGGAATAAAATTTTACTTTTCCATTATGTTGAAAGCTTCATGTCATCAATGAATATTATTTTATTATTTAACATGAAATAAATTATAAATAATATTTTATAAATTATTTTTGTATGATAATTATATTATAATATCAAACATGACTCATTAAATAATTTTAATAAATTTTTTTATGTAATAATTTTGTGTTTATGATATAAGAAAACATACCATATTTTCTAAAACAAGTACCTTATATTATTCACTAGAAATTTAACTTTTTTAAAAATATTCTCCAAAATATTACCAAAGAGTAATTTCAATATTTTTATTTAAAAAATTATGTTTATTTTCTAAAATAAATTTTCTAAAACATATAGATATTAATTATAAAAAACTCCCACAAAAATAAATAAAAAATATTTTTTCAGAACATGTATTTCTAAAGAATAAAATGAATTTACTAAAAATCTTGTGATTGTTTTATAATAACACATTAGTACATTAATATTGATTTAATAAATTATATATTCCTATTTATACCCACCAATTTTAATAGATTGGTTATAAAAATTACTTTTAAATAAATTTTAGTTGTTCGTTTAATCTCAATGTGCATTATATTTTATGAAATCAAAAAGAGTGTTTGAATTTAAAATATCTCAGAATTTTACATTCTCCCCGCCTTTGGAATTTTGACCATGTAATTTTTTATATTGTGTATAATAACCAAGTTTTTAATTTTCAAAACACCATTGCTGAAATCCCACACTGTAAAATACACTAATAAAACATAAACATGATATGTTAGAAGAGGTAAGTACAATGGTAACCTGAGACAACACAAACTAGGTTCCTAAGTTGGATAATAGAAATGAAAATAAGGATATAGAAGATAAAATAAAGCACCAATAAACTAATAGAGATTAATTGAGAACACGATAATGAGAAATTTAACCATAAAAATCAATAATATGTTATGTGTGGAAATTCCATTGAATTATTGATAGGAAAAGTAAACGAATAATGTTTTTATTTCAAGATCATTTTCCTAGAGTTGAGAAATTCTATTCCCCTATATACTAATCATGTAGGGATATATAAATTCTGTATATATAGAGATTGAAACTTTAATAAAATTCCACCACAAATCAGCTTTTTCTCCAAATGATGATTATGAATTTATCATGCTTGAAGCACAAGAATTAATTCTTATAGGTCAAAAAAGATACAAAACAATAACTATCTATTCCTAATATCAGTAAGAATTAACCATGGAAAAAAGTGTTAGTAAAATATTATATTTATCTAAAATAAACAAACCATTATACAAAAAAAACTACTTTAGTCCTCAAAATATAATAGTAATACCCAAATTTCAACATAGATTATTCAAAAAATAACTATCTTTAAAATTCGTCTAGAATATTCTGAACCAAAATTTGACCCAAAAAAATCCAAATGATTTGATCACATTGTATTCCAATATTAATTTCAATATTTATCTCTAAATAACATCATTGACTGTTAAATTATACTAAAAAATGTATATGTCCAAATTATATGATACCCATGATATGCAAACCACATACATAAATAAAAAAATCATAAAAATCAATAATATAATCATTTATGCTTCCAAAAATATATTTCATTGTTTATTCCTAAAATAAAATACCATTGTAATTTTTTTACCTTTACCATATAATGTTCCCAAAATAGTGAACGTCATCTAAAATAACATTAATCACTTAACACTAAATCAACTTACAATATCATGGTTAGTTATTTAAAAAAAATATTCCAAAAATATAAATAACCTTTATTGGTAAGAGAGTTTAAATAAAAAAATACTATAATAACTAGGACATCAGGTAGGCTAGTGGTAGGAGATACACCCTTATCACCCTTCTATTGCAGGTTGAATTCTCATGACCTTTCTAGATACGATGGTTTGTCACATGGTCTTTAAATTTCAAAAGCTATATAATTAATATAAAATTAATAAAAATTTGATTAAATCCAAAAAATAACTATAATATATTCAACAAAAAAGTAAATTTTAAAACCTCAATGGTTATCTCATACTTTTGATTATGCATCCAAAGATATATTATCCCATAATAACCTCAAAAATAGATGTCTCCAAAAATATCAGTAATAACTAGAAAACATTATAATATACATCCTAAAAATGGGTTTATAAGTAATTAATATTATGATGAATCAAAAAATTATAAACTCATTATGATATCCATAACTTTTCAGAAAAAATCCCCAAAAAATATAATCTCCAAATCCATATAAACCCTCCATTGGTAACAACTATGGGAACTGACCCTAACTGTGACATATTATAGTGTTTTTAACTTTAATTCACATTTTTACATTCTCAACGGTATTTTGGATTTTAATTTTTAGGGAATAAGGTCAAACTATTACAAAGTAAATCCATTCAACATAAGTGGAAAATTATACTCAGCATCCATTTTACCACAAAAAAACATTGTTATAATAAAACATGGTTTCCCTTCATGATAAATCTCTAAATTTTCATTCAGACCAAACTCATGTCCCTAATATTCATTAAAATCCTTTAAAAACAATTTAAAAACTAGGTTAATCACAAAAAGTCTATTAATGGACAAAAAAGAAGAAATCCTTTAGTTTATCCACAAAGATGAATGCCCATGTAATACATACCTTATCTGAATTTTAATTGAGCTAACAAAATTAACAATTTCCCCATGAAATATGCACATTTTTATCTCATACAATATCATTAAATCTCATATAAATGAATGGAAAACCCTTTTTTTGAAACTTATAGCATCACATTCATAACTCATTTTCAACCTAAGTCATAAATAATTATAAAGCTATTAAATCCATAGAATAAACCCCTCATCAAATCCATCCTTATTTCCTCAAAACATAGTGTACATTATCAAATTCTTTGGAAAGCTATATGTGTCCACCCATGATTTAATATATAACAATCTCACCCAATGCTATCTGGGCCACCCCATCGTATAAGTTGTAACGGGATCACCCAATGCTGTCTAGGTGAACCCATTTCTGATGTATAATTATCAATTAACATATCATGAATAAAAAAATTATTTTAGAACCTTTTCATCATAAATATTTTGAATAACTCTTTTTATGTCATTAATAAATAACTTTTTAATATCAAAATACATTTTTCTTTTAAAAATGTCTTTTGAAATTAAAAAATTACCTATATAATAATGAAAAAAATTTCATTATGAAGAAATTTAAAAACATATATTGAAAACATTATATAGTTAAATAGTCACCAAAGATGGACAATACTCTAATTCTTTATAATTTAAATAAAAAATCTTCTATAATTTTGTAACAACACTTGAAAGAGGAAGTTTAAAATAATACTTTTCAAAAGGATGTCCCTTACAAAAAACTTTAAAATGATTTCTTCTTAAGGGGAGTGGGAGAAATCAGAAAATTCCATTTTTAAAACATCCATTTCCATATAAATCTATTCATAAAAATCAATTAAAAAAACATGGACACAAAAGTGAATGATTTAGAAAAAAAATATGTAAAACATTTAAAGGGGGGGTTTAGTTTACGTTTCTCATACCTTGAATATAAATTATAACATACATTTGTTATATTATAAAATAATAAAAAAGGTTAATTAAATTGTGAATAACATTTTTCAGGTTTATTATTATTTTTATTTAGCTTATTACCAAGTTATAAAAATTATTTAATTATTTAATTTCACATCGAATGTTTTGATGATATTCGGTCCATAAGTCGAGATTGACTTCATTAGGTTGATTGTGGTCAGAGAGACCAAAATTGAATCGCATCTAGAATAATCGTAATTATATATTTATAAATTTTATATGTTAATTATACATTTCAATCTATAAATTCAATATTATTAATACAAATGAACTATGTTACAATCATGGAATTGGTAGGTCGTATGTACGCATGAGTAATATTTCAATTTTCCAACATTCATTATGTAAAGAAGGTAAGTATTGGTTTATATTTACAGAATTATAATAATTTTAAATATATCATATTACTTATTTAAATATATTTTTATATATAATCCATGTGATGTCGTGATGAAAAATTAATCATATTGCATCATGGAGGTTGTAGTTTACACACATGGATGAACGAAGATATCATTTTTCTATACACAGAATGATAAGAATGTAGATGGCATATTATATTTTAATAATGATAAATATGTAATTAATATCTTACATAAACATTAATTTATTGTTATAAATTGTTTTAAGAGATAGTTATGGAAAACAAATTAAATAATTTCATGATGTGGTATTCTGTCATACACACAAATGATGAAATATTTTCACATTTGATTGAATCAGAGATTGATATGGGTCATGACACTAAAAAAATAATATCTTAGTGTAACATCCCAAGTAAATAAAGAATATGAAATTTTTATATTTATTAATATTTGTGAATAAAGTTTTAATATTACTTTAAAGGGAATTCTATGTTCGATGGCGTACCCAATATGCAACAACGAGTTTCATTGAAATCTTACGTTACACAATAATAATATAATATTATTATTTTAAATGGTAGTTAAAGCCTTGCCGTTGTAATGGCGGGAATGAATAAAACTAACTACCCAATGATTACATATTTTTTTAAACATTTTTACAATTACCCAATAAATGATAGAGGCTTAAAATGGGAATGATTCCAATTTTAAGCATAAATATTCTAATATTCCTTAAAAGGTTGATTAACGGCCCTTTGATGGAGAACCATTTTTAAATCTACTTTTTCCCAATTTTATATATTATATTTGAAAAAAATAAAATCCTTCTTAATAATTGGGACATAAAAATTTACTTTGTGTTGAATTTTTTATTTTTCCGATAAAGATCATTTTTAATGAATAGTGAAAATGCAGTATTTTAATTTAAAACCTCATTTTAATCTAATTTATTTATATGGTTTTATTATATTTGTAATTGTTTTTAAAGTGTAATTAAAATATATTTTTACAATTTAATCCAATGGTGGTCATTGGAATTAATTTGACATTGAAATTCGACATAAACAAGTGTCAATCTTTTGATAGATATTGTTTTATCAAAAAACGCTATTTGTCTTGACAGAGGGAATTAATTATAAAATTAATTAATTCAAATTCTATGTTTTAAATTTGGTAAAATGGACATAATTTTTTAATTTGGAATATCAAATTTACTTTGGATAAATTTTTGGTATTTTTCTAACAAATGTTCATTTTTAATGAATAGTGAAAAATACTACATTTTACATCAAAACTTCTTTTTCATCTAATTTTATTATATAGTTATATTGTCCTTTTAATTGGTTTTAAAGTGTAATTGAATTTTGTTTTTATCCCTTAATACAATTTTGTTCATTGGAAGTAATTTCACTGTAATAACTGGAGATTTTATAAGATATATTCTTTTTAATTTCTTTCATATCTTCTGTTGTACAATACACCAAGATTATCTTGCGCTATACGCAAAACTGTATTAGCTTGCAGTATACGAAACACAATTCTTGGATCGTGTTATACACAATTTCATGTTCATTTGATAGAAGTTATTCTACGCAAAATTGAGTGTGTATATATATATATTCAGTGTATAAATTAAATATGGTTGGATTTTGTTATACGCAAAAACAAAGGAGTCTTGCACTACACGCAACCCTAACTTGGCTTTCATTACACGCAATCGCGACCTTCCTCGATAGCGTGTGTTGTACGCAATACCAGGTTTCACTAAACAACGATATATGGTCATAATATTATCACGAACTAGCCGTTATGAATAGTATTAACCACATTTTGAATTTTATAACATTATTATTCATCTTATAAATTTTATAAAACATTTTATGTGAACAAAATAAATTTTTCGGGTAAAATAAGTATTTTTTAAAAAAATGCAGTTTTTCCGCCTTTTGATGGTGCACCCACATTAAATCTAGTTTTTGACATGTTTATAAGTTCAATTTTACAAAATAAAATTATTCTTTTGAATAAGGATATAAAATTTTACCTTGGATAAAATTTTCATATTATTCTGATAACTTTCATATTTTAATGAATAGTAAAAACACGCTATATTTTAATTAAAAACAACTTTTTTCATCATAATAATTTATGTTGTTAAATTATAATATTGAATGGTTTTAAAGTATAAATAGAATATATTTTTACCATTTAATATAATGTATGTCATTAGCATTGATTTTACCTTGAATTCGTAGGTTAAATCAATTAAATCTTTTGCAATGTTTTAAACAAAAACCATTTTTCTTTCGACAATGAGAATAATTTTAATTTAATTTCTGAAACTTTTGTGTATTGAATTTGAAAAAATTGATTCCATATTTTGAATCAGTGGGTCCAAATTATGTTAATAAGCTACTTTTTATTTTTGGGCTTTATGAATAGTAACTACTTTAAATTTTATTTACCATAGTTAAAGGTAAATCATGTAATTAAGGGTAAATATAAGATTATAAAATTAACCTAACCCCTGACAAAATCCTATTGGATAACTAAAAGTCGACACATATCACCTAAGGGTCGGATTAGAATCATTTAATGGAATTTTTTCCATGAAAATAATTTAATTATTATTAAAACCAAAGAAAGTGACAACATGTCACTCTCTTAAATCTTATAAGTATATTAATTTTAATTTAGTGATAAAATTCATGAATCTTCGAATATGAATAGTCTCCAGAAATTTAATAAAATTATCTACATCATATGAATTTATTTATAATATTTAGGGATTAAATAATTATCATTAATCATGACACAATAGGGATGGAGAAATTATTTATCTAGTGAAAAATCAAGAATATAGTTTTTATTAAACTAATAGTGACCATAAAAGGCCCCAAAACCTGACCGAAACTTAGTGGACGTCTAAATTTGAACCATAATCATCCAATGGTCGTATATGTGACCATTTGGAGCCATATTAAAGTGATTATGACACATATATTATTTTATTTTAAATGATGCCAAAGTTTTCACCTTCATAATTTAATAAATATAACAATTTAAATATTGTGATTTTAAGATGATAAATTCGAGTAAAAGTATTATTGTTAAATTTAATAGATTTATATTCATCATAGTATTTTATTTTTAATTTTTATGAAACAAATATGAATATTAAATAATTATACAAAAATGATGTAGTAATTATTTTTTTAAGATATAAACCAAATAAATGGTTTTAAAAATAATAAAATAAATATTATATGAACTATTTAATGTGATCCACTAATTTTGTAGATACATATGACATTTTATGAATCTATTAATTCTTTTATTTCGAAAATATCTTCTGTATATATTTTATTTAAATACAAATAAATGAATAGTGACAAAATTGACACTATTGTTATTTTATAAAAATATCATATTATAAAATTGTTTAAAAATCACAAAAATATTTAAAAATTATAAATATAAATGCATATGGTCTAAAATGGTATATATTATCCAATTATGGAAAATTCACAAAAAATAAGTAATAATTTATAATAATTTAAAATTTAAAATGTTATTACCACTAATAAAATTAAAATGATTAAATAAGGATAAATAAAGTTGATAATGTTTAAAATAAATTACTAACATGTCAAAATTTTATTTTTTGATTATATTACAACCTTATCTCATCTAATATTCATATTTGAGTCATTTTGAAAGTTTTTAAGTGGGGTTTAGATTTAAAATAAATTAATATTTTCTAATATTTCCAAAGGTGCCCCTCTCCTCCCTTACAAAAGGGCATATCCTCCCTCTCTTCCTCACACCAATTTGAGCCTTCATGATCGGCCAAACCCTGCCAAATTATCTTCTCCACTTCCCTAGGAACATCCTAGAGGTCCTGGTCTTCTTCAAAGACCAATTTTAGTGCCCTAAGAGAAAGATTAAAGGAGGCACTTTGAGAAAGAGGTAATACCTTCTACCGTTTTCTAAAAGTTCCATTCTTCTTCTACTCCCTCTTCTTTAGTTGTTTCATTATGAAGTAATAAAATCAGTATCCCTCATATACTGATATGTTTTTATAAATATGAAACAAACCTATTTCACCTTCAATCCATCATACGGAAAACAAAATCACTACGCGTGCGTATGTACGGAATACCGTCTCCACGTCGTGGTGTAATATGTTTTTCCACCAACACATTACATGGATGGGTATAATGGTGAAAAGAATAACTATATATGGTTATTATAACATCATACTGATTCTGATATATTATACCATCCACTCCAATTCTATTCAATAATTATGGGAACAATATCATCGCTTGTGTGTACGTACAGACTACCGTCTCCACGACGCGATGAGATTCATTCTCAATGTTAACCATACATGAATGATCATAAAGTTTATTTAATGAATAATAATTAAATATATGAAATAATAATTCTACTGGATTTATGTATATATATATGTATGTCATCTATTTAGTTTCATTCAATTCAATAAGGAAATGAAAACAGCGTCCATGCGTACGTACGACCTACCGTCTCCATGAACGGTGTATTTCATTACTTTTATCGATCTATAATATATAAGAGTATGATGAATATATATTACTTATAAATAATGTTTTACATTCTGGAATTATGTAAATCAGGATATAATTAATAATATCAAGAATGACAATTCGAAACACATACGATAAATAAAATGATGCTTTAACATGGAACTTACAAAAGAACGGGTAATATAAATTCATAAGTGAACCATATATGATATCATAACAATGAATATGATTCTGTAATAAGTCAATGACATTATTTAAATCATTATACATGACGTTTGGATACGTACGAAGCATATCATACCTAAGGTAAGGGATAATTTTGCAAATCTCATTTTTATCTGAGATTTCTTATTCGTAAGTATTTACTGGGGTTATTTCTATCATCCATGTCCATGTTTTATAAAAGTGTTTTCATGTATGTTTAAAGTAATTTTTACCCATTCTTTACTATTACTACATGGTATGTAAGGAATCTTTCTTTTGTTTACGTTACGAGGTACTTTTTGACTTTTTCGGAAAAAGTACGAGAAGAATGTTTTTTTAACTTATACGGCACGAACGGATTTTTACGATTTTATAATGCCTTATTATCATGAAGATTCCTCCAAAATATTTCATTACTATTTTCAAGAAAATACTTTTCTTTTAAAATTTCATGATGTTTTGTGAAAAGAAATTTATTTTGAAGAAGAAATGATATTTTCCTCAAGAATTCATATCAAGTGTTTTGTCAAAACCATTTTCTATGTAAGATGACATTATTTCATATGTGTATGTTTCAAGTATAATGTCTATATGATTTAAATGGTTTCAATTTTCTTATAATGAAATATCCATTTGTTTTATATGGATTATGTGATGATGAGATGATGTCTATGAAACCCATTTTATTCTTTGGGTTATGATGAATGTTGTAAGTTTATTTTGTGGCACAAGTAAGAATGATTTCACTATGAGATGGTTGGGACCTATATCTCCCTCCAATGCATTGGGTAAAGATTTATATCTCATAAGATAGACATGGCTGAAACGACCAGTTAAACCGGTTCAGTAATACAGGACTGGAACGAGGAGTGAACTCGATTCAGAAAGGGACTTTGTCCAGTAAGATGGTCTTGGCAGCAATGCCTTGGCTAATATGGAAATCATATCTTGTGCTTAATGGTTTGCACAATTACATGTTTTATTCCCATGCTATTTTATCATTCTTAATGTTTCTTTATGATTTATTCCTTACGTACTTCCATGTTTTATGTCATTGCTCAAGCTTTTGATGTTTAAACATTATGGTCATGTTTTTAAGTTCAAATGTATATGGTATGTTTTATTTTATCCATGAATACCCTTACTGAGCATTTGAGCTCACCCTTTTTATGATTTCTTTTCACCAGGATATAATGAAAGGTTCTAGATAAGAAAAAAAGGGGAAGATCATTATGGGAGATGTTGAAGATCATTCACCACGATTAGAAGATTACGTTCCATATTTACAAAGACACTAAACTATTAAGGTCCTTGTTTGTATGTTTTTGATATGTATTATGTATTCCGAAAAAGTAATGTAATGTCCATGTACGTCAAGCTTTGGGTCTCTACTTTCACTTTTCAATTAGATGTAAAAACATGTCAATCTTTTGATAAATTTACTTCTTAAAACCCATCTTTGGTTGTGACAATGGGAAATATTTTTAAATTAATTACTACAATTTCTGTGTTTGGAATTTGGTAAAATGGATTCCATATTTGGAATCAGAAGGTCCAAATTATGTAATTAAGACTCTTTTGTTTTTGGACATTATGAATAGTAACGACGGTAATTATCATTAATTATCATGATTAATTAGTAATCGAGTAGTTAAGGTTAATAAAATAATATCATAATAATATAAAACGACCACAACATGTGTAAAAAACCTTTTTTTTGAGTCATGTCCGACCATGTGAATATTTTTACCAAACTTGAGGGCCCATGGAGTCTCATGGGTGTGATAGTGACATTTATGAAATTATTTTTAAAAAAGAAAAAAAATATAACAAAGGTTTGTATATCCTAAGTAAAACAATTTTATTTTTTTAAAATAAATGATCTATTAGACTATAAAAAGTCATTTTAAAGATAAAAATATTTCCTACATCATGGTATTTTTTTAATTTTTAGACATTAAATAAATAAATTTATTTATGACACCATAATGATGTAGTGATTACCTCATTAATGAACGATTTAAATAAAATGAAAAGATAAGGTAATATCTAAGACTTAGACTTTTATAAAACCTATTGGATGGTTGTATTTCGAACACTTATAACCTTATCCTCAAAATATATCATTTTGGGACCATTAAAATCCAAAATCATTTTATAATAAAGTAACATTTCACAACTTTCCAAAAGTGACCCTCCTCCCTCTTATAAAAGGCCCCCACCTCTACCCCCTTAAACACACATCTCATGCCCTTGGCTCGTACAACCTCTGATCATATTATCTCTACACATCCATCTATTACTTCTAGAAGCCTCACTTTTGTCAGAAGTCTTTCCAAGGAAGCCTTTGGCTCAAACCAAAAAGAGTAACACGATTTAGAGGTAATGTCTTCTCTCGAGTTTCTTTCTTTTATTTTCCTTCTTCACTCACCACTATCTTTTTATTATTTGATCCCATAATAACACATGTATCCTCAATATACTAGTATTTGTTTATGATAAGTATTCTACCTACACTTTCACACACCTCTGTCTATTGGTTAAAGAACATACTGTTTCTGTGGGTGATGAATTACTGCCTCACAAAACGATGATTGTTCAATCTTCTTTTAACACCTCTCATGGTGGCCATTATGATGGAACTATGTTTATAAATGATATATATTAGATTTATGTCCTCTCAATGATTCTGTATTTTATATTTAAAACATACGTTTATGCTTTTCATGTTGTGCAAATACAATAATTTTATATGGGGAAGTGTGGAAAACCGCCCGCTCAAGTGATGTGACTCATTCATGCCAAACATGGAATTTATAAAAAATTTAATTAATGAACTTAGTTTAACTATATAACATATATATTATACTGTAATTATAATATATCTATGTCTCATTTAGTTTTAAATTCCATTAATATCACAAAAAAATGAAAGTAGCGTTCATGCGTACGTACGGTCTACCGTCTCCATGAACGGTACATTTCATTTCATTTATCCAAACATTATGGAATATTATTAAATACATATATACTGGATATATATGATATTTAAATCATGAAAACCATTCCGGATATGATGTACTTATAACTACATGGACAATTCTCTTCAAACAAGTTTATTTTTGACTCATGTACCGAACATTAACAAAACGTATGATATGAACTCACATAATTAACTAATTATTATAACATGATAATATGTGATATTAATTTAATAATAAAAAATAAAGGAAGTCCTTAAGAAATTATAAATTGACCAAGGTTTATTATTCCATAATATAAAGAAACGAACAAGACAAGTTGGACTTGAGGTTTGGGGATTTCTTATCTCACTTTTAATTCCATGAGATTTCCATTATGCGCCAATTATTTATTTCATGTGGTGTATTGTGTAATTATATTTGTTATATATTGTCATGATTCTATTTATTTTCATGGTATTATGTGATTCATTTGGTTCTTATTATATTTTGGTCCTATGAATTGATTTTTTACAACGAGGTAAGGGGGTTTATCTCGCTATTTATTCACATGAGATTCATGCTATATTTGTCACTATCGCCTTTGAGTGGTGTATTTACTGCCCATTATTCTAATATATGTGTAATATACTTTCATTTATGGGTATTTACATCAAAATTTTATATTCCTTCTTTCACAGTGTGTACGTTTCAAAAGTTACCTAAATCGGTAAGGGAACCTTTCACCCTCCTCGTTTTAAAAGACTTTTTTTTGTTAGGTCTTTTAATTTACATATTACTAATGATGGGATATGTTCTTATATATACTTATTGCTGTAAATTTTAAGTCCAAGTGATGAGATACCCTTTTTATCTTTCATCAACTCATTTTCTGAATTTTAAAGGGACGTCGTTAGGTTGTCAAATTTCTGTAAGGGAACATCTTAACCCAATTTCAATTCTTTGGGTTAAACCTCTACTTATTTATTATGTAGTACTATGAATATGTGTGGATGAACTCATATTTTTTTACACTTAATATCCACTTATATTGGGTGTATTTATATTTGTCACACATAATTATGTAATTGATTTAACCTTAATCTAAGGATACCATCTTTGTACGAGACTTCATCTCAATCTCCTTTCATTAAGGCCTTTTTTGATTTCTACAAGACATTATTTTATACGGTGTATAAAACCCTTTTAACTTTTCATTTCATTGAAAAGGAATATTTTTACATGAAGTGTTTTACTAAACGACAAAAGGAATGTTTTTTTGTCAAACATATGCAGTAGCAATGACTTCACCACCACCGTGACCATTATTTGAGTTTCGGCTTCCTCTACAATCCATAACTTTTATTAAAAGAAAACTAAATACCATGTTTTACTTTTGTATTATTTTGGTATTGAAAATGGTTTTGATAATGTTTTTATTATATCAATGTGTTTTATTGATATATTGTGATTGAAATGTAGAAATTGTATGTTTCCTTTTTGCATGTTTTATGTGATACGATTATGTTATAGTTCATGGGAATTGTTTAGGAAGTCGGGTGGTTCCCTGATAAACTAAGGATGAGTGAGCCCGAGATAGCTCTCTAATGCATTGGGTAATGCGAAGGAGTTAAACGCTATGGTTTATTCGAAGTGATTTATGGAATATATTGTGATGGGTATTCCAAATGTATCCATGAGGGTTACTCCCTACGTAATAATGTTATGAATGCCTCAAGTTACCTTTATGTATTATGATTTCTATGAGTTATTCATAAATCTTTTGATTTCATGAGGTATGTTAAAGTGATTATTTTTTACGAGTAAAGTATGATTTCATTGATTCTTATGTATACATGGACTATTGTTTTCTTTCCATATTTTTATATCCTTTACTACGCTTTTTTATGCTCATACCATGTTTATGAAATGTTTCCGATATGACTTAATGATGAATAAGGTCAAGGATGGGATCAAGGAAATACATGATGTCTAAAACATGGAACTAATCATGTTTCTTTTTTAAGAGTTTTTATTTTATGAAAAAAAGGAAACTGAGTAGAAGTATCTACTTTATAATCTCTTGAGATGTAATAGTTATGTCATAATTCTATAAAACTCTAAACCTGAATAGATCATCAATGTGAATTATTCATTTAATTCAATATTATGTAATGTTTTAAGGCCGTGTCCTTATAGTTGGTATCGAAGGGAGGTTTAGATAAATTTAGAGGTTAGGGTATTCTTTAAGCACATGTGACATTACCATAATGGTTAGGATTGTAGAAAGAGTCATAGTTATTTTTATAAATTGAATGAGTTTAAGATAACCTGAATAAATATATCTTAGTATCTACCCTACAAATAAGATATTATATGATTATTTTACTGGTATACTCACAATGACATTTTTGGTTTTAGTAAATGGCTGGATCTAGTAGGCACCAAAGTAATAGTGGATGTGAAGAAACTGTGACAGTTTTCTAAAGGAGAAACTGAATGATATAGGAGATGTAATGAGAACTCTTGTAGTTATTCTCCCATACATATCTGGTGTCATTATTGACCACCTGGACCTTAGTAATTTTTATAAGGCATCATATATGCGAGAAACTAATCCCTACTGATGTTCAGGTAATAATCATAAAGGTAATAATGTTCAAAAACCTATGTGTCAATGATGTGGAAAGAAACACATAGGGAAATGTTTCAATGGGACAAAATGATTTTATAGATGTGGAAATGAAGGTCATAAAGAAAGAACCTTCCATGGAAAAAGGAAGCATCTAGTTAACTCTAGGAAAGGGAAAGAAGTTCTTTCTGAAGGATCAATTGAATGTTTTAAATGTGGTGTGCATGGTCATTATGAAAACACATGTCCTATGAAGAAGTTTCGGGAATGGGATCACCAGGATCTTACAAATATCTATTTACCAATACCTAATTCCATTCCGATTGAGGAAGAAGAAACTGAGAATGACCAATGAATGGTATGGATTATTTCTTAACAGATGTTTTACTATTATTGAAATCTTTGGATATGATTCATGATTTTATTTGTAGGAATGAAGTATTTCAGAATAAGTTGGAAAGGAATTGTTAATGGATCATGAAGAATGTTGAATGAGTAAGAATTCAACATATAAGCAATTCAAGAGTTATAATAGATTTTAAGATGGTGAAATTCATAAAATTATTAAGGCTCTTTTGATGATGGGACTACATTAGAAGACTTTTTATAGTATGTGTAACCCTTATGTTTTATATATAGGAATAATTATCTTTTATTTTGTGAATATAGTTATAATGAACCATTTTGGTTTATATGATCCTTGAATTTGAGGTAATTACCGGTTAATACATTTTGGGATGAAAAATGAAAGTTATTAGAGAACTTTTTGGTTAAAATATGTTATGGTTATTTTTGATGAATTTATCTCTTCTTGGGAATGTTATAAAATTATGTAGTTTTTGAAAAGGTACAACACTAAAACCATGTGAAAACCCATCGCGTCAGACGATGTTACGAGAATCGAAACCACAAAAAAGTGCAACTGGTATTTATCACCTACCACTAGACTACATGAAATCCCTAGTTAGTATGACTTATTCGTTTTATTTAGATGATTTTATGAATCAATAATAATTTTATTTTGGGTTATCTATGGAAATTATTAACCTATCATCGAGGATATGTGATTAGGTTAATTACTTTTCAATATGATACTTTAAGAGTAACTGATGTTAATTGGAGATAAATGTTAAGATTTATCTTAGAAGACTATGTGATTAAAACCTTTGGAGATTTTGGTTTAAATCTTAGTTTGGATTACATTGAAAATTTTTATGGATATCTGTTTATTGAATGGTCTTTGATTAATTTTGGGTTTTGTTGGACAAATTTTGGAGATTAAGAGTACTTTTTCTTTTTGTGAAAGATTGTCCTTTTTGGGGATTATCTGATCTTGTACAAACCATTTTTGTTTTGGTTAAGGTCTAAAGTAATGGGAAATATATAGTTCATCTTTTATGGATTATGTGATTCTCAAGAAGTTGATTATATCGCTCTTAATGTGAACAAGTCATCCTAAATACTCATCTTTTGGATAAAATATGAGTTTGTGTAAGAAATATAGTAAGAGATGAAAGTATAGATGACAAGTATGTATGTTTCCTTATGATTTAGTTAAGCTCATAAATAAATTCCTCAATGAAACGTATCTTAAAACAAAAACGTTGTATGTTAAAATTTGCTATTGGGGAATCAAATACCAATTAACCCCTCACAAGTTTGTGATTTTCATGTGGTTAACTTTCTCCTAGACAATTTTTTTATCACTCTCCATCATAACTTGATGGTTCGTTTTCTCCTCCATATCCATGTTTTCATGGAATCCTAGTATCTGTTGTCTCGGGTGACCTTTGTACTTTTTTTTCTCCCTTTTAAATTGATAGTTTTTTTACTAATTTTTTGATGTGGGGATTTCAATGATGTTTCTGAGCCCAATTTTAAAATTGCGAGGACGCAATTACCAAAAGGGGGGTAGGATGTAACATCCTAGGTAAATAAAAAATATGACATTTTTATATTTATTAATATTTTTGAATAAAATTTTAATATTACTTTAAAGATAATTCTATATTCGATGGCGTACCTAATACACAACAACGAGTTTCTTTAAAATCTTATGTTGCACACTAATAACATAATAATATTATTTTAAATGGTAGTTAACGCCTAGTCATTGTAATGGTGGGAATGAACATAACTAACTAAAAAATTATTATATATGTTTGTTAAATATTTTAACAATTACCCAATAAATGATATCGGCTTAAAATGCGAATGAATCTAGTTTTAAGCATAAGTATTCTAATATTCTTTAAAAGGTCGATTAATGGCCTTTTGATGGAGAAAACTTTTTAAATATACTTTTTTCAATTTTATATGTTTTATTTGACAAAATAAAATCATTATTCAGAATCAGGACATCAAAATTTACTTTGTGTAAATATTTGTTATTTTTCCGATAAAGTTCATTTTTAATGAATAGTGAAAATTCTGTATTTTAATTCAAAACCTCCTTTTAATCTAACGTATTTATATGGTTAAATTATCTTTTTAATTCGGTTTAAAGTGTAATTAAAATTTATTTTTACCATTTAATCCAATTGTGGTCATTGGAATTAATTTCACATTGAAATTGGACATAAACAAGTGTCAATCTTTTGATAGATATTATTTCTTATAAACACACTATTTTTCTTGACAACGGAAATTAATTATAAAATTTATTAATGACACTTCTATGTTTTGAATTTGGTAAAATGGAAATCATTTTTTAATTTGGAATATCAAATTTACTTTGGATAAATTTTCGGTATTTTTTGACAAATGTTCATTTTTAATGAATAGTGAAAAATATTGCATTTTACTTCATAACTGCTTTTAATCTAATTTAATTATATAGTTAAATTTTACTTTAAATTGGTTTTAAAGAGTAATTTAATTATTTTTTATCACTTAATACATTTTTTTTCATTGAAATTAATTTCACTTTTCAATTGGTTGTAAAAACATGTCAATCTTTTGATAAATTGTACTTCTTAAAAACACGTCTATGGTTGTGACAACGAGAATTTTTTTAAAATTAATTAGTGCAATTTCTGTGTTCCGAATTTGGTAAATTTGATTCCATATTTGGAATCAGTAGTTCCAAATTATTTAATTATGACTCTTTTGTTTTTGGACATTATGAATAGTAACAACGGTAATTATCTTTAATTATCATGATTAATTAGTAATCGGGTAGTTAAGGGTAATAAAATAATATAATAATAATATAAAATTACCCAAACATGTGTCCAAATCATATTTTTTGAGTCATGTCCAACCATTGAAATATTTTTACCAAACATGAGGGCCCATGGAGTCACATGGATGTGATAGTGACATTTATGACATTATTTTTAAAAAAGAAGAGAAATATAACAAAGGTTTGTATATCCTAAGTAAAAAAATTTTAATTTTGTTTACATAAATGATATATTATAATATTAATATTAATTGGAAATCTAAAAATATTTCCTACATCATGGTATTTTTTTTATAATTTTTACATGTTAAATAAATAAATTTTTTTATGACATTGTGATGATGCAGTGATTGCCTTGTTAATGAACGATTTAAATACAATGAAAAGATAAGCTAAAATATAATACTTAAACTTCTCAAAAAACTATTGTATGGGTGTATTTAGAACCCTTAGCACCTTATCCTCAAAATATTTTATTTTGGGACCTTTAAAATCCGAAACTCATTTTATAATAAAGTAACATTTCAAGACTTTCCAAAAGTGACCCTCCTCCCTCTTATAAAAGACCCCCACCTCTACCTTCTTTCCCACACCTCTCAAGCCCTTGGATCGTCCAACCTATGCTCATATTATCTCTTCACATCCCTCTATTACTCCTAGAAGCCTCACTTTGGGCAGAAGTCTTTCCAAGGAAGACTTTGGCTCAAACTAAAAAGAGTTACCCTATTTAGAGGTAATGTATTCTCTCGAGTTTCTTTCTTTTATTTTCCTTCTTCACTCACCAATATCTTCTTATTTTTTTATCCCATAATTACAAAAGTATCCTCAATATACTAGGATATTTTTATGATAAGGATTCTACCTACACTTACACACACCTCCGTCTAATGGTTAAATAACATACTGTTTCAGTGGGTGGTGAATTACTGCCTCACGAAACGATGATTGTTCAATGTTATTTTAACACCTCTCATGGTGGCCATTATGATGGAAATATATTTATATATGACATATATTATATTTATTTCCTCTAAATTCTTCTGTATTTTATATTTAGAACATAATTTTATGCTTTGCATGATGTGCAAATACGATAATTTCATAAGAGGAAGTGTGGACAACTGCCCCCTCAAGTGATGTGACTCGTTCATGAAAAACATTGAATTTATAAAGAATATAAATAATGAACTTATGTTACCTATATAACATATATATTATACTGGAATTATAATATATCTATGTCTCATTTAGTTTTAAAGTCTATTAATATGACAAAAAAATTAAAGTAGCGTTCATGTGTACGTACAACCTACCATCTCCATGAATGGTACATTTCATTTATTTTCTCCAAAAATTGAGGAATATTATTAAATACATATATAATGGATATATATGATATTTAAATCATGAAAAACATTCTGGATATGATTTAATTATAACTACATGGACAATTCTCTTCAAACAAATTTATTTTTTACAAATGTACCGAACATTGACAAAACGTATGATATGAACTTACATAATAAACTAATTATTATAACATGATAATATGTGATATGAATTGAATAATAAAAATTAATGAAATTACTTAAGAAATTATAAATTGACCAAGGTTTATTTTTCAGGAATATAACGAAATGAACAAGAAAAGTTGGACTTGAGGTAAGGGGATTTCTTATCTCACTTTTAATTCCATGAGATTTCCATTGTTCACCAACTATTTATTGCATGTGGTGTATTGTGTACTTCCATTTGATATATATTATCATGATTCTATTTATATTCATGGTATTACGTGATTCAATTGGTTCTTATTATCTTTTGTTCATATGACTCGATTTATTACAACGAGGTAAGGGGTTTTATCTCACTATTTATTCCTGTGAGATTCATGCTATATTTGTCACTATCTCCTTTGAGTGGTGTATCTACAACCCATTATTCTAATTTTTGTTTAATATACATTCTGTTATGGGTATTTACTTCAAAATTGTATATTCCTTTTTCATGGGGTGTACGTTTCGAAAGTTACCCAAATCAGCAAGGGATCCTTTCACCCTCCTCTTTTTAAAAGACTTCTTTTTGTTAGGTCATTTAATTTACATCTTCCTAATGTTGGGATATGTTATTATATATATTTATTGCTATAAATTTTAGGTCCAAGTGATGATATACCCTTTTTATCTCTCATCAACTCATTTTATGAATTTTAAAGTGACGTCGTTAGGCTGTCGAATTTCTGTAAGGGAACTTCTTAACCCAATTTCAATTCATTGGGTTAAACCTCTACTTCTTGATTATGTCGTACTATGAATATGTGTGGATGAAATATGATTTTTTTACACTTAATATCCACTTATATTTGGTGTATTTATATTTTTCACACATAGTTATGTAATTGATTTATCCTTAATCTAAGTATACCATCTTTGTACGGGACTTCATCTCTATATCCTTTCATTAAGGAATCTTTTGATTTCTACACGACTTTATTTTATATGGTGTATAAAACCCTTTTGACTTTTCATTTCTTTCAAAATAAATCATTTTACACTACGAATTTTACTAAAAGACAAAAAGAATGTTTTTTTGTCTTACGTATGCGGCAACAACTACTTCTCTACCGCCGTGACCATTATTTGAGTTTCGGTTTCCTCTACAAGCCATAACTTTTTTTAAAATATAAATAAATACCATGTTTTAATTTTATTTTATTTTGGTATTGAAAATGGTTTTGATAATGTTTTGATTATATCAATGTGTTGTATTTATATATTGTGGTTGAAATGTAGAAATTTTATGTTTCCTTTATGCATGTTTTATGTGATACGATTATGTTATGGTTCTTGGGAATTGTTTTTGAAGTCGGGTGGTTCCGTGATAAAATAAGGGTGGGTGAGCCCAATATAGCTCTCCAATGCAATGGGTAACACAAAGGAGTTAAAATCTAAGGTTCCTCCAAAGATATTTAGGGAATATACTGTGATAGGTATTCCAAATGTAACTATGAGGGTTACTCTCGACGTAAGAATGTTATGAATGCCTCAAGTTACCATTATGTCTTATGATTTCTATGAGTTATTCATAAATCTTATGATTTCATGAGGTATGTTAAAGTGATTATGTTTTATGAGTAATGTATTATTTCATTTATTCTTATGTATACATGTACTAATGTTTTCTTTGAATATTTGTATATCCCTTACCGAGCTTTTTATGCTCATCCCAAATTTCTGAAATGTTTTCCACAAGACATAAAGATGAATAGGGTCAAGGATGGGATCAAGGAAATACATGCTGTCTAAAACATGGAACTAGTAATCTTTATTTTTTATGAGTTTTTATTTTATGAAAAAATGGAAACTGAGTAGAAGTTTCTACTTTATAATCTCTTGAGATTTAATAGTTATGTCTTAATTCTCTAAAACCCTAAACCTGAAAAGACCATCAATGTGAATTATTCATTTAATTCAATATTACGTAATGTTTTAAGGTCGGTTCCTTATACTTATTATATGTATGATATGGTATTTATTATTTTACCATAGTTAATGAATATTTTACAAATTTGGAAGAATAAATAATGTCAAAACACCTGATTAATAAAGATTCACCATCTTTAGAAAACCTCATTTTCTTAACACCCTAAGAACACTAAGGTTGGTGTTCTTCCTAAAAAAAGGAATATTGAATGAGGGTAGGGAATGAAGGAAAATATTTTTTGAGGGTTTGGAAGAACCAAATATGTTTTTAAGTGTGAATTATTATACAGAGGAGAAAACCTATTATAAGATATGAGAGGAGAGCTCTTGGAATGTTTTAAAATATTAAATAATGAAAAGACTATTCTAGAGGCTAATGCTCTAAATTGACTATATATTAACATGGAAAGTTATTTTAGACCATAATGTTTTCCAATTTTAAATATTTAATATTTAATTATTTTGATAAAATTTAATAAAAAATTAATCCCATAAAATATCGTAAAATATGATAATATTCATTACATTGACTATAAAAACATAAATACAATAATTAACATAAAAACCTTCTATTTTATTATATCATATTCATGTAAATTTTATATAGAAAATTTATTTATTACATTTCTTATGTAACATTACATTTATTTTTATATTTTTAATAACATTTTTTTTATTTTCCCATTAATTAAATAGGTTCTTCATCATCATTATGAAAGCATTTAAAGAAATTATTTCATCACTAAAAATAAATAATAAATTAATATTATAAAGGTAAATATTCTATATTTTAATATACTATTTAAATAATATGATATCATCCAAATTGATCCACTTTAAAAAAAATTAAAACTATTAAAAAATAGTCTCATATATTTTACTTTTCGAAGAATAAAATACAACAATGGTCATAATCTTATCCAAGATACTTGAAATGGTAACAAATTAAAATTTTTGATAATTATGGTTGATTTTTAATGAACCAATAATATATTTTATAGTATTTGGGTCATTTAGTGGTTCTTATCATTTTAATTGTATAGTTTTTTATTATTATTTCATAGATTATTCATCTACTTGCACAAGAACATTATCAGTGTTTCATAATAATTTAAGATAATTATTTCATATTCAAAAATTATATTGAAATTAATATCATAAAAATAAATTTATTGGTCTTAATATAGTCCTTTATATTCATTATTTTTGTATATTTACTCATATCCACCACATGAGCCTTAGCCCAGTTGGTAAGGACTTCCTAAGTGCCTCTGGGAGACCTAGGATCAAATCCAGGCGGAGTCATTTTTTCCAGGTACTGTAGAAGTACTGTAGATGTAATGTAGCAGGTATTGTAGCGGGAACTGTGCAGTACTGCAACAGGTACTGTAGCGGGAACTATAGCACGTACTGTTTGGCACTATAACAGTTGGGAATATGCCCTCGTTTGGGCCTTCGGGCCACCAATTTGTTCCCCGAGTCCTTTAAGGACTTCGGACCACCTAGGCCTTTGGGTTAGTAAGGCCTTCAGGCCACCTCAAGGCCTTTAGGCCACCTTATGTGTAGATGAAAATCCGATGACCGGTAAGGAACAATCTCGACAAGGAGGATGAGCAAAGAGCTTTCACCACAGTAGAAGCTAAACGGATTGCAAGAATGAGAGGGTATGGCACCTGCCATCTAGAAAAGCCTATGCATGAAAAAAAATTCCTAGCCAAACATCCATGTGAAGGTGGGGAGTTGATTTGACAATGAAGATGTTGGGTAGGAGCAGTTCCAAGTAGTGAGTCTGGGTTGTATGTAATGTTTGAAGCATACGGGAAAATGAATACGTCTAAGGCCTACGGGCCATGTAATACATACACCTACAGGCCTTGTAAGGGTTCCACCTCACCCCTTGAAAGGTGTATTATCAAAAATCAATAAAAATGAAGGCCTTCGGGCCATTGGATGGACTCATATCCATGTCAAGACAACTTTTAAAATTTTTTTCTTTGAATTTTATTATCGTGCACAAGCATTACACAATAATTCAGATAAGATTCTTGTTATATATCTCCAAAATTTTAAATTATCAGTCAAAAAAATAATTTATATATTATATTTAATATAATTTTCATGAAAATACCTTCATCCTCTCAATTTTTAGCAATAAGACATCGAATTTTACTTTTCATGTACTCCACAAGCACCACGTCAGCACGGAAAATGCATTTATTATGTATCATGAAGTAAATTATAATTTAAATGTTATTATTTTTTAATTATATTTATATTATTATATCATAAATGGGTAGTTATATATTTCTAAAAAATCATTATATCAAGATTATTTCTTGATGATATAACAAATTATAACATATTTTATAAAAAACTGTTTTTTACAATTCTCAAGAAATTTAACGTTTTCAAAAATAATTCTAAAATTTCACCATAAACAATTTTTGATATTATGATTTTAAAAAGGATGTTTTTTTAAAAAAAATCTAAAATATCCATAAATTTATTATATGAATCACAAAATAAAAAATAAATAAAAATAATTTCTGAAGGAAAAGGATATCTGAATAGTAAACTGAATTTACTAATAATTGTGTGATAATTTTCTAAGAATATTCCAATACATTAATATTGACATGTGACTTTATATATTTTTCAAAATTAATTTATTTATGTTTATAACTTCTAATTTAATGGATAGGTTATAATGAAAACATTTAAATAATATTTAGATGTCTGTTTAAGCTTGATTTGGATAATATTGTACTCTATAGAATGTAGTGATTCCTTTTAAAAATATTTTGATTTTACAAATATGCTTAGGATAATTCAAATTTTTATTAAATAACCTTATAAAGTATTTGAATAGACTTTGATAATGAATTAAATAGGTTAAACCTAATGTACCATAGATTAAAAAATAGGTTTCATGATTTAAACATCCTATTAATGATTATATACTTTAAAAAATATGATTATTGTCATCCACACTCTTATTTTTTGTTTTATTTATAGGATAGAACATGAAGGAATCATGTTTATATTGAATATGAAGGATACGGTGGTTACAATGAACAACCAACTGGGATGAGTATTGGAGTGAAATATACTATGATTATACCTAATTAGTTTTCATGAAGTATGATTAACAACATATGCCTTAACAAATTCCTATACTCACCAAATAAGAGAAGGATAGAGTTCTCTATGATCTTGAGTGATGGTGGAAGCTATGGAAATAATGATTTGATTTCATTATATAAGAAATTTTTATGGAGACACCAAGGAATGTGTCTCAATGTAATGGTAAAATTATTTATATGTGTAATGGAAGGGACAAATGAAAATAATTTTTAAGGAAAAGGATATGTACAATGAATGGAAATAATTAAAATCCTATAGATTCATTTATTATTATTTTTCTTAAATGTAGGGAACATTATAATTATCAAATTAAATTCCCTCTTATAAAGGATAAACCCTTGAATATGGACAAACCAATGTGGAAATAAAATATATGAAGTATTTACGTATTGGTATTCATGAATTAATTTGTAGAAGTGTTTTTTTACCAATGGTATTTTGATATAAATTTTAAAACATCTATGTATTATGTTAAATATTAGAATAATGTGTGTAATAATTGAAAAAAGATTTTTGGATACCATCATGGGTTTATATGATTAATATTGATCATAATTTCAAAGTATTACACACTGTTTTTTAGGTTTTATGTGATGGAAGACTACAATGATTAAGGATATTTTTGGAGAAAAATATGATAATAAAACACAATGGTTTAGTATATTTTTTAGTGAAAAATTATTGGATGAATATTTCCTTTACATTTTATCAATGTATTTTTAGAGATATTGTTAACCTTTATGGTTGATATGATCATTTATGGCATTGTTATAATAGTGAAATAAGAATATTAGGACTTGTGAAAAAATAAGTTTTATTAAAAATTAGATTAAACAAGGTTATTTATTGATTAATTTTTTTTCCATGAGGACCATTATATTTTTGGGAACATTATATGAATAAATTTATAAAATTTTAGAAGAAGGAGAAAATACATTTCGAGTGACACCCCCTGCACTAGGAAAGGTCGTAGGGCATAAACCCATGAAAAAAGGATGCTAAGGATTTATAACCTAACACTAGCCTATGTGATATCTTGGTTAATAAATAATTGTTTTAGTTAAAAAAAGTCACCAATAAATATTAATGATGTACCAATGGTGTTATTTTGGTGGATTATAGATTAATGCATTATATTGGAAATATTATATTAACCATAATAGTTTCTAAAAATAGTTAGACACATGTAGAAAGACTTGTAACTCTTATAAAAATCATACAAACAATTAAGTGTGAATTTTAGTGCTTAAGGCATGGAAAATTAATTTTTTTGGATATTAATTTAGTGGAGTATGTGATTAATTGGATATTGATAGAAGCACAACCAATATATGAAATTGTGCTTAAGAAAAAGAAACATATCAAGTAATTATATTTACTTATACTTTTAGATAGTAAATTAACTCTAAAACTCTATTAAAATGACATTAATTTTTTTTAACCTAATACCTTTATACCTAAGAATAAAATGGTCCTTTAAATCACTAAAAATTTATGGATTTATGGCCCTTAACTTTCCATTTGACTTTAAATTTCTTTTGATCAATGAAAGATATCACTCTCTATAATTATTTATGGTTTTATTCCACATCCATATATTAAAATGACACCAATATTTTCTTACTTAGAAACCTAGATAATTTTTATTCCATAAAAACTTTTTAAATCTTTTTGTATCTCATTAAAAGGATATTTTATTAACTATATTTACAATGTGTGTTTTGAATAAATGAGTTTTCAAATATCAAACCCTTTATTTTATAGATCATGTTTAAATTATGAGCATGCAATTTATTTATAGAGGGGAGAGTATAACACATGGAAAATATAAAATAGAAAAACTTTATTTTATATTGTATGCGCCACACAATAATGAGATAAAGCACCCCACAAAAAGTATTTCATTAAATTGATTTTCTTTAATAGCTTTTCAAATATGTATCCCAATGTATAAATGAAGTGTAATATAATATATTGTTATAACCTATACATTAAAATATAGGATATTGATATTAATATTAATAAAATAATTATGAAAATTATGGACATCTATTTATTAATAAAAAAACATTCATTTAATATTTTAAAAATAATTGAATAAGTGTATTTTTTATTAAAGAAGGTTTAGTCACGCATTGTGCATAGAATTTAAAATTAATTTTTACCACATTTAAAAATTTATTTAAAAAACATATTTTAAATGAAAATATATTAATTAAATTACAGTGTTTTTTTTATTTTTTTTAAATATTTTAGTTTTCAATTAATAGTGAAAAATACGAAATTTTAATGGAAAACTTCACTTTTGTTTAAATAATTGATATTGCTAAATTATTTTTTTAATTGGTTCCAAAATATAATTATATTAATTTATTATAAATCAATCCTATTTAGGATATTTAAATAATTTTCTGATTGTTTTTTATATAAAATTATTATAAACATTCAGACATTTCTTCATTAAAAATACACTTTCTTGTTGTGTATGTGGGGTTAATTTTAAATTAAATTTTTTCAATTTTTTAATTTAATATGGAAAAGGGATTTAATATTTGGAATAAACATAATTTTTAATTTAAGACATGTTAACCTTATTTTTTCACGAAAAAAATATTGAAAAAAGAAAAAATTATTTACTATGGTTATGTTAAAAATAAAATTTTTGGGGGTTAAACTAAAAAGATAAGGATTTAAATGAAATAGTAACTTGTCTATAATCTATAATATTGAAATATTTAGACCCTAAACATTATATTATCTAGAATATTAAATTATTTTAGACTTGTTCATGCAGAAAACATGGTTGAAATTCATTTTTTTGAAAAATTATAAGTGTGACACTAACCTCACTTATAAAAGGGAACCCCCTATCCACTATTATATAAACCTTAAATCATCATTGGATTAGAAATTTTGTTCAAAATTAACTTCCAAAAATCCCTCCTCTCGTATTAGAATCCTTAGTATGGATGTATATCCATCCTAGAAAAAATATGGTGCAAACCAAATAGGACACCTAAAGAAGAGGTAATGTTTTTCGATGAGTGTTTTAATTATATTTATTCCTCCACCTACATAAATACATATTAAACAATAATGATATAAAAAAATATGTATATTCAATATAATATTTTTTTATGTTATGTTATTTACATAAACCCACCTACACACCCATCAAATGGGTTATGAAATCATTATTCCTGTTTATGAAGGAATACCACCTCACGAACTAATGCCATTCATTTTTTATGACCACCTCTCATGGTTGGGAATGATGATGGATATACTATATATTTATGATATTTACAACATAATTACACATCCTTATTAATTATATATTATGTACCTTTATAATTTGAATTATTTAGGGGATATAATAACATCACCCTTGTAACACCCCAATCTTCCACGGTATGTTTCCCTTTGAATAATGCAATAGCTTGCATCGTAAGCAACTTCGAGATTCTAACACACCACGACCAATCAAACTAGCCGTTATGAATAGTAATAACCACTTTTTGAAATTTTATTAATTTTATCTTTCAAAATGGACTTCATTTTTGGATTCGTAATATTGAAATTAGCTTACGATGAATTTTGGCTATTTTTCTGAAAACTTTCAATTTTTGATGAATAGTGAAAAACACTGAGTTATTGCTTAAAACCAACTTTTTATTTAAACAATTTTTATTTTATTTAAATTTATTTTAGTTCAAAATAGATACATAATACCTATATAAGTTCAATGTAATCCATTGGAGTTAGTTTATAATAATTTTAGATATATAAAAATTTTATCAAACTTTTACCGTCTTTTACCCACCTCCTAGGAGCATTTGCAAATGTGCATAAAAGATAATTTTACCGCTTCTATGAAATTAATTTAAAAAATATGAGAGACATGGTTAATATTAGTAAGTAAAATTTGGTTTAAGAAGATGAAAATAATTTTTGGTGAATAATAACCTTTTACTTTTGCTTACCACGGTTAAAAGTAAACAGGGTAATTAAGGGTAAAAATGATATTATAATTACCATAAAATATTTACTATTTCTATTGGATAAGAATAGTTCGACCAAAAACAACTTTAGGAATAAAATATGAACCTCTTTGGTCCACTTGTATTAGATTAGGAAATTTATTATTATTTTATTTAAAGAAGAGTTAAAAGAGTTAAAATTAAATTTTAATAACTAAACAATTTTTAATATAGGGTTATCCATAAGATAAATCAGACTACAAATATTCATTAGAAAGATAAAAATATTTCCCACATTATAGTATTTTATTTATATTTTTTATACATTAAATAATTAAATTTATTTATGACACAATAATGACGCAGTAATTACCTTATTAATGAACGATTAAAATAATTGATATTATAAAATTCCAAATAAATCTAATTTGAAACTTTTAATGAATTAAACTAATTTTATAGGTTAATATGAAATGTTAGGTTTGATTAGATGTATTTATTTTTAAGTAATAAAGTGGTTAGAACTTAAAAAAAATCAATTTTTAAATAATTTCAAAATTGACATTAATGTGTTTTTAAAACAATTAAAATATTATAGGTTGATATAATAATCCTAAAAATATAAGGCTCATATAAAAGACTTATATAATGATAGGTTTATTATTACTGAACCACTTCTGGTTGTCTTGGATTTTTATAGTAAGTTTATTAACCATATAATATAAAAATAAAAAGAGACATGGTAAATGTCAAACTATTTAACTAAGAGTTAAATCTAAATGATAAGGTTAATATAGTGACCCAAACCTGTCTAAATCCTACTGGTTGAGAGGTTTTCAACCCCTACCAACCATATCCTTTAAAAAATACATTTTGATCCATTATAAACCGAAAAGTATTTTATTATAAAATAATATTTCAATCTTTTTCAAAGGTGCCCCTCACCCCTCATATAAAAGGGCACTTCCCCTTTTCTCAAATTCACACCTTCAAAGCCATTGGGCTCATCCAACCACTGACCAAATATCCTCTCAATTGTCCTCCCTTAATCATAGAGGCCTTCCTTTAGTCATAAAGCCATCCTAAGGAGCTCTTTTGATCAAATCAAAAGGAATAACCCAATGAAGAGGTAAATATTTCATCACCTCTTCCAAGTTCTTTTCTTCTTCCACTTATTTTTTCCTTGTTGTTTCCATTATAAAATAATAAATCTGGTATCTTATAAATACTGTAATGTTATTATAAATATGTTACAACAATATTAATTATTGTATCCATCCTATGAATGACATATCACCATATGTGCGTACGTACGACTTACCGTCTCCACATCGTGGTGTAGTTGTTATTCAATACATTATTATTTGGATGGGTATAATAATGATGTATAATTTATGTAAATAATAAATATAACATGTAAATGATTTTTTATATATGATATACCATCTATTTACATACTATTTTAAATCAAAACAATGATATTATTGCTCGTGCGTAGGTACGGATTACCATCTCTACGAACGCGATGCGATTCATTTCCCCATAATAATCATTCAAGAATAATATTCATTTTATAATTAAAAATTATTCTTAAGAACTATATATCATTCTATATCTGAATCAAATACATCCTATACATAACAAACACATCTTATGTAACAAAACTTATAGAGAAAAACAAATCAATTAACACCCGAAACGACGATAACACTAAAATATTATTAACAAAGCAATATTAGAAGATTATATATGATATCATATTTATGTATATAGTTCTTGTATAATTAAATTACAATTATTTAAAAATTATAAAGGAGGTTAACATAACCTCGACCAAGGAAAATTACAAGGTAAGGGTTAATTTCACAATCTCTTTATTATCTGAGGCGGTTTTTTTGGAAGTATCTACTAGGACCTCTTTATCATCCACATCCATGTTTCTTATAAATGTATTCCAAAACATTATTACTATTTACTAGACTACGGGTTAAAGTAATTTATACCATTTTTTGACTTTTTATAAATTTTTTTGAAAGGAATCTTTCCACCAATTTCAAAATAAGGTACCTTATGACCTTTTTTACAAAATTAAGGTAAAAATGTTTTTTTAACTTATACGGCGGGTGCGGCTATTTTCTTCCATTATAACATAGTCAAAGATTTCCTTACAAGCTTATAATAATATTTTAAAAATAACTATTTTCTTTTAAAATTATATTACTTTTAAATTATTTTTAAAATAGAAGATATATTTCTCTAAAAACGGATTTGATTTCATCTATGTCAACATCCTTTGATGGATTTTAAGCTTATTTGATGTTGATTTATTATGATACAAAACTTCCATATTGTATTGAAGGTTTTGTGATATGTTTGACAATGGATGTGTTATTTTTACACCATTCATGGTTTATGGATAAAGTATTGACATTTCATATGCTAGTTTTAATACGAATGTTTATGTTATGTTTAAACCTTTTCCTATGAGAATTCATTGGACTTAGTAAGTGACGGGTGGATCCTGTTGTAGCTCATCGATGCATTAGTAGGTCTCATTAGACAAACTAGTGTCTTGGTACAAGGCCTTGACAAAATCTTATTTGTAGTCTTGGAACAAGGACTTAACTATGTGGTTATGATGTCTGGAATTATGTGTTCTATCATTATAAAAAAAATCTATTGATATTACATGTGATTATTCAACATGTAGAATGTCTATGTGAATACGTAAATAAAATTATTTGATTTTAACTTTTCCATATTGTGATGAAGTTCAAGTTTAAAAGGCTTTTGTTTTAGTCTTACATTGCCTTAAATGTTTATTATTATTTATAAAAGATTCCGCTATATTGTTATCCCTACTAAGCATCTGAGCCCACCCCTTTATATGTTTTATTTTTTTTCCAAGATGCAAAGAAGTCTATTATGACTGACCTACAGGGATAGTCTAAGGGATATGAGTGTGGACTATGGAGGATATGTTGTTGACGTTTTTCATTTCATAGTGTAATGTAAAACTTATGAATGTATCTAGTATTTCTAAGGCTACTAAACTAATCTGTCTTTCAAGACTTGATCTTTTGTGATCATGTCATTGTTATGTAACAATGCACCAAATCTGGGTAACTAGGGTAGGGTCATCACAGTTTTTATCATAGGAAGTTTAGTACAAACCTTGGAAGGTAGATATAGAAAAACTCTAATTTGAGCACATTATCCTAAGATTGACTTTCTAGATTAGTATAGAAGAACTCCCTAGAATTTTGATATTGTAGAGATTTTGTGAGTTTTCCAAAAAATACATCCCTATTTGGATATGAGCGAGTAGAGGTAGCTCTGGCACAGATGTACCTAGGGGTAAAACCCAAAAACACCGATTTGAGCTAGACTCGAATGGGAACTGGTGCACGACAACGACCCTTGCTGCACTCTTGGTTACGACACTCCTGGGTGATATGATTAGGATAATTCTATTTTCATTACAAAACATTATGAAGAGTTTATTAGTATATACTTCTTCAAAGAATTTTTTTTAAGATTATGGATTATATATATAAACTATTCAATTTATGGTAACTGTTTTACAAGATTGGAATTATGTATTGCGATTCATAAACTAATCTAGTTTATGCCATTTTTTAGAAATGGCACCTAGTGGAAGGAATGGAAACTGTATCAATGCACGAAATCCATGTAGGGATTTCACTCCAACTCAAGATAATTATAATGGAGCTGGTGAAGCAACTGGTGTTGATCAGCTTATCACCATTCTAGGACAAATCACTTCGGTTATGAATATTAACCTTAGCCGTTTGGAGTACCCTGATCCACAACGCGGAGGATCAATTTTAAACCACTTCATGAGACAACAACCACCAAAATTCAATGGGAGTACAAATCCATTAGTAGTTGAGAAGTGGATAAATTTCTTAGAGAAAATATTTCATGCTTTGGGGAGTAGTGAAATGGAAAAAGTTATCATGGCAGTTTATCGGCTCACGGGAGATGCAGATCAATGGTGGTCATTAATCCAAAACACAAAAGGAGATGAAAATTATAAAGTATGGAATGGAGGGAGTTTAAAGAGATTTTCTTAGAAAAATAATTTCTTCATGACCATCGAGTGGATACAGAAATGAAATTTTTGAGTTTGAGGAAAAAGGAGGATGAGAATGATGCAAAGTATGAGGCCAACTTTACAAGGGCAGCAAGACATGCTACATATTATATACATAACCCATGGAGTAAGATTGACTGATTATTTTATGGGTTAAAAATAATTCTATGGTGATCATTAGTCTCACAATCCTTCTTTTCATATGCAGATATTTTCTCATGTGCTATCAAGACAGAAAAGGAATTCTCTATGTCTTATAATCTTTAAAGAAAAGCAAGAGAGGAAGAGATCTACTGAAAACTCTGGAAATGGAAATAAGGGGAAGATGGTAAAAGTTGAATATCCATCCTTCAGTAAATGTGGGAAGATGGTAAAAGTAGAATATCCATCCTTCAGTAAATGTGGGAAGAAACACCCTTATACTTGCCTGAAGGGAATGGGAGTCTGTTACAATTGTGGTGAAAAAGGCCACCAAGCCCGTGATTGCAAGGGGAAGAAAGAGGTTGTCAATGTTGAATGCTAAAATTGAAGACAAATGGGGAAATATGAAAATGAATATCCTAAGCGCCAAGGAAACTTACCTTAGGAAATGAAAAGTGATCAAGGACAAGCTTTTGCTATCACTACTGCTGAGGTTGAAGCTCTGAAAGACGTGGTGGCAGGTAATTTAATGGGTTCCTCAAGTTTAGAAAATGATTTATTTGATTCTTGGTCATCGCATTGTTTCGTATTTTCCCAGTTTTCTAAGAAAATTAGATATTTTCAATTTGACTTAACAAAGGAGTTGTCAATAAAAACACCTAAGGGAAGTATCATTGCATCAATGTTTTGTAAATAAATTCCCATTAGGGTATATAAATGTTCATTATTTTCTGATATCATCACCATACCCATGATTCAATTTGATATAATCTTAGGTAAGTATTGGAATTCATACCATGATGCTAAAATTTATTGTAAGAAGAAGGAGGTTACAATTCTCGATGATGATAAGGAGTACCTTATCTTTAGAGAAAGAATTTTCACCACCTAATTATTATATAGATCCACCCCCAGTAGCTCAACTAAATTATGTTATTTGGGAGGAATAGAATGAAAAAACTGTGGGTGAGGAAAGCAATGTTCAAATAGAAGATGTACCTACTGTGCAAGAATATGTTGATGTGTTTCCAGAATTTTTACTTGGACATCCTTCGGAAGGAGAAATTGAGTTTTCCATTTTTTTAATTCTTAGCTCAAGGCCAATATCGAAGACCCCTTATAGAATAGCCACTATATAATTAGTGGAACTAAAGAAACACCTTGAGGAATTTAGTAATAAGGGGTTTATTTTTCCTAGTGTTTCTCCATGGGGATCCCCTGTTATTTTTTATAAGAAGAAATATTGATCTATGAGGTTGTGCATTGACTTCAGGGAGATCAATGTTATAACAATAAAGAACAAGTATCCCCTACCTTTCATTGATGATTTATTTGACCAACTTCATGGAGCTCAATATTTTTCAAAGATTTACCTTCAATCTAGATATCATCAGTTGAGTGTGAAGAAGGAATACATTCTGAAAATAGAATTTCGAACTAGGTACGGGTATTATGAGTTTACAGTAATGCCTTTTGGGCTGACTAATGCACCCTATGTCTTCATGGATCTAATGAATAGAGTTTTCAAGGAATATCTTGATGACTTTGTATTGGTATTTATTGATGATATCTTGGTATACTCCAAAAGCTATGAAGATAATGAAAATCACTTGCACATTATCCTGAAGACTCTTAAAAGAAATGAATTATATGGGAAGTTTAGTAAGTGTGAATTTTAGCTTCAACAGATTTGTTTTCTTGGACATATTGTATTTAAGTATGGAATCTCTATTGATCCTTTAATGACTAAGGCACTCCAAGAATGGCCAGCACCGACGAGTATAACTGAGGTACGCAGTTTTATTGGTTTAGCAGGTTATTTTCGACGTTTCATCCAGAATATTGCCCGATTGGAAAACCCATTAACCAAGCTCAAATATAAAGGGGCTAAATTTGTTTGGTCAAAAGAGTGTGAAGAATGTTTTGAAGAACTAAAGATAATATTAGTGAATTTTCCTATATCTACTCTACCATCGGGGAATGATGGGTTTGTTATTTATAGTGATGCTTCAAAGAAAGGACTTGGTTATGTCCTTATGAAGAATAATAGAGTTATTGCCTATACATCATTAAAGCTAAAAATTCATGAACAATTGTATTCTAATCATGATCTTGAGTTAGAAAATATAATATTTTCTCTAAAGATATGGAGACATTATCTCTGTGGTGAAAAATTTGAGATATATACAGATCACAAGAGTTTGAAGTATATTTTCTCACAAAAAGAACTCAACATAAGGAAAAGGAGATAGCTTGAACTACTAAAGGATTATAATTTCACTATATACTACCACCTGAGGAAGGAAAATAAGGTGGAAGATGGTTTGAGCAGAAATTATCATGGAGTTTTGAACAAAATGAGAGTTGAAAGGGATCATATTTTCATGGATCTAGTGAAAATGGATATACAAATAATCATTGAAGGTGAAACATCAATGCTTTTTCAAATGGATGCCAAACCATCTTTACTAGAAAGGATAAAAAGTTCTCATACCGATGATGAGGGGTTTCTAAAGAAGATTAGCGCATTGAATGATGGGCGAATGAGTGACTTCATATATGAATATGGAATTTTAAAATTTGGGAAGAGACTTTGTGTTCTCAATATACCTGATCAAAAAAGAGAATTGTAGGATGATGCTCATCGCTCCAATTTATCTATACAACCTGGGAGCACCAATATGTATAGATATTTGAAGGAACATTTTTGGTGGGACAACATGAATAGGGAGATTGCTGATTTTGTGTCACGATGTATGGTTTCTCAACAAGTGAAAACTGGATGGAAACAGACTAGAGGAGTCGTGGAACCTCTTCCCATACCTGTGTGGAAATGGGATAATATTACGATGGACTTTGTCATGGGGCTACCAAAAATTCCTAGCAGTAAGGATGTAATATGGGGAATTATTGATCGTCATACCAAGTCAGCACATTTTCTTGCTATAAGAGAAGATTTACCACTTGAACGTCTAGAAAGACAATATATTAATGAAGTTATAAGACTTCATGGAGTACCCTTATTGATTGTTTCTGATCTTGATACCCGTTTCACATCAAGATTCTGGAAAAGTATTTTGAAAGCCCTATATACTGAACTTCGTTTGAGAACTACCTACCACCCTCAAACTGATGGACAATCAGAACGGACTATTCAAACCTTAGAAGACATGTTGAGATCTTACTCACTTGACTTTCAAGGTATGTGGGATCAATATTTACCTATCATAGAATTTTCCTATAATAATAGCTCCCATTCAAGTATTCAGATGGCACCAAATGAATCGTTATATGCAAAAGAGATGTCGCACACCAACCTTTTGGGATGATGTTTGTTAAAGAAAACTCATAGGCCCAGAACTTGTTGAGGAAACGATGGAAAATGTTAAGGTAATCCAAACCCACATCAAAACAGCTCAAAGTAGGCAGAAGAGCTATGATAATAACCGAAGGAAGGATTTTGAATATCAAGTAAGAGACTATGTTTTCATGAATGTATCTCTATGGAAGGGTGTTATATGTTTCTGTAAGAAGGGTAAATTGAGTCCCAGGTACATCGGACCTTTCGAAATTCTAGAACAAATTAGGGTTGTAGCTTACTGGTTGGCAATGCTGCCAAGTCTCTCCAAAGTTCACGATGTGTTCCACATATCACTGTTGAGAAAATACATGTATGTCCTAATGCATGTACTCACCTATGAGAAAATTGAACTGGAACCTGATTAGTCTTATTGTAAAAATCCTGTCTAAATTCTTGATTGAAGAGAACAAGTGCTGAGAAATCAGATGACTCGTCTGGTAAAAGTTCTCTGGAGAAACCATAAGATGGAAGAGGCGACGTGGGAACCTGAGGAACTTATGATGAAGAACCACCCAAATCTTTTTATGCAGTAATATTCTAGAAATATCAAAGATTAAATTATTTTAAGTAGAAAAGAATGTAACACCCCAAGCTTCCATGGTACTTTCCCTTTGAATAATGCAATAACTTGCATCATATGCAACTTCGAGATTCTAACACACCGCGACCAATCAAACTAGCAGTTATAAATAGTTATAACCACTTTTTGAAATATTATAAATTTTATATTTCAAAATTGACATCAATTTTGGATTCAGAATACCCAAATTATCTTACAGTGATTTTTTGGTATTTTTCTGAAAACTTTCAGTTTTTGATGAATAGTGAAAAACACCGAGTTATTGCTTAAAACTGACTATTAATTTAAATAATTATTTATTTTATTTAAACTTATTTTAGGTCAAAATATATACATAATAGCTATATAAGTTCTATTTAATTCATTGGAGTTAGTTTATAATAATTTTAGATATTTAAAAAATTTATCGAACTTTTACCCTCTTTTACCCACCTCCTAGGAGCATTTGCAAATTTGCATAAAACATAATTTTACCACTTCTATGAATTGAATTTCCAAAATCTAAGAGACATAGTTGATATTAGTAAGTAAAATTTGGTTCAATAAGATGAAAATATTTTTTGGTGAATAGTAACTTTTTAATTTTATTTACCACGGTTAAAAGTAAATATGGTAATTAAGGGTAAAAATAATATTATTATTACCCTAACACATTTCTTAATTCTATTTGATAAGTATTATTCGACCAAAAACAACCTTATGAATAAAATATGAACCTATTTGGTCCACTTGGACTAGATTAGGACATTTATTAATATTTTATTTAAAGAAGAGTTAAAAGAGTTAAAATTAAAGTTTAATAACTAAACCATTTTTAATATAATGTTATACATAAGATAAACATGACTATAAATATTCATTAGAAATATAAAAAGATTTAAAACATAATGGTATTTTATTTATAATTTTTATACATTAAATAATTAAATTTATTTATGACAAAATGATGATGCAATAATTACCTTATTAATGAAAGATTAAAATAATTGATATTATAAATATCCAAATTAATATAATTTGAGACTTTTAATGAATTAACCTAATTTTCTAGGTTAATATGACATTTTAGGGTTGATTAAATGTATTTATTTCGAAGTAATAAACTGGTTTGGGCTTTAACAAAAATTGATTATTAAATAATGTCAAAATTGACATAAATGTGTTTTTAAAACAAATACAATATTATTGGTTGATATAAAAATCCTAAAAATATAAGGCTCAGAAAAAATACTTATATAATGATAGTTGTATTATTAATGGACCACTTGGGGTTATCTTGTATGTTTATAGTAATTTTATTAATCATAAAACAAAAAAACAAAAAAAAAGTCATGGTAAATGTCAAACTATTTAACTAAGAGTAAAATCTAAAAGATAAGATTAATATAGTGAACCAAACCTGTCTAAAACCTATATGTTGAGAGGTTTTGGACCCATCCCCATGTTATCCTTGAAATAATTTATTTTTGATCCATTATAACCCGAAAATTATTTTATTATAAAATAATATTTCAATCTTTTCCTAAGGTTCCCCTCACCTCTCTTATAAAAGGTCGCTTCCCCTTTTCTCAAATTCACACCTTCAAAGAAATTTGACATGGCCAACCCGAGCCCAAATATCCTCTCAATTATCCCCCCTTCATCCTAGATTCCTTCTCTTTGTCATAAAGCCAAACTAAAAAGCCCTTTTGAACAAATCAAAATGAATAACTCAAAGAAGAGGTAAATATTTCATCACCTCTTCCAAGTTCTTTTCTTCTTCCACTTATTCTTTCCCTGTTGTTTCCATTCTAAAATAATAAATACCGTATATTTTATATATTTTAATGTTATTATAAATATGTTACAACCATATTCATTATTTTATCCATCCTATGAATGACATATCATCATATGTGCATGTGTACGGCTTACCGTCTCCACGTCATGGTTTAGTTGTTATTAAATACTTTATTATTTGGATGGGTATAATAATGATGTATAATTGATGTAAATAATAAATATAACATTGTGATGATTCTGTATATATGATATAACATCTATTTACATATGATTTGAAATAAAAATAATTATATTGCCGCTCGTGCGTACGTACGGATTACCGTCTCCACAAACGTGATGATATTCATTTTCCCATCGTAATCATTCAAGAATAATTTTCATTTTATGATTAAAAATAATGTTTAATAACTCAATATAATTCTATATATGAATCAAATACATCCTATCCATACCAAACACGCCTTATGTAACAAAACATAGAAATGAAAACGAATCTGTTAACACACGAAATGACAATAATACTAAAATATTATTGACAAAGAAATATTAGAAGATCATATATGATATCATATTTATGTATATGGTTCTTATATAATTCAATAACGATAATTTAACTATTATAAATGAGGTTAACGTAACCTCAACCAATATAAAGTACAAGGTAAGGGTTAATTTCACAATCTCTTTATTATCCGAGGTTGGTTTTACGTAAGTATCTACTGGGACCTCTTTATCATCCACATCCATGTTTCTTAAAAATTTATTCCAAAACATTATTACTATTTACAAGACTATGGGTTAAAGTCAATTATACCCTTTTTTGACTTTTTATAAAATGGTTTGAAAGAAATCTTTCTGTCATTTTCCAAACAAGGTACCTTATAACCTTTTCGACAAAATTATGGTAAAAATGCTTTTTCTAACATATACGGTGGGTGTGGCTATTTTCTGCCATTATAACGTTGTCGAATCTTTCTTTAAAAGATTATAATAATATTTTCAAAATAACTATTTCTTTTAATATTATATAACTTATAAATTATTTCAAAATAGAAGATATATTTCACAAAAAAATGTTTTGATTTCATCTATGTCAACATCCTTTGATGTATTTGAAGCTTATTTGAAGTTGATTTATTATGATACAAAAATTCTATATTTTATTGAAGGTTTTGTGATATGTTTGACAATGGATGTGTTATTTTTACACCATTCATGGTTTATGGATAAAGTATTAACACTTCATATGCTAGTTTTAATACGAATGTTTATGTTATGTTTAAACCTTTTCCTATGAGAAATGCATTGGACTTAGTAAGTGATAGGTGAAGCCCATTATAGCTTATCGATGAACCAGTAGGTCCCATGAGACAAACTAGTGTCTTGGTACAAGGTCTTGACAAAATCTTATTTGTAGTCTTGGGACATGGACTTGACTATGTGGTTATGAAGTCTGGCATTATGCATTCCAACATTATGAAAATGGCTATTGATATTACATGTGATTATTCAACTCGTAGAATATCCATGTTAATAAGTAAATGAAATTATTTAATTTTATCTTTTCCATATTATGCTGAAGTTCATGTTTAAAAGTCTTTTGTTTCATTCTTAAATTGCCTTAAAAGTTTATGTTTATTTATAAATGTTTCTGCAATATTGTTATCCATACTGAGCATCTAAGCTCACCCCTTTCTATGTTTTATTTTTTACCAACATGTGAAGATGTATATTATGATTGACCTACAGGGATAGTCTAAGAGATATGAGTGTGGCCTATGGAGACTATGTTGTTTTAGTTTTCATTTCATAATGTAATGTAAAACTTTTGAATGTATCTAGTATTTCCACGGTTACTAAACTAATCGGTGTTTTGAGACTTGATATTTTGTGATCATTCCAATGTTATGTAATAATGCTCTAACTCTGGGTAACTAGGGTCCGAGAATTACAGTTAGTATCAGAGGAAGTTTAGTACAAACATTGGAAGCTAGATTTAGAGAAACTCTGATTAGAGCACATTATCCTAAGATAGACTTTGAGGATTAGTATGAAAGAACTTCATAGTATTTTGTATTGTAGAGATTTTTTGAGTTTTCCAAGAAATACATCCCTGTCTGGATATGAGCATGTAGAGGCAGTGCTGGCACAGATGTACCTAGGGGTAAAACCCAAAAACACCACTTTGAGCTAGAATTGAACGGGAACTGGTGCACGACAATGATACTTGCTACACTCTTGGTTATGAAACTCCCAAGGGATATGATTAGGATAATTATTATTTTATTTACAAACCATTATGAAGAGTTTATGAGTATATACTTCCTCAAAGAAAATTGTTTTATGATTATGAATTATATTCAACACTGTTCAATTTATGTTAACTATTTTACAAGTTTGGAATTATGTATTGTGATTCATAAACTAATCTAGTGTATGACATTATTTAGAAATGAAGCCTAGTGGAAGGAATGAAAACCATATCAATGCACGCAATCCATGTAGGGATTTCCCGCATACTAAAGATAATTATAGTTGAACTGTAGAAGCAACTGGTGCTGATCATCTTATCACCATTCTATAAAAACTCACTCAGGTTATGAATAATAAACTTACCTGTATGGAGAACCCTATTCCACAATGTGGAGGATCAATGTTAGACTGCTTCATGAGGCAAAAAACACCACTATTCAATGGGAGTACAAATCCATTAGTGGCTGAGAAATGTATAAAATCCTTAGAGAAAATATTTCACGCTTTGGGGAGTAGCGAAATGTAAAATTTTGTCATGGAAATTTATCACCTCACAGGAGATGTAGATCAGTGGTGGTCATTAATCCAAAACACAAATGAAGATAAAGAAGTATCAAGTATGGAATGGAGAGAGTTTAAATAGATTTTGTTAGAAAAATACTTTCCTCATGACCATCGAGTGGATATAGAAAGGAAATTTCTGAGTCTAAGGAAAAAGGAGGATGAGAATGTCGCAAAGTATGAGGCTTACTTTACTAGTTTAGCAGGACATGCTGTAGATTATATAAATAACCCAAGGAGTAAGATTGATCGATTATTTTATGGGTTAAAACCATTTCTCTGGTGAGCATTAGTCTCACAATCCTTCTTATCATACGAAGATATTGTCTCATGTGCTATCAAGACAGAAAACGAATTCTCTAAGTATTACAACTTTAAAGATAATCAAGAAATGAATAGATCTGCTGAAAACTCTAGAAATGGAAATAAGGGGAAGACGGTAAAAGTTGAATATCTATCCTGTATTAAATATGAAAGAAACACCTCGATGCTTTCCTGAAGGGAATGGGAGTCTGTTTCAACTATGGTGAAAAGGACACCAAGCTCGTGATTTCCAGGGGAAGAAAGAGGATTTCAATGTTGAATGATACAATTGTAGAGAAATGGGGCATTTTGAAAATGAATGTCATAAGCGCCAAGGAAACTTACCTCAGGAAAGGAAAAGTGATCAAGGACAAGCTTATGTTATCACAACGGCTGAGGTTGAAGCTCCGAAAGATGTGGGGGAAGGTAATTTAATGGTTTTTCAAGTTTAGAAAATGATTTATTTCATTCTGTATCATCACATTATTTCATATTTTCCCAGTTTCCTAACAAAATTAGATATTTTCAATTTGACATAACAAGTGATTTGTGAGTCAAAACACCTAAGGAAAGTATCATTGTAACAATGTTTTGTGAATCAGTTACCATTAGAGCATATAAATGTTCTTTATCTACTGATCTCATTGTCATACCCCTGATTGAATTTGATATAATCTTTGGTATCAATTGGATTTCGGACCATGATGTGAAAATTTATTGTAGGAAGAAGGAGGTTACAATTCTCGATGATGATAAAAAGTACCTTATCTTTAGAGAAGAAATGTCACCACCTAATTCTTACCTATATCCACCCCCAGTAGCTCAACTAAATTCAATTATTGGAGAGGAAGAGAATGAAATAAATGTTGGTGGGGAAAGGAATGTTCAAATAGAAGACGTGCCTATTATGAAAGAATATGTTGATGTGTTTCTAGAATATTTACCTGTACATCCTCCAGAATGAGAAATTGAGTTATCCATTGATTTAATTCCTAGTTCAAGGCACATATCAAAGACCCCTTATAGAATGGACACTATGGAATTAGTGGAACTAAAGAAACAACTAGAGGAATTTAGTAATAATGGATTTATTCTCCCTAGTGTTTCTCCATGGGGATCCCCTGTTCTTTTTGTTATGAAGAAAGATGGATCTGTGAGGTTGTGAGTTGACTACAAGGAAATCAATGTTATAACAATAAAGAACAAGTATCCCCTACCTCGCACTGATGATTTATTCAACCAAATTCACGGAGATCAATATTTTTCAAAGATTGTCCTTCGATCTAGATATCATCAATTGTGTGTGAAGAAGGAAGACATTCTGAAAATAGCATTTTGAACCAGGTACGGGCATAACAAGTTTATAGTAATGCCTTTTGGGCTGACTAATGAACCCTCTATCTTCATGTATCTAATGAATAGAGTTTTCAAGGAATATCTTGATGAATTTGTAGTGTTATTTATTGATGATATCTTGGTATACTCCAAAAGCTATGAATATCATGAAAATCACTTACACATTATCTGAAAGACTCTTAGAAAAAATGAATTATATGGGAAGTTTAGCTTGTGTGAATTTTGGATTCAAGAGATTTCTTTTCGTGGCCATATTGTCTATAAGGATGGAATCTCTCTTGATCCTTCAAAGACCAAGTCAATCCAAGAATGGCCAGCACCGATGAGAATAAATGAGGTACATAGTTTTATTGGTTTATCAGGTTATTTTCGATGTTTCATCCAGAATTTTTCCCTATTTTAAAACCCATTAACCCGGATCACATGTAAAGTGTTTAAATTTGTTTGGAAAAAAGAGTGTGAATAATGTATTGAAGAACTAAATAGAAGATTATTCAATGCTCCTATATTGACTCTACCACCGGGGAATGATGGGTTTGTTATTTAAAGTGATGATTCAAAGAATGGACTTGGTTGTTTCCTTATGAATAATAATATAGTTATTTACTATGAATCACAAAAGCAAAATCTTCCTGAACAAAAATATCCAACTCATGATCTTGAGTTAGTAGATGTAATATTTTCTCTAAATATATCGAGACATTATCTCTATGGTGAAAAATTTGAGATATATACCGATCACAAGAGTTTGAAGTATATTTTCTCACTAAAAGAACTCAACATAAGGCAAAGGAGATGTCTTGAACTACTAAAGGATTATGATTTCACTATACACAACCACCCAGGGATGGAAAATAAGGTGGCAGATGCTTTGATCAGAAAGGATCATGGAGTTTTGAACGAGATGAGAGTTGAAAGGAATCCTATTTTCATGGATCTAGTGAAAATGGATATAGGAATAATCATGGAAGGTGAAACATCAATACTTTTTCAAAGTGTTTCCAAACCATCTTTCCTAGAAATGATAAAGAGTTCTCATACCGATGATGAGGAGTTTCCAAAGAAGATTAAATCCTTGAATGATGGTAAAATTAGTGACTTCATATATGAAGATGAAATTTTAAATTTGGGAAGAGACTTTGTGTTCCCGATATACCTGATCTAAAAAGAGAATTGTAGGATGATGCTCATAGCTCCAATTTCTCTATACACCATGGGAGAATCAAGATGTATATAGATTTGAAGGAACATTTTTCGTGGGACAACATGAAGATGGAGATTTCTGATTTTGTGTCACGATTTATAGTTTCTAAACAAGTGAAAGCTGGAAGGCAACAACCTAGAGGAATCGTGCAACCTCTTCCAATGCCTGAGTGGAAATGGGATAATATTACGATGGACTTTTTCATGGGGCTACAAAATATTCCTAGAAGGAATGATGCAATATGGGGCAGTGTTGATCATCTTACGAAGTCAACACATTTTCATGTTATAAGATAAGATTTATCGCTTGAACGTCTAGTAAGACTATATATTAATGGAGCTGTAAGAATTCATGGAGTACCCATATCGATTGTTTCTGATCGTGATCCCCGTTTCACATCAAGATTTTTGAAAAGTCTTCAGAAATCCCTGGATACTAAACTTCGTTTGAGCACTGCCTACCACCCTCAAACTGATGGTCAATCAGAATAGACTCTTCAGACCTTAGAAGACATGTTGAGATCCTGCTCACTTGACTTTCAAGGTACGTGGGATCAATATTGACCTATGGTTGGATTTTCCTATAACAATAGCTTCCATTCAAGTATTCAGATGACACAATATGAATTGTTATACGGAAAGAGATGTCACACACCAACCTGTTTGGATGATGTTGGTTAAAGAAAACTTGTAGGCCCAGAACTTGTTGAGGAAATGATGTAAAAGGTAAAGGTAATCCAAACCAACATCAAAGCATCTCAAAGTAGGCAGAAGAGCTATATTGATAACCGAAGGAAGGATTTGGAATTTCAAGTAGGAGACCATGTTTTCAAGAAGGTATCTCTATGGAAGGGTTTTATATGTTTTAGTAAGAAGGGTAAATTGCGTCCCATGTACATCAGACCTTTCAAAATTCTAGAACGAATTGGGGTTGTAGCTTACCAGTTGGAAATACTGCCATGTCTCTCCAAAGATCACGATGTGTTCCACGTATCACTGTTGAGAAAATACATGTCTAACCCAATGCATGTACTCACCTATGATGAAATTTAACTAGAACCGGATCAGTCTTATTGTGAAGAGCCTGTCAAAATTCTTGATACAAGAGAACAAGTGCTGAGAAATTTGACGACTTTTCTGGTAAAAGTTGTATGGTGAAACCATAAGATGGAAGAGGCGACGTGGGAACCCGAGGAACTTATGTTGAAGAACCACCCAAATCTTTTTATGCAGAAATATTCTAGAAATTTTGAGGACAAAATTATTTGAAGTAGAAAATAATGTAACACCACAAGCTTCCATGGTACCTTTCCCATTGAATAATGCAATAGCTTGCATCGTATGCAACTTCGAGATTCTAACACACCGCGACCAATCAAACTAGCTATTATGAATATTAATACCCACATTTTGAAATTTTATAAATTTTATCTTTCAAAATGGAATTCATTTTTGGATTGTAAATATCTAAATTATCATATGGTGAATTTTTGGTATTTTTCTGAAAACATTCAATTTTTTATGAATAGTGGAAAACACTAAGTTGTTTAAAACTTACTTTTAATTTAAATAATTATTTATTTTATTTAAAATTATTGTAGGTTAAAATAGATAAATTATACCTATATTAGTTTAATTTAATTCATTGGAGTTAGTTTATAATAATTTTAGATATATAAAAATATTATCAAACTTTTACCGTCTTTTACCCGTTTCAAGGAGCATTTGCAAATTTGCATAAAAATAAATTTTACCAATTCTGTGAATTGAACTTCCAAAATCTGAGATACAAATTTTATATCAGTATGTAAAATTTTGTTCAATATGATGGAAATAATTTTTGGTGAATAGTAACTTTTTATATTTATTTACCATGGTTAAAAGTAAATAGGGTAATTAAGGGTAAAAATGATATTATTATTAACCTAACACATGTCTTGATTCTTTTCGATAAGTATAATTCGACCAAAAACAACCTTAGGAATAAAATATGAACCACTTTGGTCCCCTTGTATTATATTAGGATATTTATTATTATTTTATTTAAAGAAGAGTTAAAAGAGTTAAAATTAATATTTAATAACTAAACCATTTTTAATATACGGTTATACATAAGATAAATTAGACTATAAATATTAATTATAAATATAAAAAGTTTTTCGACATAATGGTATTTTATTTATAATTTTTAGACACTAAATAATAAAATTTATTTATGACACAATGATGATGCAGTAATTACCTTATTAATGAAAGATTAAAATAATTGATATTTTAAATATCCAAATAAATATAATTTGAGACTTTTAATGAGTTACACTAATTTTTTATGTTAATATGACATGTTAGAGTTGATTAAATGTATTTATTTTGAAGTAATAATGTGTTTAGCACTTTAACAAAAATCAATTATAAAATATTGTCAAAATTGACATAAATGAGTTTTTAAAACAAATACAATATTATTTGTTGATATAACAATCCTAAAAATCTAATATTTGGAAAAAAGGACTTATATAATGATAGTTGTATCATTAATGAACCACTTGGGGTTCTTTTGGATGTTTATAGTATGTTTATTAACCATATAATATTAAAATAAAAAGAGACATGGTAAATGTCAAACTATTTAACTAAGAGTTAAATCTAAAAGATAATGTTAATATAGTGACCCAAACCTATCTAAAACCTATTTTTTGAGAGGTTTTCGACCCATCATCACCTTATAATTTAAATAATTTATTTTAAAGCCATTATAAACCGAAAATTATTTTATTATTAAATAATATTTCAATCTTTTCCTAAGGTTCCCCTCACCCCTCTTATAAAAGAGCACTTCCTCTTCTCTCAAATTCAAACCTTGAAGGCCATTTGTCTTGACCAAACCCTGCCCAAATATCCTCCCAACTATACACCCTTAATCCTATAGTCCTTCCTTTAGTTATAAAGTGAACCTAAGGATACCTTTTGATCAAATCAAATGGAATAACCCGAAGAAGAGGTAAATATTTCATCACCTCTTCCAAGTTCTTTTCTTCTTCCACTTATTCGTTCCTTGTAGTTTCCATTCTAAAATAATAAATCCAGTATCTTATATATACATTAATTTTATTATAACTATGGTACAACCATATTCATTATTTTATCCATCATATTAATTACATATCACCATACGTGCGTACGTACGACTTACTGTCTCCACGTCATGGTGTAGTTGTTATTCAATAAATTATTATTTGGATGGGTATAATAATGATGTATAATTGATGTAAATAATAAATATAACATTGTGATGATTCTGTATATATGATATAACATTTATTTACATATAATTTTAAATAAAAAGAATGATATTGCCGCTCGTGCGTACGTACGAATTACCGTCTCCATGAACGTGATGAGATTCATTTCCCCATCATAATCATTCAAGAATAATTTTCATTTTATGATTAAAAATAATGTTTAATAATTCAATATCATTCTATATATGAATCAAATACATCCTATCCATACCAAACATGTCTTATGTAACAAAACATAGAAACTAAAACGAATCAGTTAACATATAAAATGACAATAATACTAAAATATTATTGACAAAGAAATATTTTAAGATCATATATGATATCATATTTATGTATATGGTTCTTATATAATTCAATAAAAATAATTTAACTATTATACAGAAGGTTAACGTAACCTCAACTAATATAAAGTACAAGGTAAGGGTTAATTTCACAATATCTTTATTATCCGAGGTTGTTTTTACGTAGGTATCTACTGGGACCTCTTTATCATCGACATCCATGTTTCTTAAAAATGTATTCCAAAACATTATTACTATTTACATGAATATGGTTTAGAGTCATTTATACCCTTGTTTGACTTTTTATAAAATGTTTTGAAAGAAATATTTCTGTCATTTTCCAATCAAGGTACCTTATGACCTTTTCGACAAAATTAAGGTAAAAATGTTTTTTCTAACTTATACGGCAGGTGCGGCTATTTTCTGCCATTATAACGTCGTCAAAGCTTTCTTTAAAAGCTTATAATAATATTTTCAAAATAACTGTCTCTTTATTATCCGAGGTTGTTTTTACGTAAGTATCTACTGGAACCTCTTTATCATCCACATCCATGTTTCTTAAAAATGTATTAAAAAAATTAATATTTACTAGACCATGGGTTAAATTCATTTATAACCTTGTTTTAATTTTTATAAAATGGTTTGAAAGGAATCATTCTGTCGTTTTCTGAACAAGGTACCTTATGACCTTTTCTACAAAATTAAGTTAAGAATGTTTTTTTAACTTATCCGGCGGGTGTGACTATTTTCGGCCATTATAACATCGTCAAAGCTTCCATTACAAGATTATAAGAATATTTTCAAAATAAATTTTTTATTTTATAATTATATGACTTTTAAATGATTTCAAAACAGAAGTAATATTTCTCTAAAAAAGGTTTTGATTTCATCTATGTCAACATTCATTGATGGATTTTAAGATTATTTGAAGTAGATTTATTATAATACAAAACTTCCATATTGTTTTCAAGGTTTTGTGATATGTTTGACTATGGATGTGTTATTTTTACACCATTAATGGTTTATGGATAAAGTATTGACATTTCATATGTTAGTTTCAATATGAATGTTTATGATATGTTTAAACCTTTTCATATGAGGAATGCATTGGACATAGTAAGTGACGGGTGGAGCACACTATATCTCCTCGAAGCATCGATATGTCTCATGAGACAAACTAGTGTCATGGCATAAGGCCTCAACAAAATTTTATTTGTTGTCTTGGAACAAGACCTTGACTCTGTGGTTATGAAGTATGACATTATGCATTCCATCATTATGAAAGTGGATATTGATATTACATTTGATTATTCGACTAGTACAAAATCCATGTGAGTAAGTAAACAGAATTATTTTATTTTATCTTTTCCATATTATGTTTAATTTAAAGTTTAAAAGTATTTTGTTTTAGTCTTACATTTCCTTAAATGTTTATTATTATTTATGAAAGTTTCTTCTTTAATTTTATCTTTCTGAGCATCTGATCTCACCCCTTTCTATGTTTTATTTTTTCCCAGGATGCGAAGAAGTATATTATGACTGACCTGCAGGGATAGTCTAAGTGATATGAGTGTGTCCTACGGAGACTATATTGTTGTAGTTTTTTCATTTTATAATGTAATGTAAAACTTATGAATGTATCTAGTATTTACAAGGCTACTAAACTAACTGGTCTTTCGAGACTTGATCTTTTTTGAAAATGCCAATGTTATGTAATAATGCACTGACTCTGGGTAATTAGGGCCGGGGCGTTACAACTCGTGTGTACAGAGGACTAACACCTCCCCAAGCAATGTGATTTATCTTTCACTAACTCTTTACAAGGAATGTGATAAGGATTATTTTAATGATTATATATGATATAAATTTCATAATTATAATAATAATAAAATATTTATCATTTAATCATGACATTATTTCATTTTATTTCATAACTTTTCACTCATATAAAGAAGATAACTTCATTTATGTATGTGTAGGTTATCACCTTCAGGATAAGATGTGACTATCTTTTCATCATTACACGACATGGATGATATATAAATATAATATGTTATTTATGATATTATGTTTATTATATAATTATAAAATATTAATCAACTCTTTTCCAAAATAATCACTAAAAAAATGGAAATGTTACTCATGTGTACGTACGACATACTATCTCCATGATCGTAACATACATAATTTCTCAAAACTATCATTCATGATTTTTATTAAAATTATAATTTATTATAAATGTGGTAATTATTCCATGATTATTATTCTTGATATTTTAAAATAACGGCCACTTAGATAAATATTCACATTCTGATGTCATTTGTGACATATAAATCAAATTTCATAAAAACTCCTAATGCGAACTTAATATATTAAGATAACATTGTAATAAGTGAAATAAAATGAATAATAAAGATTAAAAAGTGTCCTAAACAAGTAAATAATTAACATAATATTATTATTCTGAAAGATAAATAACATGTGAAATGATTTAGACTCATGGTAAGGGATTTCATGTCAATTTCTTTTCAATGAGGCATACAGTATTTTAATACACTTAAATTATTTTATATGATATATATAATGAAACTTTGATATGTTATAACATGGTTTATAAAAAAATCATTATATTTTAAGTTACAATTTGAATTATTTTAACCAAGGGGATTTGAATTTCAATTAACCAAGTGGTTAAGAATTTCATAACTCCACTTATTTTCATTTCGTTTCATTACTTCTTCATTGACATTAATATTATATGATTATGTGTAAAATTACTTTTGATCATATAATATTTAATCTCCACTTTTATTATATAGATTTTATATATATTCATTTAGTCTATTCAATGATTAATTTTCATGTTAACATTATGATCATTGTAATGGTTTATTTCACAATCTCATTCTAATTGAGATCGTTTATTCTTTAATTTTAGTTAAAATAAATTATTTTATCATTGTCAAATAAACCATTTTTTTCTTATCCTCTGGAAATTCCTGAAAATTTTTAGGTAATAATATAATTTTTACACTCTTTGGTACTTAAAATAAATGAGAATATATTTTTATAAAAATATAGCCTTATTTAACTCTTATGTCAGAAATCATTTATCATCAAAATCAATGTTTTCTAAAACATTTTAAAAAATGATTTAACCTTTTAAAAAAATTCAATCAAAGTAATTTTTATAAATTTTTTCTTTTTGTTTTTTTAAAATTAATATTAATTTCATTTAAAAAAATGATCATTTGGTTTTTCTCCAAGATTTTGAAAGTAATATTTTTTTAACATACTCTATATGTACAAAATTTCATGTCGGCATGAACACTAAATATTTTAAATCAATATTTAGATGTTTCCATGGTTATTTTCAAAGAAAATTATTTTCACAATGATTTGTAAACATTTATGTTAATAATGTGATTTAAAAAATGAAAAATACATTTTCCTTGAGAATTGTTATAAAATACAAAGTGAGCCATGATGTTTTTTTGTTGACAAGGTGGGTTTATAAGTTCAGTTTATTGACAAATGGGGAATCAATGGTGATTTTTTAGGTTCAAGAGATGTTTTTGACCATCCATGATTGATAGAAGAACCTCAATAAAGTTATGTATGATCTGGTTGTGGTACAAACATAGCATATACAAGGTGGTGTAGTTTTACAGTTTTTTCCAAATTTTTGGGCCTGAAAATCAAAAAATGGAGAAGGAATGAGTTTCACAAAGGAAAGAGTTTCAAAAATATGGGATTCAAGAATATGGTTTCACAAAGGATCAAAGGAAAATGGCATTAATCTTTATGAATAAGGAAAGATTTGCGAATGGTAGATGTGAAGAGCATTGTGAGTGGAGCATTATGGTAGTGAAAAGTTTTTGAATGAAGGATCTGTGATTTCGACGAGCATTGAGAAATAGAAATTTTTTGTAGAGCTTCATAAAAAGGGAGATTTATGGAGGAAAAATTGGAGCTCTGTGAAATGGTGCTGATGTGGAACTGACATAGCTGGAAGGTATTATAGTTGGTGGGAAATGCCTATAAATAGTCTTATACTCCCTTGAGAATAGGAGAGAGACTCAATGAAAATATTAAGGCTCTCAAGTCACAAAGGATGTTTGCGAATGTAGTGATCTTCGTGAATGTAAGGGAATTCTCAAAGGTTAATTGAACTTTGTGAAAAGAAGGAACATCACGAAGGATAGTTGAGCTTTGGAAAATTGGATTGATTCGCAAAGGCTAAGTGAGCTTCATGAAAAGGAAAAAGATTCGCGAGTGACATTTTGATATTTGAGAAATAGTGAGATTCACGAAAGTAAGTGTACTTCACGAAGGCTGGTTTGAGCATTGCGAAAGAAGGAGATTCACAAATCAGTGAGCTTTTCAAAGGTTGTTCAAAAGGGATTCCCCAATGTTCTATGGTAAAGTGATATTGATCTGTAGATGAAATTTTTACATCAATACATAATCTACATAAAATGGAGGATGCATTAATTATTGATAATGAATATACCTACAGGTCTATAAACATTGAGTGGATCTTCTGAAGAATCCCTGAGAACACTTCAGTTGATAAAGTAGTGAGCTTTCAAATTGTGATTGTTTGTAAACTAGGAGAGAGAACGAGTCTACTCTGAATATTGTAAAGATTAGTTCCCTTATAGTCTATATGTTACATCATCACATTTTAGGTGTATTCTCCTTGGACATAGCCCAGTGAGGATGAGCCAAGTAAAATAATTGTGTCTTGTGAATGTTTTAATTGTAGTTCATAATGTGTTATGGGAAATTGAGAGAAGAGAGTTTTGTTTAACCTCAAAACAAGAACAAAAAGGGATGTTTTTTTAATCTTTCATACCTTGATTCATCCCCCGCTCAGGGTATTTGACCTAGTGGACCTAACATAATAATATTTTTATATTACACCTCGTTTCATTTACTCTTAGTGTTGTATGTTGTATACTATATCGAACATAGTATTCCTTTAAAAATATAAGGGTGTTATAGGGTTCCTATTAACCAAATTATATTGTAATTGTTTTTAACGATTGGTATTTTAATCAACACATAGGGAATGACTGTAATCTTTGTTATTGGAATAAAGCTCATTTACAACATATTCTACTATTTTTTGTTGGAGGATCAATGTAATTTCATTTTATCACTAATCCATGTATGTGTATATGATTCAAATTATTTTTTACATACTATAATATATATATAATTGATAGAGATAATATTTTCATTAATTTTTTATATGTTTTTAAATGATTTAATCTCATACAATCTGTCAATTTGAGATGATTTGCATGATTTTAATATTTTTGGTGTGTGTTGGGTTAAAATTGAATGTTGCTTAAATCTGTATTTTTGAGAAATTTTCCCATCAAAGGTATTTTGGTCATTTCATTAAAATTATAATTCCAAATGGAATGATTATTTTTTTAATCCCTTTTTTTTTCTTTCATTTTTATCTTCTAGACTAGGGGCTTATTCGAGCATCTAATGGCCTAAAAAATCAATGATGTTCAAGATTTTTTTGGGCGGACAACGTGGACCACACCACAGTAATGGAAACTCATCTCGATCTTCACTCATCAATTTGAAGTGATTCCACTTGGAGATGAAATAGGACGAAATGGATCATTCTCACATTTAATTTCATGCAGTTTTGAATGTATTATGGTGGATATTGAACGAAATCAATTGAAGTAAGCTTCCTAGAAATTTCATCCAGCAAAAAAACCTCCAATAAAAACCTCATACCTCGTGCATGGGGTGGAAAATTAAACTTAAATTTGGAGGGTGTCCGACCAAGAATATTATAAACATCTTTCATGAAGGAGAGAACACGTGAAAAGGCCGTTTTCATGGTCATTAATACGTGATATGATAAATATGGAGAGCCTATCTGGATAGAATAAATTCATAGAGTAAAAAGTCCATAACTCCCTCACCAATTATCCAAATACACTAAACTTTTGTGGGTGGAAGGACAAGGAAATATTGAAGATATTTCATGAATGGAGAAATGTGTTATTCAATCATTAATTAGAGACACAACACCCCATATTAGGAAGGAAAAATCTGTCTATAAATGGATAGGAGCTCCCACCTCTCAAGACATTTTATTCCATCCACAATTCTTCCAATCGACTGTCAAGGGAAGCATTGGATGATGGAATAAATTAGATTATTTTATTTTCATTATTTTATTGTAATTTCTCCCCTCACTCGCATCATCTCTACTTCCCCATCCATTGAGGGGTAGTATCATTGAGTGATCGGGAAGGGGGGGCTGGACCGATGTGCTTGCTTGAGTATTTGTGCTTTAATAATATCCCTTCTTCTTTCATAATCTGGTTTCAATTATAAATTTTTGTTTTAAAATATGAATGTGGTTGTTTTAGGTTTTAATTCTGTAAATTTATATTTCTTTGGTTTATGAGTTCATTTCTATCCATCCAATTCTAATCTGTATACAGTGGAACAAATTAGGGTCGGGTGGTGAGTTCTTGACGGTAGTCAGCACATCTGTATGCTTACATGTAGAATATTGGTTTATTAGGGAACAAAAATTCATGGTTAAGGGTTTTTATAATTAATCAAGAAAACCATTTACAATCTTACACACATTGGATAATGAATAAACCAACCTAAGGTTTTTGATAAGAAATATTATCATCACAGCCATTTGGACAAGGGGGAGAGAGGACTCGCTAGAAAATCTCTCTCTAAATAGAAAAATAAAGAAAATGGGAAAAATTTAGAAACTATGATAGAAAATCACAGGGTCTAACCAAATCCACTCTGGTCACCATCTTTATCATTTGTTTAAAACCGATCAAATCAATCTTCTTATTTCTCACACATCATTCAAAATTAATTAAATTGTTTTCATAAAACCATTAAAAAGTGAAAACCTTGTTTTGTGTGAATTCCTCTTCAGGATACTACCTAGGATCCACTACTATACTATACTTTGGTAATTAAAATATTGTTTTCCCACACCCCATGACTGGTGTGTGTCAAGAATCTATATTGATTTTTTCATAACTATATAAACATTTTTATATTGATTGGTTTCTAATAGGCTATGTAATTTTATTAAGGAGTATAATTTTAGAATATATGATATTGATACACCCTAAGGGTTTGTATAAATTCATATAATATTATTCAAATGAAATAAGGATTATTTTTACCATATTAATTACAATGAATTATTAGAATATTTTTAGGAAATAATTCAATGAATAACAAGTTGTTTATCTTTCCCAATGTGATTATCAAATAGTTTACCCCTTATAAATCAATACCAATTTTTATTACTAAAATTTTCATATATGGAATTATTATATTTAAGAATGATATACAGTCGGGAATGGGTTATTTTATGAACTTTTTTATAAAATTTTCTTACACTATTTTTTTGTGCTAAATCTTTATAAGAATAACTTGGCTACCATGAAGGGATTTTAGGATAACTACTTATTCGTTATTGTGAAACAACTAAAACTATCAGATTACCTTCCTTACTATAATTCCACTCTAGCTTATATGGGAAAGATATAATGACACAATTTCAAGTTCCATATAATCTTCATTTATGGTGTATAATGGTACTCCTGTTATTGATTACTCCCTCTAATATAGGATGTCAATTTAGATGGAGACCTATGAGAAGTTTAATGTGTATTTAACTAATATTAAGATCCTAGTTCCCTATTACTTACTCTTTTAGGTGTTATTATATGATTCCTAATCATTACCACTATGAAATATATTCAAGTATGAATTTATTTCTATACTTATATATTTTTCACTCAAATGGATAAATTTTTTATTTTAAATAAAATAAGTAAGTTTTATCACTCTTGTTACTTATTTTAAATGAAGTTAACGTGATTAATTAATATTAATATATGACATTAGAATGAAATTTTTTACGTTATATGTTTTATATAGAGTATATGTGGTCAAATTCTATACGGAATGTTAAGTCACACCCTATATACACACTTTGTGTGCATATATATTTTATGTTATAAAATAATATTAAACATAAAGAACTACTCTGTCATAAATGGGTTTTGATAGCTTTTATTCATATATGGATTGCGTGAGATGTGGATGGATTATATCATGTCACATAGATATGCGATTGGTGGGTTTTAGTTTGTTATATTTGTGGAACCTTAATGTATTTAGACTTATCAAATTACGGTCCTTTTAAATACACAATCATTATTATACAATTATTTTTTAGTTAGTGGTTGGATGTATAGGATTCATTGTTGTTATTGTAATTTTTTATTTAAACATATTATATATATATATATTTATTAATCATTATCATTTAATGTAATTCCATGTTTGGTATTTCTTTTTTTCCAAACATAATTATTCATTGGGTATTACATACCAATGTGTGTGAATTTCATAAATGATTTTTAATTGAATCCCTTTATTTTAGTTTATATTTTATACGACTAAATCGTTCCAAAATTTAGTAAAATTGATTTTGTAACATCTTTTTTCATCCCATTGTGTCCAATAATGCACTTTGTTCCTTGTAAAAGGTTGGATCTTTGATCAGGATAGGGTATCCTTGTTTGTTATTTGGAAAATGGAATCAATGTTTTGTTTTCCATTTTATATTTGTATAAAATAGTAGATAATACATAGGATCCTTTTAACATAAAAGGTATGGCATCAATAATTATACAAAGAAAAGTTTTCATGAAAGGAATTTAGTTTATATGGGATTCTAGAAATGCATATTTATGATTTTCTTTGTTTAGTTTCATATTTTTAAAATATTAAATATTCTAAATAAAATATAAAAACAAAAATTATTTCATAGTGTAAGAACCATGTGTCAATATTTTATAATATTTATTAATTATGTGATATATTTTCATTTTGGAGTTCTATATTTGAAATTTGAAAATTTATGTGTTTTCCTCTATCAGATTGTCATCACATAGTTAGGGGAAACCAAGTAGGGGATAAATTTAAAGTGTTTATGTTTTTAATAGTTGGTTATACATTATTTTATCATGGTTTTTAATATCACGTATCCAATCCATGTGAATCATGAACATTGAATATAGTGTCTCTTACATGGTTGGAACATGGCTTGAAATTCATAGGGCATATCTTGATTCACATAAAATGTGAGTTTATGATTATAAATCATCTATTTTTAATAGTTTATTCCTCCCCCTCACTCCTATTCACATAGATAACATCCTTGGAGCTCAAGGGAGAGCTCCATCTTCTTTCTCATTAACTATTGACTCCTCTTCATGTATCTAATAAATTTATCAAAGGTAAAATCTCCATTTTATTTTTTATCTCCTACCCTCTACCCTGTTCACCCTCCCTAGGTTTATATTTCTCCCTAAAACACTAGTGCTCATGATTGTGCCATTTTGGGTTCATTCTAATCCAACCTTGGGGTTATGGTCATTTAATTCATATATTGTGGGATTCATTACTTTTATTGTCCTCCACCGTCAAAGTGAATTGATTTTATCTTTGATTGAGGTAAGTGTTTCTATGTTTTTCCATTTTTTTTATTCATGAAATAATTGGCCAATAATTTTTTTAATTATATTATTATTGTGTATGATACATATTATGGGTTTTCAAAATTTGTTCTATGAAATTAGGAAATTACATGAAGTTATGAAATTAATATATATCATAATTTGTTTTATGAATTATAATATATTTTTTTGAAAAAATATAATAGGTTTTAAATTTGTTTTTGCAAAGGGTGAATGGATTTTCACTTTTTTTTGTTTTCAATGGATGTAAAATGTTCTTTAAATAGATTTTTGACATAAATACTCTCTTTTTGGTAAATTATTTTTATATGATAATTTATAAGAAGCGTTATCAAGAAATAGAAAATGAATTTTTATCCCTAGTATAATTTATTTTAAAGGAAAATTTTGAAATTTATAAAATGATTATTTAATACAGATTTGACCCTATGTGTTCCCTGTGTTCTTAATTTCTTCTTTAGGTGTTGTAAAATATTTCGTTATGTTTTTATGATGTAAAAAGTTATTTTTTGCAAGGGTGTTGGAGGTTAGAGAGAAATATTGTTAATTACTTGATTATTAATATTGTATTCATTTTCTAATCACCTGAAATTTTGTTATATCATATAAACATGATTATCTAAGTGAAATATATTGATTTATGATACACAACGACAATGGAAAATAGTAAATTTTCCCGGTTATTTATATAATTGAATCTTTGTTTGGTCCCTAAAAATTGTGAATATCCTTGGGGAGAATCTGGGTATTGTATATTTCTTTTATTAATACCTTATAATGACCTTATTTTCTTTATCTAGTTATATATCTCACTCCCCCCACTCGATATAAAGAAATAATGTAATAATGAATGAACCCATATGATTTTACATGGTTCAACCAAATGTGATATCCCAATGAGAGTTTATTGAAATTATTCTGTTCACTAGAAAAACTAAAATACACTATTAGTTAAAAATTTAGATAGGCCTCACTTACCACCATATTTTAAAACCTTCATGAGATAAATATTTATCACTCAATAATTATCAAGGAATGTGCTACTACATGAATTTTTTATTTTATCTTTTCTAATAGATAATAATATAACACTAATAATGGTGTGTTTTGTAGCTCCCCTCGGTTACAATTGAATAAATAAAGAAATAATGTAGATATTGTAACAACCTAGGTAAATAAAAAATATAACCTTTTCATATTTATTAAAATTTGGGAATTAAAAATTAATTTTACTTCAAATGGGATTCTATGTTCGATGGAATACCTGATACGCAACAACATGTTTCATTTGATAACCTAAATTGCACACAATGTTGAGTTATATTGAAAAATATTAATACAATATTATTATTTTAAATGGTAGTTAACACATAGTCATTGTATTGAAGGTAATGAGCAAAAATAACCATATTATTATTATATCGGTTTCTTAATTTTTTTTTACATTTATCCAATAAAAGTTAGTGGCTTAAAATGTGAATGAATCTAATTTTAAGCATAAATACTCAAATATTCTTTAAAAGATCGATTTACTACCTTTTGATGGAGAAACCACTTTAAATATCATTTTTTTCACTTCTATATGTTATATATGATTAAATAAAATTCTTCTTTATAATTGGGACATAAAAATTTAATTTGGGTAAATTTTTGGTATTTTTATTATAAAGTTCATTTTCAATGAATTTTAAAAAATACTGCATTTTAATTCAAAACCACCTTTTAATATAATTTATTTATATTGTTATATTATTTTTTAAATGGTTTTAAAGTTTAATTAGATTATATTTTTACCATTTAATCTAATGTTTGCCACTGGAAGTAATTTCACTTTGAAATTTGACGTAAACAAGTGTCAATCTTTTGATAGTTATTATTTCTTAAAAACATGCTTTTAATTATGAAAACAGAAATTAATTTTAAAATAATTAATGAAATTTCTATATTTTGAGTTTGGTAGAATATAAATCATTTTAAATTTTTGAATATAAAATATAGTTTAGGCTTAAGTTTTGATGTTTTTCTGAAAAAACATTAATTTTTTATGAATAGTGAAAACACAGAGTAGTAGTTAAAAAATAGACCTTTTCATTTAAATGAAATTTTACTGCTTCTATGAATTTAATTTGGAAAATCCAACATACATGGTGGATATTATTAAGTAAAATGTGGATTAATAAGATGAAAATAATTTTTTGTGAATAGTAACTTTTGACTTTTATTTACCGCTGTTAAAGGTGAATAGGGTAATTCGAGGTAAAACCAACATTATAATAATATAAAATTACGTTAACACTTTTCCTAACCTTATTGTATGAGTAATGGACGACCAATACAATCCTTGGGTGAGAATTTTTTCCGTTGCAATCGATTTGAGTAAGATAATGACATTAATAACTTTTTATTTAATGTAAAAATAAAAATATCCTAAACATGTATTATTTTGATAAAACAATTTTAATGTGGGGTTATATAAATGATATATTTGACTATAAATATTCATTAGAAATATAAAAACATTTCCTACATCATGGTATTTTATTTATAATTTTTTTATATCAAATAAATAATATTATTTATGACACAATAATGATGCAATGTTTATCGCATTAATGAATGATTTAAATAAATAAGATGAAAAAAATTAAAAAAAAATATCCAAAAATTGTCCAATTATTATTACATGATTTTATTTAAAATAATATTCATCTTATATTTGACTTTAAAATGTTTTTAACCTTTCGAAACTGAAAATCATTATATAATAAAATAATATTTTCAAACTTTCCTAAAGAGCCCCACCTCCCCCTTATAAAAAGCCCTCACCTCTAACCCATTTCTCACACCTCTCAAGCCCCTTGTCTCATCAAACCTCTACCCAAGCCCCTTATCTCGTCAAACATTTACCCAAATAAATTCTAAAGATCTCTGTATTCCACTTATAAGCCTTACCTTAGCCAGAAGGAATTTCAAGAAATCCTTTTGGTTCAAACTAAAGGGAGTTACCTGATTTGACGGTAACATTTTCTCTCAAGTTCCATTCTTTTATTTTACTTCTCCAACCCCCTAAAATATTTTTATTCATTTATTTTATAACAACACCAGTATAGTCAATATAATAGGTTTTTGTTATGATAAGTATTCTAACTACACTTACACACACCTCCATCTAATGGGTAAATAATATATTGTTTCTGTGGACGGTGAATTACTGCCACACAAAACGATGATCGTTCAATATTTTCCTACCACATATTATGGTGGAAATTGTGATGGAAATTTATTTATATGTGATATATACTATATTTATATTTTCTCTATGCTTCTTCATTTTTCAATTATAGCATACCTTTATGGTTTCCGTAATAGGTAAACGTGATAATTTCATTTGAGGAAGTGCAGACTACTGCCCCCTCAAAGTGAGATGACTCGTTCATGCCATACATGCAATATATAAAGGGTGGAGTTAATGAAATTATAAATGATATTATTATGGAATTATAATATACCTATTTATCATTACTTTTTCATTCCTTTAAAAATATGAAATAGATATGAAAATAGTGTTCATGCGTACGTATGACTTACCGTCTCCATGAACGGTGCATTTCATTTCTTACCTCAAACTGTTATATACTATTATAAATAATTATATATACTATATATGTATGATATATATGATATATAAATAATTAATATCATTCTGGAGATAATTTAATTTTGACCACATGAACAACTTGTAATTATAAGAAATTCATTTTTTACTCAAGTACCAAATATGGACCAAATGACCATTATTAACGTAAATGATTTCATAATGCTTATAACATGGTAATAAGTGATATAAAAAGAATAATAAACTTGAAAAAATGTTCTTAAGCAATTATAAATTAACTTTAGTTTATTATTTAGGAGATTAAAGAATTAACGGGTCAAGTCAGACAAGACGTGAGGGGTTTCTTATCTCACTTTTAATTCTGTGAGATTTCCATTGTTCACCACTTATTAATTGCATGTGGTGTATTTTGTACTGAAATTTGATATATATTATCATTATTATATTTATATTAATGGTATTATGTGATTCATTTGGTGTTTATTAACTTTTGTTTATACGTCTCTATTGATTACAACGTGGTAAGGGGTTTTCATCTCACTTTTTATTCCCGTGAGATTCATGCTATATTTTCCACTATTTCCTTTTGTGTGGTGTATGTACTATCCATGATTGTATTATTTGTGTAATATAAATTAATTTTTGGGTATTTAAATCTTCATTTTATGATCCTTCTTTCATGTGGTTTATGTTTCGTAAGTTAACAAATCAGTAAGGGAACTTTTTAACCCAATTTACATTCCTTGGATTAATCTTCTAATTCTTAATTATGTAATAATATGATTATGTGTAGAATCACTAGTTATTTATTTATTTTATAATTTCTACTCCCAGTTGTGTGGATATACTTTTGATACCCGTAATCACTCCATTAAAAAAATCTGAAGTCAACGATATGAACTTGATAAGAGTAATTTTAACTCAATTTCCATTCATTGAGTTAAACATCCAAGTCATTGGTGTTGTTTTTACGAAAATATGTGTGAATGTTATCTGATTGATTTACATGGAATATCCAATCATATTGAGCGTATTTATATTTTTCACACATTATTATTTAATATATTCATCCTTAATTTAAGGATACAATTTTTATAAGGAATTTCATCTCAATTTACATTCCATTGAGACTTCATTGTTGTTATGCACCAATTCAGCCTTATATGGTTTATATACTATCCTTTGGCATATTATATCTTGAATCCATTTATTCTCATTATATTATAAAGTTATGATTAAATGTTATTCCTCAATTATTTGTATTCAAGCGCCTCTTGTTTTGTTAAAAATGATTTAACTAAAATATCGTTTTAAATTTTTTAACGATTTATTCTTCTAAATATTTATCATTAATATCCACGTTTTGAAAATGGTTTTTAGGATTTATTTATATGGAAATTAATGTTTTCAAATGATAATTCATTTACTAGTATCTAAGTGTTATGGGACACTTTGATTCAAAAATATCTTTAATAAATGTTTTAAATGGTTTTTAAAAATGGTTTGATAAAGAATTGATTATGTCAATATCATGAAATAATATACTGTGATAGCAATGTGGAAATGTTATCTTTATTTTATGCTTGTTTTATGTGTTATTACTACATTATGGTTCTTCGGCATTGTTTCTGAATATGGGTGGTTTCGTGACAAACCTAGGGCGGGTGAGCCCAAGATGGACTCCAATGCATTAGGTGATGTAATAAATGTAAATGTTAATGTTTCTCCTAATAGATTTAGAAAATATACTGTGATGGATATTCCAAATATAAATCCATACAATGCTATGAAATCTACAATTTAAGTTTGATATAGATGCCACAAGTTTCCTTTATGATTTATGATTTCTGTGTGTTTTTCATAAATCCTATGATTTCATGAGGTATGTTATGACTGAATAGTATGGTTTCATTGATTTTTATTTATTGATGGGTTAATGTTTCATTTATTTATTTTATAACCCTTACTATGATTTTTATGCTAATCCAATGTTTTGAGATGTTTTTCACAGTACTTAAAGACGAATAGGTTCAAGGATGGGATCAAGGAAAAGTTATGTTGTCTAAAACGTGGAACTAGACATGAATTTTTTGTCAAGAGTTTTTATTTTATGAAAAAGAAATTGAAACTGAGTAGAATAGTCTAATTTTTAATTTTTGAAATGTAATGTAATAGTTATGGAATAATTCTATGAAACTATAAACCTATAGAGATCCTCAATGTGAATTATCCATTTAATTCAAGATTATGTAATGTTGTAAGGTCAGTTCCTTATAGATATAATACCTCTATTATCTTATTTTAAATATTTTTTTAAATTTACAACAATCCTATATAATTTCATTATGATATGTATTTATTTTCCTCTACCAGTTAATCATTGTATGTCTGATTTTTTTTAAATCAGTTTTTAAAATATATCTTAGCATTTAATCAAATGGTTTGAATATATTACCCTTCATTTTGATCTTTGAAATTACATCATGTTTTCTTATACGGTTTTCATGGATATTATATCCCGGTAAGTCTCAGTTAAGACCTAATATTATGATCCATAACACCATCATTATTTTCCAACCTCATCTATAGTAAATTAAAAAACACACCTTTAAGGTCTTGACCATCTAGTCAAATCCTAAAAAACATAGTATTTTCTATTTTCATAGTAAGAAAACAATTCTTCCTTATGTGATACTCCGATCGAATTTTTTTCAATAAATTATATTTATTTCATGATATCTACCACTTATGATATCAAAAATATAAATTTTGAAGATTAAATATACATTTGATCACCAAACATGTCATTGTAAGTTTAGTTATTTCTTAGTACATGTATCATTCGATAAAAACTGCTAAAATATAACTAGAAACCATATAATCACATTTTATTTCATCAAATTGTGATATTGGCCTTGTAAAAATTCCTAGAAACCATTCATATTATATTACGGCATAGTAAACCTATTCACATGATTAGTTAATATACACTTAAAAACTATTACAGAGAAGTGATTTTTTCTTCGGCATAAATTAATATTTTTTTCTTTTATTCATGTTTCAACTATTTTGTTTTTAGTTTAACTTACAATAATGAATTCTCTAAACACCCTAAGGAATCTTTAATTTTCAAATATTTTTCATTCTCAAAAAATGATCATTGTGAACTCTAGTCATGATATGAACTGAGGTGTGATAGAGTGGATCCTAATCTATATATGTGAATCCTTTAACTACGTATAAAAATATTCAGGTCATCTTAAACTCTTTATATAACCCTTTTTATATTCCCTTTTCAATATTTTGAACAAACATAACCCTAATCCAACTCCGGGGGAAAATTTCCATCAACCTCCATCATGGGGTTTTTTAAAATTTTTAATACTATACTAAATATTTATTCAATAAATTTGAATGAAACCAAATTCTAAATAACATTTCTTTAATGAGTAAACCTCTGATAAATTAAGAACCAAATCTATTCTCATGTGAGTAAATATATATGTGAGAAACATGATTTATGTGTAAAATTACTTATGTAATAACTACTTTGAATTCCATTATATTTAACATCATCACAAATTGACTCCCTATAAATAATCATCAAAGAAACAAAACCATTTTCAAAAGGGAAAAAAATATAACATCCTTTTCCCATAAACCAAAATTATTATGCCTTGGTAATTTATACTCGAATTAGGTTCTAAAAACACATTCAGTTAATACTTGTTTTGAAAAATACTATTGTGACCCAACGTATTAAATTTATTAATTTAAATTTTTATAAAAAACATTTATATAGATGCAATTTATTGGAATTTTTTTAGATATTTAGAGAATTATGAAATAATAATAATAATATAAAACATATATCATGCTCCTGTTGTGGAGGAGAGTGATGGCAAGAGGGGGGGTGAATTGCCTTTTTAAAAATGTTTAACAATTTAAAACAAAGTTAAAGGTGCAGTGGAAATAAAATAGGCAAGACACAAAACTTGATAACAGAGTTAGGCTTAAACCAAAGCCTACGTCTCCGCTCCCAACTCAACCGTTGAGAGATTTACTACCGCTTGCTTTTTAATGGTTTTAGCAAGAAACCCACTAGACTTTAAGGTAGTCTAGAACCTATTACAACTTGCTTTTAATGGTTGAGCAAGAACCCACTAGCCTTCTTACAGATGAAGGCTAGCTCACCTATGACTCAATCCTTTTAAAGGGAAGGCTTGACTAACCTCTTCACACCTTGAAGGTGGTGTGAAAACCCAAACAAAAGGAAGATAAAAGAAATGGGGGTTTGTAGGCACAAACCCAAATTGATGCTCAAAAAGATAAATAATGAAAAACCGTAAGAGGAGAAGCCTTGGGCGTCAAAGGATTGATGAAGTTGATGAAGGGAGCTCTCAAGCTTATTTGATGGTGCTCCTTGGATGTGGAAGTGGGTTGGAGCAATTGAGGTTCCTTGATGGAATCCGCCGGAGGTTTGCCAAATGATGAAAAATGTGTCCGTTAGCTTCCGTTGGCTTGGTTATTGTTCCACTGTTTGTTCCAGGGCTTCCTAGTCCTTTATTTATAGAGGGGGAACCCTCATATGGCCTTTCGGGGTCTTCGGATCCGTTTAAAAAGTCTTCGGAGCCGTTGGGAGCAGGCTGGTCAAAGCCCAACGGCTAGTTTGACTGGATCCACCGGCTGACCGGTGCTTGGCCACCGGTTGGCCGGTGCTTTGGAAAATGGAGAGGCCTTCTGCCCAGGCACCACCGGCTGGCCGGTGAGGAGGCCACCGGTTGGACGGTGGTGAGACAGTAGGTGTCCCTTCTGTCTGGGTTCCACCGGCTGGCCGGTGATGGGACACCGGTTGGCCGGTGGTCCGGACAGAGGGGATGCCTTCTGTCAAGATTCCACCGGCTGGCCGGTGGTCATCCACTGGTTGGCCGGTGGACTGAAATCAGTCCACTTTTGCCTTCTGGCTTTCTTGACCCAATTCCTTGGCAACCTGAAATCAATCCTATCATCCAAAAACACTTAAAACAAGATTAGATAAATAAGAGAGTGATTGTGATCATGAAAATTAAACTACAAGGGGTACGAGAGGTACAACAATCTCCCCCTATTTTGATGATCACAATCACCAAAACAAGCAATGTAAAAGACTGAAATGAAAGGCATGCTTTAAAGGATAAACCAAAGCATGAGAGAAAGATTTCTCCCCCAATCAACCAAGAATTTCTCCCCCTTTGTGATTATCAAAATAGCACGGGGCATAAAACTTGATTGAGGGAAAGGATTGAAAAACAAGATAGAGTTTTTAAACCAATTGAAATTTTTGAGATTTGAATTGAAAGTTTTGAATTGAAAGTTTTGAATTGAAGGTTTTGAATTGAAAGTTTTGAATATAAAGCAAAAAGTCTTAAACGATCCTAACTCCCCCTAAATAAAAACAACAAATCACCGGGGAGAGGATTTTAGAACCGAGACAAATTTTGGTCTGGAGAGACTCGCTAAAAGGGATTTTTCAATCCAAACTTGTCTTGTGGCGGGTCTTCTCCTATGAAATTCATCGTTAAAGGAAATGGTTTTGGGCCTTCCATACCGGGCATTTTTGCAGTCGCACTCATAAATTAGGTGCCCGATCTTTTTGCAATAGTTGCAAAATTTATATTGGGAGCTCCCCCTTATAAAAATAGTAGGAGCATGGGAAGAGGAAGCTTTCTTGGAATAGCCAAGCCGTTGGGTGGTTCTAGATATGGATTGGGAACCAAGGAGCTTCGAAAGGTTATGTTCACCTTCGGTGAACTTAGCTAGGGATTCCCTTAAATCCTTGATTGTTGATTCCATAGAATCAATATCGGGAAGGTTTTGGATCTTGAGGGACAAGTCTTCCTTCTCTTTGAGAAGTTGATCCTTTTCGGAAGAAAGAATTTTAAATTTCTTTTTTAAAGCAATAAATTTGGAAGAAAGTTCGTGAAAACCTTCCTCCAATTGATCTCTCACATGTTGGAGATCCTCATATGATAAATGATTGAAAGAATTGGAAGAACAAGAGGAAGAGGAGTCGGAAGAGGTTACCTCATGGAATGCCATTAGACATTTTTTACCGTTGTCTTTTGAGGAGGAGGAGGATGAGGAGCTATCACTCCAAGTGGCCTTGAATGCCTTTTTCTTTTCCTTTTGCTTGGCCCTTGTCTTGTGGAGTGGGAAATCGGGCTTATAATGGCCTTTCTTTCCGCACCCATAGCATATTACCTCGGGCTCGGATTTTTCGTCGAGTTGAGCCTTTCGAGCCTTGTGAGATTTCTTCTTTCTGTTCTTCTTCATGAATTTGTGCATCTTGCGGGCAAGGTTCTCGATTTCTGAATCGCCGCTTGAAAAGGAAGAATATGAGGAGGAGGAGATTTCTTCTTTTTGAACTTTGAAGGCGATGTTCTTTGGAGTTTTGATGAGTTGGCCTTCCTTTTCAGCTTGCCTCCTCATGGTGATCTCGTTGGTCATGAGGGATCCGATGAGCTCTTCGACCGGCATGTTCTTGATGTCTTTTGCTTCTTGGATTGTCGTGACTTTCGGTGCCCATGTGCTTGGTAAGATCCAAAGGATCTTCTTGACCACCGTTTCTGCAGACACATCATCACCAAGGGACTTTCTCCCATTGAAAACATCAGTAAAACGTGTAAACATTTCAGTTATATTTTCATATGGATTCATGGTAAAAGACTCAAAATCTTGACAGTACATATCCAATCGAGTATCCTTAACTTTGTTGGTCCCCTCATGGGTAACCTCCAATAGTTTCCAGATTTCATGAGATGAAGTGCATGTGGAAACTCGATTGAATTCATTACGATCAAGGCCGCAATGAAGAGCGTTCATGGCTTTGCCATCAAGCTCGAAATTTTTAATATCGGCTTGAGTCCATTTGGATTCATCGGGAGAAGATAGAGAGTAACCATGCATGACAATTCTATAAATAGGATAACCTATACTTCTAAGAAAAGTGGTCATGCGGGTTTTCCAATAAGTATAGTCGGTTCCATCAAAGAATGGAGCACGACTCAAAGAATAGCCTTCGGGGGCGAAAGAAGTTGAAGCCATTACAAAGGATCTTGAATTTGAAACCTGTTAGGGTATTACTCAAACTTTCCTCTGATACCAATTGTTGGGGAGGAGAGTGATGGCAAGAGGGGGGTGAATTGCCTTTTTAAAAATGTTTAACAATTTAAAACAAAGTTAAAGGTGCAGCGGAAATAAAAGAGGCAAGACACAAAACTTGATAACGGAGTTAGGCTTAAACCAAAGCCTACGTCTCCACTCCCAACTCAACCGTTGAGAGATTTACTACCGCTTTATTTTTAATGGTTTTAGAAAGAAACCCACTAGACTTTAAGGTAGTCTAGAACCTATTACAGCTTGCTTTTAATGGTTGAGCAAGAACCCACTAGCCTTCTTACAGGTGAAGGCTAGCTCACCTATGACTCAAGCCTTTTAAAGGGAAGGCTTGACTAACCTCTTCACACCTTGAAGGTGGTGTGAAAACCCAAACAAAAGGAAGATAAAAGAAATGGGGGTTTGTAGGCACAATCCCAAATTGATGCTCAAAAAGATAAATAATGAAAAACCGTAAGAGAAGAAGCCTTGGGCGTCAAAGGATTGATGAAGTTGATGAAGGGTACTCCAAATCTTCTTTGATGGTGCTCCTTGGATGTGGAAGTGGGTTGGAGCAATTGAGGTTCCTTGAAGGAATCCGCCGGAGGTTTGCCAAATGATGAAAAATGTGTCCGTTAGCTTCCGTTGGCTTCTGTTGGCTTGGTTATTGTACCACTGTTTGTTCCGGGGCTTCCTTGTCCTTTATTTATAGAGGGGGAACCCTCATATGGTCGTTCGGGGTCTTCAGAGCCGTTGAAAAAGTCTTCGGAGCCGTTGGGAGCAGGTTGGTCAAAGCCCAACGGCTAGTTTGACTGGATCTACCGGCTGACCGGTGCTTGGCCACCGGTTGTCCGGTGCTTTGGAAAATGGAGAGGCCTTCTGCCCAGGCACCACCGGATGGCCGGTGAGGAGGCCACCGGTTGGCTGGTGGTGAGACAGTAGGTGTCCCTTCTGTCTGGGTTCCACCGGCTGGCCGGTGATGGGACACCGGTTGGCCGGTGATGGGACACCGGTTGGCCGGTGGTCCGGACAGAGGGGATGCCTTCTATCAAGATTCCACCTGCTGGCCGGTGGTCATCCACCAGTTGGCCGGTGGACTGAAATCAGTCCACTTTTGCCTTCTGGCTTTCTTGACCCAATTCCTTGGCAACCTGAAATCATGCCTATCATCCAAAAACACTTAAAACAAGATTAGATAAATAAGAGAGTGATTGTGATCATGAAAATTAAACTACGAGGGGTACGAGAGGTACAACAGCTCCTATAATGTAAATTCTACCCACTATACCAAGAACTTATTATTTCAAAAAAGTTATTTAAAATCTCACACATAATTCTCCACACATGGTACACCTCTACCAATATCATAAGTAATACATCTCTCCATAATATGAGGAAATGAAACAATAATAATGGTGAACTCAAATTCTAATTATGGATATAATTATGTATTATCAATTGATTATGATATGTTAGAATAATATGATTATATGGATGTGAGAACTTAATCAGTGTAAATGGATGAAACATAATAGATTCATACCCCAAAAAACGAATAACATAAACCATGAGTAATTGAATAAATTACTAACATAACAGGAGACATATTTCATTATAGAATCATGAATAATGATCCACAAGAGAATAACATTGGAATAAGAATATGACCTAAAAGTGTGTCACTGAAAAAATAATATAGAGAATCACCCCTACAAATCACCATCAAAATCATCCATACAATAGTAGAACATAAATATTTAATTCAAATATAATTTCATCATAAAATAAATCATTACCGAATTAATTTTAGTGATATTATATAACCAGCCATTTAGTAATGAAAATCCATATACTTGTGTGACCCGATATCTTGAAACAATAATAGCTCTATCATTAAATAATTAACATTTAGAAAAAGAGACTTTTTTCCTATCAATTTCCACTAACATGATAATAATATATCATAAAGAATAAGTTGTATCATATCATGAAAACATATCCCCATTAAATCCATAGGTACAATTAAGGTAGTTGAACTAGATTAAAACACTATATAAATAAAATAGGTTATAACATATTTTAATTTGGTATCACAAATGATGAAATCAAGACGATGACCAGCTTGTAACAATTATTTGATCACATCAATGATATATATCATAATATCATTAAATCATATTTTTATTATATGATAAATCTCTTTTAGAGATGTAAATGGAAGTGAAATCTTAAAAGGAATATCCTTTCAATTTTTTTATATTGGTATGACGAAATTATAAATCTAGTCCAAAATATTTTAATGAGCTGTAAAGTCTACTTTCAAAAAATTATTTGAAAAATAAAGTGGAACAATTAAATTTAAAATAAAATTTTATTCTTTAAAATAATGCGGTGTGGAAGAAAAATATATTCTTAATTGAAATAAAATATCTATTTAATTATTAAAAAAAACTATATAATTTTAATTTGATATAATAATGTAATATAATTATAATAAAGGGAATATAATTTATTTTATTTTTTTTAAATTAAGAAAATAATTTTAAATTATTATGCATAGTCACAATAATAGGAAAATCCATTCATATACTAAATTCTATTAAAGAAGATTATTTTTAAGCATTTATAAATAATGTAAAAAATGAGTTGTTTAAAAAAATGTGAAAAATATTCCCTTTAAAACCATTAAGACAATGGTAGATATAAAAAATATATATTCATTAATAACAAATGTTCATATAATAACATTTATAAACCAATAAAATTAAAATAGATAATGATGTAATAGATTCCTAGGAAATATTAAGAGATAAAGTGGATTATTATTATATTAAAATTTCAGTTGATTTGAGTACAATAATAAGAAAAAAAATAAGGCTAAACCCCCCCCCCCAAATAACTACTATAGATTTAAATAAATGCATTTTAAGAGATGTAGACAACATAATTTCAAAATTAATTTGAATCATAGATAATAATTAATAAATAGTGAGATTGTAAAATAAACCTTAATAGATTTCATAAATTTGAATAAAAAATCATTGAAAATAAAAAAATGAGAAAGACCATTAAATACTATGAATGAATAGATTTTCATATTTAAATATATATATATAATGGTTTGTATATAAACCTTTTAAATAAATATTGGTTTATAATAAAATAAAAGTCCCAACAAATGATAATTTGGTAAAAGATACCCTTACCTGAGACATCCCCTTTGTCACATATGGTCTATCATCATATATAAAAATTTGATTTATTAAAAATACATATCATAAACATGTTTAAATTTTTATTTTTCGAAACTATTCACATATAATTTCTTATTTCTAAATTACAAAAAAAAATTTAAATATTCATGATTTGGAGTAACCTGTTCAATTTTCCATGTTTGTGTTTTGAAGGTATATATATTTGAACCATGATCTTGGACTAACCATATCCAAAATTTTAATAAACGTGTATAGAATTTATTTGACATAGTTCTAAAGATCTGTGGTCATTTCTAAGAATTTATAGTGACTCTTTCCTTTAAAATATTAATAATATTATTTTTATATATTTCATTCCTATATTAATAATTGATTTTAATAGTAAATAAAAATATGTATATAAACATTAAATTATCATTAAAAATAATAAATTCATTATTTATAAATAATATTACCAGTATATGACTTTGATTAGTGGTTCATTTCATAAACATTATAACACCATTCAGGTAGGAGGTAAAACAGACCAAAACAAAAGCATGATTTAATTATTGAATGAGTAAGCTAATGATATTTCATAAAGATATTAAAAATTTTACATAATCATAATTATTATAAAAAAATTAGTAATGTGATAATTTATATTTATGAATAATTAGATGGAGATGATATAGAATAAAAATCAAGATTAAGATATTTATTATAATGGGATCTTGGATCACCTCTTGAAGAACTCATTAGAAATCAAATGTTTTTAACTTATTCATAGTCCTAGATGTTGGTAGATGTAATAGGGGTTAAGAGATATATAATTTTTGTTGGGATTTAAGATAAATTAAATGGAATGTTTATGTTTTAGATGGGGGAATGAGGCTATTTAATATCTGAAAGTGGTAGAAATTTCTAAATTTTTTAACAATAAATAAATTAAATTTTATCCTTAAAGGAAAATGACACAAATCATGTAAAATTTATAATAAAAGTGAGGTTATACTAGAATACACTCATCTAATCAATTATATAAAAATATATTTATTTTTGGAATTATTTATCCTTATCACTTTGTATTTTCCATGTTACATTATTTTAACATTCATTATTGTCACTATCATTCAATTAGGTAACCAATTTTAATTAATAAAAATTAATTTGACCTTATAAAAAATTCATAAAATTTTGACACTGAATTTTAAAACCATTTTATATGATTTAAAATTTATAATGTAACATCCCACGTAAATAAAGAATATAACCTTTTCATATTTCTTAATATTTTTTAATTAAATATTATATTTACTTTAAAGAAGATACTATGTTTGATGACGTACCCGATATGCAACAACAGTCTTCTTTGAAATCTTATGTTGCACACAACGTTGAGTTACACTAAAAAATAATATAATATTATTATTATTATAAATGGAAGTTAACACATAGCTGTTTAATTGGTGGGAATGAATAGAACTAACTAAAATATGATTTTATATGTTTGTTAAATGTTTTTTCATTTATCTAATCAAAGTTAGACTCTTAAAATGTGAATGAATCTAATTTTAAGCATAAATACTCTAATATTCATTAAAAGGTCGATTTATTTCCTTTTGATGACAAACCCTATTTTAATCTAGTTTTGGTCACTTTTATATGTTTTATTTGACAAAATATAATTCTTCTTTATAATAGGGACATCAAAATTTACTTTGGGTAAATTTTTGGTATTTTTCTGATAAAATTCATTTTTAATGAATAGTAAAAAATAATATATTCTAATTCAAAACTATCTTTTAATATAATATATTTATAAGGTTATATTATCTTTTTAATTGGTTTTGAAGCTTAATTATATTATTTTTTTATCATTTAATCCAATGTTGATCATTGGAAGTAATTTCACATAGAAATTGGACATAAATTAGTGTCAATATTTGGATAGTTACTATTTCTTAAAAACACATTTTTTGTTTTGATAATAGAAATTAATTTTAAATTAATTTCTGCAACTTATGTGTTTTTAATTTTTAAAAATTGATTCCATATTTGGAACCAGAAGTCCCAAATTTTTTAAATTGGTATCTTTTATTTTTAGACATTATGAATATTAACTTCAATAAATATATTATTTACCATGCTTAAAGGGTAAATCTAGTAAATAAGGGAAAAAATAATATTATTATAATATTAAATTACCCTAACATGTTTCATAATCCTAATTTTTGATACCTTTATGACCATGGGAATTCTTGGGTCAATTTTGGAACCCCATGGAGCCACTTGGGAGTGATAATGACACTTTATATTAATTAATTTAAAGTAAAGACAAAAATGACTTAAAGATATATCTTTTAGTAAATAAATTATTATATGGGGTTATATAAGTTATATATTTCATTATAAATATTAAATTAAAATTTAATAACATTTCCTACATGATTATATGTTTTTTTAATTTTAAGACATTAAATAAATAAAAATATTTATGACACAATAATGATGCGGTGTTTAAATCATTAATGAATGGTTTAAATAATTAAGATTATAAAGATTAAAAAAATATCCAAAACCTGTCCAATTATTATTGTATGATTTTATTTCAAACATAAGTCTTATTATGTTTTACTTTAATAAGTTCTGGACCTTCAGAAACCAAAAATCATTATATAATAAAATAATATTTTTAAACTTTCCTAAAGAGCCCCTCCTCCCCCTTATAAAAAGCCCTCACTTCTAACCCATTCCTCACACTTCCCGAGCCCCTTGGATCATCCAAACTCTACCAATTAAGCTCCATAGATCATATACTCCTCCTAGAATCCTTCCATTAGGTAGAAGGAAATTCAAGTAAACCCTTTGGTTCAAACCAAAGGGAGACATCTGATTTATAGGTAACGTCTTCTCTTAAGTTCTTCTGTTTTATTTTACTTCTCGAACCCCATAAACTCTTTTTATTACTTTATTTTTAACATAACCTGTATCCTCAATATAGTAGGTTTTTATGATAAGTATTATAACTACACTTACACACACCACCATCAAATGGGTAAAGAACATATTGTTTCTATGGACGGCGAACTACTGCCTCACGAAACGATGATTGTTCAATCTTCTCCTACAACCTCTCATGGTGTCCATTATGATGTAAATTTATTTATATATGATATGTATTATGTATATTTTTTCTCTATTATTCTTTAATTTTTATTTAAAACATGACTTTATGCTTTCCAATATGTGTAAATAAGATAATTTCATACGAGGAAGTGAGGACTACCGCCCCCTCAAGGTGATATGATTCGTTCATGACATATATGGAATGTATAAAGGATGGATTTAATGAAATAATTTAAAATATATATCATATTATATTATACTGTAATTATAATATACCTATGTTTCATTAAGTTTTCTTTCCATTAAAAATGAAATAGAAATGAAAGTAGTGTTCATGTGTACGTATGGCTTACCGTCCCCATGAACGGTGCATTTCATTTCTTATCACCAAATGTTATGTAATATTATAAATACATAAATATACTTTATATATATGATATATATGAAATATAAATAATTAATATCATTCTAGAGATAATAGACATTTGACCACATGAACAACTTGTAATTATAAGAAGTTCATTTTTGTCTCAAGTACCAAATATCAAAAAAATGAACATTATTAACTAAAATGATTGAATAATGTTAATAACATGGTAATAAGTGATATAAAAGGAAAAATAAACTTGAAAAGGTTTCTTATGAAAGTATAAATTAACATTATCTTATTATTCAAGAGATTAAAGAACGAATGGGTCAAGTAGGACACGAGGTAAGGGGTTTCTTATCTCACTTTTAATTCTGTGAGATTTCCATTGTTCGCCAATTATTTCTTGCATGTGGTGTGTTTTTTACTTCCATTTGATGTATATTATCATTATTTTTTTATATTCATGGTATTATGTGATTCATTTGGTGGTTATTAACTTTTGGTCATACGAATTGATTGATTACAATGTGGTAAGAGGTTTTCATCTCACTTTTTATTCCTGTGAGATTCATGCTATATTTTCCCCTATTTCCTTTGTGTGGTGTATGTACTGACCTTGACTGTATTCATTGTTTAATATACTTTAATTTATTTTTATTTACATCTTCATCCTATGATCCTTCTTTCATGTGGTGTATGTTTCGTAACTTACCAAATCAGTGAAAGAATCTTTCACCCTCCTCTTTTTAAAAGACATCATTTATGTTATGTATTTTAATTTTCACTTTCTTATGTTGGGATATGTTATTATATATCATTATGGATTTAAATTTTGTTTCCATGATATGATAGAACCATTTATCTCATAAATTCATTTTCTTATTTTTAATGTGACACTTTTAGGCTGTCGAATTTCTATATGAGAACTTCTTAACCCAATTTCAATTATTTGGGTTAAACATATACTTCTTGATTATGTCTTTCTATGAATATGTGTGAATTTTTATCTTATTTTTTTACAGTTAATATCTACTTATATTAAGTGTATTCTAATTTTTTAAACATAATTATGTCATTTATTTGTCCTTAATCTAAAGATATGATCTTTTCAAGGGAATTTTTCTCAATTTACATTCCATTGATACTTATTTATTGTTATAAAAAAAATTCACTTTTATATGGTGTATATACTTAAATTTGACATATTATATCATGAATCTCTCTATTCTCATGATATTAAAAGCTTCTATTGATTTTATTCCTCAATTGTTTTTATTCAAGCGTCTCTCATATTGTTAAAAACTCGTTAACTAAAATATCATTTTAAATGTTTTAAAGATTTATTATTCTAAATATTTATCATTAATTTCCATGTTTTAAAAATGGGTTTTTAGTATTTATTTATATGGAGATTAATGTCTTAAAATTTTGATTCCTTTAAAAGTTTCAATGTGTTATGGGACACTATGATTCAAAAATCTATTTATTAAATGTTTTAAATGGTTTTGAAAAGGGTTTGATAAAGCATTGTTTATTTCAATATCGTGATATGATTTATTGTGATTAAAATGTAGAAATTTTAGCATTCCATTATTATTATGTTATGTGTTATGATTATGTTATGGTTATTAGGATTTGTTTTATGTATATGGGTGATTCTTTGATAAACCTAGGGTGGGTGATCTCAATATAGCTCTCTAATGCATCGGGTAACATGACGGAGGTAAACATTAATGTTTCTCCTAAGATATCTAGGGAATATACTGTGATGGGTATTCCAAAACTGTACACTGTGAGGTACTGTAGCATGTTTAAAACCAGGTAGTTGCATATTTCATAGTATTGTAGCAGGTAATGTAGCAGGCACTATAGCAATACTATAGCAGAACTGTACACTGTGTGGTACTGTAACAGGCACTATAGCATGCACTATTTGGTACTGTAGCAGCTGGAACTAATCACCTTGCGCCACCGGTTTGGGATTGGAGTCCTTAAGGCTTTTGTCCACCCAGGCCTTTAGGTTGGTAGGGATTTCGGGACACCTTTAAGGCCTTCAGGCCACCTCAAGGTCTTCGGTCCACATGCAGTTTCCTCAGACAAACTCTACAAAAAATGAGCAGCCCTAGAAGAGGATTCAGAGTAGGTGCACTCCTCAGAGTAGAGCAAAATGGATTTTTCAGAATGAGAGGATATGGATATGCAATCAGGACCAGCCTGTGCTTGCATAGGAAGCCTAGCCAGAAGGCCATGCGAAGGCGGAGAGCTACTATCATCATGCAGATGCTGGGGAGGGGCATTTCCTTATAGATAGTCTTCTTGAATTCTCTAATACCTTCGAGTAACGTAATATCCTAAACCTACGGGCCATGTAATATCCGAGCCTATGGGCCTTCTAAGGGTTCCCCCTCATCCCATGAATGGGGGGTTATCAAAAATCAATAAAAATGCAGGCCTGCGGGCCATTCGAACAAATGAAACTCCCTACGTAGCTGTGAAAGCTACAATGTAAGTTTAATATAGATGCCACATTTTACCTTTATAGTTTTTTATTTCTATGTTTTATTCCTAAACCTTATGATTTCTTGAGGTATGTTATGATCGAAAATTATGGTTTCATTGATTTGTATTTATTTATGGGTTAATGTTTCCTTTCCTTATTGTATAACCCTTACTATGATTTTTATGCTCATCCCAAGTTATTGTAATGTTTTCCATAGGACTTAAATATGAATAGGGTCCAGTATGGTATCGAGGAAAAGTCATGTTGTCTAAAATGTGGAACTATACATGTTTCTTTTTAAGAGTTTTTTATTTTATGAAAACATAGATATTGAGTAGTGGTGTCTACATGTAATTTTCTAGTTGATATGTAATAGTTGTGGCCTAATTCTCTAAAACTATAAACCTAAAAGGATCCTCAATGTGAAATATTTGTTTAATTCAAGATTATTTAATGTATAAGGCTGGGTCCTTAGAGTTGGTATCAAAGGTCAGTTTAGACAACTTTAGGGATTAAGAGTTTTAGTTAAACACAAGGTTAGTCCCTATGTCTATTATTTCAGTTAAAGCCTTTTTTATAAATTTTTCAGATCAAGGAAAGTCAGTTACAAATGGATGGAGGAGGATCTCAAACAACATTCCTATATCTTCCTGATTACATGCTTGCAATAATTATTGCAAATTCATGTTCAGATGATTGTGAATATTTTTCTATCATACAACTCACTTGAAAGTAGTTGTTTGAGATATCAAACAACTCCACTATACCTCTATATCATTGCGGATCATGGGTTGTATTTAATAAAATCCTATTTTCTCAATATTCACATATTTTCAAGAGAGGTAAATATTATCAAGGCATTTTTAAATATTTTACCTTATCACAGGATTTTGAACCATATTATGATTTTGAAGAAGGTACTGAAGAAGGAGACTCTTGTGCAACCTATTTATATTTTATTTTACAATATAGTCTCTCCGCACATACTTATGTTATTTTAAAAGGGACATTGATTGAAAGTTTCAACTCAAACACAATCCGACAGTTTTATAAAAATAATTTTTTATCAGATTTTTTGAAATTATACATCATACATGATTATTTTCCAAAACTGTTTTTCTGTGAACACTCATATGACCCCAGTTGTACAAGGTGTATTTGAATGTAGGAATCAAATGATTTTGATGGATCTCTAAATCATTGTTGCAATGCATGGACGTTATACCTACATGAACACGATGATGATGAAACAATATAGACACCTTGATCAAGATATGATGATCTTTCTATTGGTAATAGTTTTATTTTATCACATGGAGGTGAAAAAAATGACAATATATAATATGATGAGGTCTTAATGTATTGGGATGAAAATGAAAGGTGTAAGAGAACATTTGAGGTTAAAACATGTTAGGGATATTTTTGAGTTTTATAAAAAGTACATCCCGTAAGATGGGTGATGACCCATCGCGTCCGGAAAGGGCACAAGAATCAAACCCACAACCAAAGGGCGACAAGGGCGCATCGCCAACCACTGTCTGACATGAAGTCCCTCATTAGTATAACTTATTATTTTAAGTTAAATGAGTTTATAGATCAAGAATAAGTTGATTTTGGGAACTTATGTTTTATCAAATAGATATCCTTAATATAGGGAAAATATTTTTGGATTAAGTGATAAAGGTTATTTTAGAAGATGTTTTCTCTTTTGGAAACATTATATGCTTAAGGGAAATAGAATAATATAGGATCTCATTTGTGGAGTAATGGTTGAAATATTATTTTGTAAGAATCTATGTTTTTATTGTGTACATAAGGTTATTTTGGTTATTTATGGAAATGATTAATCAATCATAGAGAATATATGTTTAGGTTAACTACACTTCAGTATGAGACTTTAAGAGTAGTCGATGTTTTTAGAGATAAATGTTAAGATTTATTGAGGAATACTTTGTGATTTAATCCTTCTGAGTTTTGGGTTTCAATATTAGTTTGGATTATTTGGAAGAATTTTAAGGAAAATTGTATTTTGAATTGTCTTTCTTGAACTTTGGGTTCTTTTTATTGAATTTTGGATATTAAGAGCAGTATTTATTTTTATAAATGATTATACTTTTGGGGATTATATGATCTTATACTAACCAATTTTGGTTTTGGTTAATGTCTAAAGATAGGGAAAATATATAGTTCATCTTTTGTAGATTATGTGATACTCTAGAAGTTTATTTTAGCAATTCTAGTGTGGCCAAGTTGTCTTGAGTACTTACAGTTTTGAGAAAAGATGAGTTTGTGACAGAATTTTATTAAAGGATGAAACTCTACATAAAAAGTATGTATATTTCCTTACGATCTTAGCCTAGTTATTAATAAAATTATTCAACTCTATGAAAAGGATATTGAAGCAAAAATGTTATAAGCTCTCCTTTATCATCAGACTTTTACCCAACCACACATTTATGGTATTGTGGTGGTTAAATTTTCCTGATCAAGTTCTCTATCACTCTCTATTAATATATGAGATTTAGTTTCTCTTCCATATCCATGTTTTCATGGAATCCAAGTATATGTTGTCTTTGGTGACCTTTTTAATTATCTTCTTTTATTTTAATGTGATATTTTTACTGACTCTTATTCTGATGTGGGACTTTCAATGAAGTTTCCAATCCCAATTTTAAAATTATGAGGACGCAATTCCCAAAAGGGGGGAAGGATGTAACATCCCAATTAAATAAAGAATATAAAAATTAAAAATTTATTAATATTTTTCAATTAAATATTAATTTTACTTTAAATGGGTTTCTATGTTTTATGACGTACCTGATACGCAACAACGAGTTTCTTTGAAATCTTACGTTGCACACAGCGTTGAGTTATACTGAAATATAATATAATATTATTATTATTTTAAATGGAAGTTAACACATAGTCACTGTATTGGTTGGAATGAATAGAACTAACTAAAATATGATTATATATGTTTGTTAATTTTTTTAACACTTATCCAATAAAATTTAGAGGTTTAATATGTGAATGAGTCTAATTTTAAGAATAAATACTCTAATATTAATTAAAAAGTCGATTTACCACCTTTTGATGGAGAAACCTCTTTAAATATAGTTTTGGTCACTTTTATATTTTATATTTGACAAAATAAAATTCTTCTTTATAATCGGGACATCAAAATTTACCTTGGAATTTTTTTTGGTATTTTCCTGATAAAATGCATTTTTTAATGAATTGTGAAAATACTATATTTTAATTTAAAACTACATTTTGATATAATATATTTATAAGGTTAGATTATCCTTTCAATTGGATTTTAATTTTAATTATATTCTGTTTTTACCATTTAATCCAATATTGGTCATTGGAAGTAATTTCACTTTGAAATTGGACATAAATAAGTGTCAATCTTTTGATAGTAATTATTTCTTAAAAACACATTTTTTCTATAGTGTGGATTAATTTTAAATTAATTTATTCCACTTTTGTGTTTTGAATTTTTTAAAATTTGATTCCATATTTGGAATCAGGAGGTCCAAATTGTGTAAATAGGTAACTTTTATTTTTATACATTATGAATATTTACTTCTGTAAAAAATTTATTTACAATGGTTAAAGTGTAAATCCGGTAAATAAGGGTAAAAATAATATTATAATAATATTAAATTACACTAACATGTGTCCTAATCCTATTGGTTGATTCATTTCTTACCATGGGAATCCTTGGGTTGATTTTGGGACCCCATGTATCAACATGGGAGTGATAATGACACTTTATATTAATTAATTTAAAGTAAAGAAAAAAATAACTTAAACATATATATTTTAGTAAATAAATTCTTTTGTGGGGTTATATATGTTATCTATTTGACTATAAATATTAATTTTAAATATAAAAATGTTTCCCACATTGTGATATTTTTTTATAATTTTTAGGCATCACATAAATAAACATATTTATGACACAATAATTATGTAGTGTTTACTTCATTAATGAATGCTTTAAATAAAGAAGATTATAAATATTAAAACAATATCCATAACCAATCCAATTATTATTGGATGATTTTATTTCTAACTTGAGTCATCTTATCTTCTACTTTAATAAGTTTTAGAGCTTTAGAAACCAAAAATCATTATATAATAAAATAATATTTTTAAACATTCATAAAGAGCCCCTCCTCCCCTTTATAAAAATCCCTCACTTCTAACCCATTACTCACACTTATCAAGCCCCTTGGATCATCCAACCTCTAACTAATAATGATCCCTACATCTATATCCTCCTCTTATAATCCTTCCCCTATGCAGAAGTAAATTCAAGTAAACCTTTTGGTTCAAACTAAAATAAGACACCTGATTTAAAGGTACCTTCTTCTCTTAAGTTCTTTTATTTTATTTTACTTATCCAACCCCATAAATTCCTTTTATTCTGTTATTTTATAAAAAATATAGTATACTCAATTTACTAGGTTGTTTTTATGAGAAGTATTCCAACTACACTTACACACACCTCCATCTAATGGGTGAAGAAGATTACGTTTCTGTGGATGCCGAACTACTACCTCATGAAACGATGATTGGTCAATCATTTCCTACCACTTCACATGGAGGAAATTATGAAGGAACTGTATTTATATATGATATATATAATTTTTATGTTTTCTCAATTCTTATGTAATTTTTATTTACAAAAATCCCTTTATTCTTTCCAATATTTGTAAATAGGATAATTTCATTTGAGGAAGTGCAGACTAGAGCCCCCTCAAGGTGATATGATTGGTTCATGGAATACATGGAACATATAAAGGATGGAGTTAATGAAATAATGTAACATATATATCATATTATATTATAATGGAATTATAATATTCCTATGTATCATTAAGTGTTCATTCCATTAAATATTAAATAGAAATGAAAGTAGCGTTCATGCATACGTATGGCTTACCATCTCCATGAACGGTGCATTTCATTTCTTATCTCCAAATGTTATGTAATAATATAAATACATAAATATACTGGATATATATTATGTATATGATATCTAAATCATGAATATTATTCTGAATATACTGGAATTTTGACCACATGAACAACATTTTATTATACGAAGTTTATTTTTGACTCAAGTACCAAATATTGAAAAAAAGACCATTATTTACTTAAAGGATTTCATAATGTTTATAACATGGTAATAAGTGATAAAAAATGAATAATAAACTTTAAAAATTTCTTAATCAAGTAGAAATTAAATTTAGTTTATTATTCAGGAGATTAAAGAACGAACGGGTCAAGTCAGACACGAGGTAAGGGGTTTCTTATCACACTTTTAATTCCATGATATTTCCATTTTCACCACTTATTTCTTGAATGTGGTGTATTGTTTACTTACATTTTATGTATATATTCATGAATGTATTTATTTCATGGTATTATTTAATTAATTGGGGGGTTATTAACTTGTGGTCATAGAATTCAATTGAGTAAAATGAGGTAATAAGTTCTCATCTCACTTTTTATTCCCATGAGATTCATGCTATTGTTGCCACTATTTCTTTTTGTGTGGTGTATGTACTACCAATTATTTTATTCATTATGTAATATACTTTAATTTGTTGGTATTTAAATCTTCATAATATGATCCTTCTTTCATGTGGCGTATGTTTCGTAAGTTACCAAATCGGTGAGGGAATCTTTCACCCTTCTCTTTTTAAACGTCATCATTTATGTTATGTATTTTAATTTACACTTTCTTATGTCGGGACATTTTATTCTATAAACTTATTGCTATAAATTTTGTGTCCAAGTGATGGTAGAACATTTTCTCTCTCACCAACTCATTTTCTTAATTTTAAAGTGACGTTGTTAGGCTGTCGAATTTTTGTTAGAGAAATTCTTAACCCAATTTCAATTCTTTGGGTTAAACGTATACTTCTTGATTATGTCATGCTATGAATATATGTGAATGTCCTCTGATTTTTTTACACTTAATATATACTTATATTTGGTGTATTATTATTTTTCACACATAATTATGTCATTGATTCGTCCTTAATCTAAGGATATGATCTTTGGAAGAGACTTTGTCTCAATTTACATCCCATTGAAATTTATTTATTGTTATACACCAATTCACTTTTATATGGTGTATATACTACTCTTTTACGTATTATATTAGGAATATCTCCATCATCATGATATTATAAGCATTTATTGATGTTATTCCTCAATTTTTTGTATTCAAGCGTCTCTCATTTTGTTAAAAACTCCTTAACTAAAATATCATTTTAAATGTTTTAAAGATTTATTCTTCTAAATATTTCACATTAATGTCCATATCGTAAAAATGTTTTTTAGGATTTATTTATATGGACATTAATGTTTTAAAATGTTAACTCCTTTAAAAGTTTCAAAGTGGTATAGGACACTTTGATTCAAAAATCTCTATATTTAATGTTTTAAATGGTTTTGAAAATGGTTTGATAAAGAATTTTTTATTTCAATATCTTGATATGATATATTGTGATTGGAATGTAGAAATGTTATCTTTACTATATGATTGTGTTATGTTTTATGATTATGTTATGGTTATTACCCGTTTTTTACGTATATGTGTGGTTCCGTGATAAACCTAGGTAGGGTGAGCTCGAGATAGGTCTCTAATGCATTGGGTAATATGATGGAGGTAAACGTTAATGTTTCTCCTAAGAGATTTAGGTAATATACTATGATGGGTATTCCAAATTTAACTCCCTACGTAGTTGTGAAAGCTACAATGTATTTCTGATATGGATGCCACAATTTACCTTTACAATTTTTGATTTCTGTGTTTTATTCATAAATCTTATGATTTCATGAGGTATGTTATGATAGAAAAGTATTGTTTCATTGATTTTTATTTATTGACGGTTTAATGTTTCATTTCCTTATTTTATATCCCTTACTAAACTTTTTATGACCATCCCATGTTATTGAAATGTTTTCCACATGACTTAAAGATGAATAGGGTCAAGGAAGGGATCAAGGAAAAGTCAGGATGTCTAAAACATGGTACTAGACATGTTTCTTTTAAAGAGTTTTTAATTTATGAAAGAATGGATACTAAGTAGTAGGGTCTACATGTAATTTTCAAGTTGATATGTAATATTAATGGCCTAATTATCTAAAACTCTAAACCTGGAAAGATCTTCAATGTGAATTATTCATTTAATTCAAGATTATATAATGTTTTATGGATGTGTCCTTATATATAGTATTTAAAAATTAATTGTAATAAAATTAAAAAATATATTTAAATTTAGAAACATTATTTTTAGGATTAAAAATTAATTTAAAAAATAATTTATATTATTAATTACCCAAAAAATTTATCTGTTTATGATTAAACACATAGATGTTTTTTCTTTAAAATAATTACAAAATTTAATGGATAACTATAAAAACATAATTAAATTAAAAGGATTCAAATTTTATTTTTATTAAAATAAAATATTAGATAGGTTTCAGATTTTCAGGCATAGGATTTTAAATTATTCAAAATATTATTAAATGATTTATTTTATGAAATTTTATTTTTGGGTGAGAAAATTGGTTTATATATATATTTTTTTCTTATGTCATAATCATTTCCTAAATGTTACAATATTTGTACCAAATGTATTTTTCATAAATCACCCAAAAATCATTCTTTTTAGAAAATTACAAAAAATTGACGAGACAATAATTTTTTCCTTATAATTATAGTGATAGAGTTCATTTTATAATATTAAAATTGGAAAATATATAAACATATTTTTAAAAATCAACATATTTAATATATTTCTAAAAATATGTTTAAAAAATATTTTTGTTTATCCATGAATAATTAATTTAAAATTCTATAAACTTAGAAAAATATTTTATTTGATGCTGTTAGTTTTTCCTTACATATATTTAAATAATAATTTATATTGATATCATTCATCAAAACTATTAACTATAATAAAAATTATTATTTTAAAAAAATACCAAATTTTACTGCATATAATAATGAAAACCTATGGAATTTATTATGCTAATAATTAAATTTTTATATCATATTAATTTATACATAAAATCCCTCAGGAAATTCACATAAGATCATAAAGTATGATATGAATTACATGTCATAATGGGTGGAGGATTAAAAAGAACATATCTCAGAGTGATTTTTATGAGCATGTATTTTATTAAGTGGATATTTCACTCGAGAACTACTTTTTTATGTTCAAATTTCGATTAGTCTATGGAAATCCCTGGTGATTCCATTTAATTTATAATAAAATTAAAATATTCCTTATATGGAATAATTATACTAAATGATTGTATTTATATATATATATCATAGTTGAGATAATTATATTTATACCCACTTTTCCAATGACTACATTGTAATACTGATATTCAATACTTATGTAATCTATACAGATTTTTTGGATAAATTTTTCATCTCAAACAAGATATGAGAAAATATTTATTTATCGATAAAAAAAATATAAAAATAATTTTTTGTTACGTTTTATCACCTTAAATAAATTTCACCCTTGAAATTCTCAACTCTTCAAAATTATGAGCGTAATATTATATTAAACCTTTAAAATATGGATAAGAAATCATTATAATCTAAATTCCAAAATATAATGCCCCAGGATGTTGTAGGTTAATTCCATGCATTATCTGAATGCATGAATACCACTCTACATTCATATGCTTCTTATATATACCTATACCTGTAACATCTTGCTCAAAGTGGATGTTGAAAAAGATTGAAATTTTAATAAAATCATATAATTTTAATATATAGTATTGAAACATAATTTTAATATTATTTTCCAACACACCTTAGGATATTCATTAACATGAGTTGATCGAATAAGGGTTCATTTTATGATATTCCTAAAATATTATAAAATAATTAAAGTACTTATGTTTCTTTACAGTCACCCTCTTTTACTAATCTAACATTTCATTGCAGTCATCACTCAAATTTATCTATTTTGAGAACGTGATAAAGTATATTTTTAAATTCCTATAATATGTAATATGGGATATTCATTTTTTCAATTTGAGGTCTAATTTATTATAAGATCTATCATGAAATTTATTTATAGAAGTGTATTGGGATATTTTCTAATGTTCACATTTTTTAAAATAAATATTAGAAAAATTGCCAAAATCATTTGATGTAGCTTTGTTAATTGATATTCAAATAAATTTACTTGGAATAGAAGGTAGGATCATGTTGAACTCATTACCATCCATCTCAAGGAATATTTTTACCCAGATGAAGATAATTTTCGAGTTAAAAAAATATAACCACTACCATTAATATTTGTCAATGGATATTTTTAATAAAAAATTAATGTACTAAAAGTATTTTGAACAATAAAATTTTAATTCCCTCGAATCCCATCCTATGAAAGCATCACTCCATGTGATGAAAATTTTCATTCTACTATTTTATTAGTACATAAATCTATTATAATACATTGAAATTTTTTATAATGGTTCATAAATATAATTTAACAAAATTGAAGAAGATCCACTGGGAGTGTTAAATAAAGTGTGTAGTTAGGTTCACTTGTTGGGTATCAACTGTATATCAGGATAATACCCAACCAACATTTTTTAGGGATTACTAACCCTAGGTGTATATGTTCTAGCTCATGAATCACCTTGCTTATACTAAGACAGGTATTTCATTTCTAGTAATCCACATACAATATATAATATTAATGTTTTTTATTCTTTTCTCGATTGCAACTCATCAATAAGGTTGTCAATTATTTATTATACTCCTAATAAAAATTATCAAAATAAAAATTATGATGTTCGTTTTTTAAAAAATTATAAAAAGAACATTTATTGAAACCTATTATCTTAGAGTTTTCTATATCATTTCACATCAAAGAACATTAATTAAAGATAAAATCACATACCTGTCAACATATACCTTAATCACAGTTACTCAATCAAAAATATCAATCCTTCACTAAAATTACATGAATCACCATTCCACCAAATAAAATTCAACCAACAAGGTAATATATAAAACTCAACTTATATTCCTCACTTTAATTAAGTTAATTTCCTAATTAACCAAATTTACCTCAATATCAAATCACATACTAACCCAAAGGGTTATCTGAACAATGACTATATATTTTCCTAGCGTAATATAAATGTCAATAAATATATCTTAATCACCTCAAAATAATATAATACCTCAAAATTGGTATCTATTCCATTTAATTTTTTTGACCATATCATTAACAACCCATAATAGTATTCCAAAATCTTAATTCCATTAGCCAATGAGATCATATCTTATAATGTTATATAATCCCTACTCCGATAAAAACATGGATTCCCCTAACCTGTTCACATGAATCTAGTTTTAAAAAAACCATATTATACAGTATTTGATACCAAATATAGTGACCATAAATTCATTCATCTATAAATAAAATAACAAAAACCAATATTCAGTAACTTAAATACCCAATACATTTCTATTGTGAAATTTTATAGAATTAGGGATAAAACACTAACTAATAAAACCAATATCTTTATCACATAATATTGATTTTTTCTACCATATTGATAACATTATATTTCATAACATTTTTAACATATATAAAAAAAATTTATACACCGGACACCCTTTAATACAAATCAGACATAATAATTTTATACATAACCAGGGGTAAAAAAAATATGGGTGAGGTAAAATTATCATTATTGGAAAATATATATATTAATAATCTATGATCCTAAGTCTTTATAAGATTATCACATGCATATGATAACATAATAAATGTTCTTGGAAATTACATAATAGTTTTACACCAAATAAAACATAAATAATAAACCATGGGATGATAGAATAACATAATAAATGGGTCATAAGAGAATTATCAACCATGATCCATAAGAGCATAATATAGGAATATGAATAAGATATAAAACTCTAGCACTTATATAATCATAATCATAGTCACCATGACAAGTCACCCTTTCAATAACACTTATAATATAATATAATATCTAAAAATGATTCCATAATTATTTCTCGGATGAATAACTCATTACACAAAGCATTGGAGTGTTATAACAGACCAATCCATCTAATAATAATAATCCATACATAGATGTTCCACCAAATACTTAAATATTCATAAATCCATCATAATATAACTATAGAAAATAAAGGAATCCTCAAAATGTTATCTTACTGAATCATAATCCACACATAATAATAATTATGATAGTATTAAAACAACATATCCCCAGTGATGAATTATAATTAATAATGTATATTGGAATAGACGATAAAACCCTCAAACGAAAATGGGTTATATGATAGTTCTATTTGGTATCACATAAAATGAAATAAATATTTTGATCAGTTGATGAAAAAGATTCAATTTTTCCAATGTTATATATCCTAAGATAATTACCAGATGATTTCATTGAAAAAAATATAACTGTAATCATGGAAAATAGTTTTGAAACTATAAAATAATTTTTTTTGAATCTTTTTCATTTTGTTTGAAAAAATTATGTTAGAAATACCTTCAAAACAATTATCCTGAGGTTTCAAGAAGAATTTTATAAAATTATTTGAAAAATCAATTTCAATAATGTATTCTTTAGAAGAGGATTCTGAGCAGGTGCACTCACTAGAGTAGAGCCAAATGGATTGTCAGAATGAGAGGGTTTGGTTATGCCATCTGGATCAGCCTATGCTTGCACATGAAGCCTAGACATATATCCATATGATGGTGGATAGCTACTGTCACGATGTAGATGATAGGGAGGGGTAGTTCCTTGAATATAGTCTGGTTAAATTCCCTAAGACCTTCGAGTCAGGTAATCTTCTTAGCCTACGGGCCTTGTAATCTCTGAGCCTACGGGCCCTGTAAGGGTTCCCCCTCATACCTTGAAAGGGGGGTTATCAAAAATCAATAAAAAATAAGTCCTTCATTCCATTAAGGTTGGACAAGGGACTAGTTTTATACATGAATTTTTAGTGTCAAATACAAAAATATTCATAAGTTAAATGACATATTGTTTCAAATATTTTACGATAATGATCTCATATTAATTTATTATAAAAAAGAAAAAATAACAAAAATTTGGGAATATATAAGACATTAAAAACCTATAAAACATGATAAGGATAAATAAATAATGAACAATGGTCATGATTTTGGGAAAATATTTTCATCCAATAAATGGTAAAATAGAACATTAATTTCAAACTTTTCTGATTTAAGTAAAAAAGGATATGTGTAGAAAAAATTAAAAATTACTTCCAAAACCAATGAAAATAAATTCATAGATAACATAAAATTATTTAAATCAATAATTTATAGGTACATAATAACATTTTAAAAAATATAATGATCATGAATATAGATAAAAATTATTCCACAACAATATGTGCAGATACAATCTATTATTTGTACAAGAAATATTATTGGTTTATTTGAGTAACATTGAGACGAAAAACTAAATAAAGAAATGAAAATACTAGAAATAATATGTTTATAAAAAAATATTAAATTTAAGTGATATATAAAATTTAATATCCAATTTAAATATATAAAAAATAATCTCTAAAGAAAATTAAGATTGTAAAATAAAAAATTACTGCTTTATAAACTTTTGAGTCAAAAACCCTTGAAAAGGAAAATAGGGAAAGTAAATTTAAATATATTTTATTGATATATATTCATTATTTAATATAATAATGGATCCATACGTAAACCTTTTAAATTATTATTGTAACATAATATGAAAAATTCCCTAATGAAAAGTAATTGTTAAAAAAATACCCTACCACAAGAATTCACTTGGGTAGATATGCTCTAACCTCTTCTATAATAATTTTATATTTATGTTAATTATATAATAGATCCATTTTTATATTTATATTACTAAAAACCATGAACATATTTTTTTAACCCACTTAGTTATTATTCTTCGCTAAGATCAAATATTTTGTGTTAATTCTTTATTTTCTACACATTTTCACATTCAATGATTCCATCCCTTCAACTGTATTCATTATTTAATAATATCTAAACTATTCATGCGGTTAAATTTTAATTTTGTTAATAAATCTATGAACATAAATGTTAATTGCAAGGAACATATGGTGAAAATTTTCATTGAAATGTTATAAATAATGATTTTTTACATATATATTCAATAAAAAGAATTCATTTTATTAGTCAATAAAAATATATATATAATCATTATATATTAATTAAAAAACATAAAATTACTTAATTTAAAATTAAATTACTAATATATAATTGCCCTAAATCTTTTATAACTCAGTCATTATAACATCTTTCATACAAGTTGTATTGACAAAATAAACAAGACCATGTTATTATAAATGGATAAGTAAGAACAGGTAATTACATAATGCTAATATCGAATTATTTAAAGATTAATGGCATCAAGAACAATTTAAAAATTTGAAAAATTAGATCCAGGAAGAGATAGATTGAATAAATTTAGATGAAATATTATAAAGATTAAAACTCTTATTTTGAAATCTTGAATATCATCTTAGTAAACTATTTGGAAATTTGTGGTTTGTGACTTATACACTAGAAAACTAGTTCCCAAAAATAATAGGGTATATGGTGGAGGTAATAAGTGAAGGTATATGTGATATATTAAATCAAATGATATGGTATGAGGTGGGTATAGAGGGTTCCATTTATAGATGAGGTGGGTTTCAAATTTATAAATTCTCACAAAATTAAATTAAAAAAATCATTCTCAAAGGCCAGTTGAACTAAACTAGAATTGTTTTTTATTTTGAATGTCATTTAGTTAGTAGAGAGACAACTCATACAATCTATATATTATATGGTTAAATGGGTATTTTTTCTATTATCTGTTTGTTTTAACCATTTTACTTAATTTTAAACATCATCATGATGATTAACCTTTACCATGGTAAATTAATTTTATGAATACAAATGAATTTATACCTATTAAAAAATCAACATGTTGATTAAATTTTTTTATTCTATTTAGAAATATTCAATTTATATAGTTATTAAAAATTAATTCTAATGAAATCACATCGGTTACAAACTAACTGTGATCACCCCTTATCTAAGCACCTAAGTTTGCCTGTGGAAGAGCCTGAATGGTATTCTGAATCCCCTTGGGTTGATAAAATGTGACAAGCCAACAAAATACATAATTGAGAATGAATTATCTGAATAAATATATATAAATAAGTATAATAAATATGTAATAGTTCAAAAAATACACATAAAACATAACTGAACATGAAACGTATCAACATTTTAGGAATGTGTTGAAATAGACTGAATTAAAAATCAAGATAAAATGATCTCAATATCAAAAAAATTATAATAAAATAGAAAACTAAAAAAGCGAATTGTAATATCCTCATGACCCATGTTCATTATTGAACATTTTAGACATTCTCAGACTTTAATAATGTCATCAATCCGAGAACCATATAAGGATATATAAAAAGACACAAACTATAGGAGAAGAAAAAAATATGTGTAAGAAAATGTCCCAATAGAAAACCTACCAATAACCCATTCCCAAACATTAAGAGTAAATATAATTCATTATAATTTAATAATATATTTATAAATATATGTTTCCAAATTTTCTTAAAACAAAACTTGTGGAATAATTATGTTTAATAATATTAATCAAACCAACCCATTTTTAACATTTTAAGAGTCGAGTTTTATTTATATTTTATTAAATAAATGGGTACTATAAGAAATAAAAATATTTAAAGTTTACCCCTTGAAAAATACCCATTTTAAAACCAAATAAGCAAAAATAATTTGTAAATTAGATAAAAATGATTTTACAGACCATAGAAGTTAAAAAAACAAAATTTTAAATCATGAATTTTTTTTAAAAAATATGCTCCACTTAGAAAGAAATAAGAAATATAATCACAAATAGATTTAATATTGTACATAGTAAAAGGTAGGAAACTGATGTAAACCATGTAATAGTGTTTCCCTAAGAAAACTATAGTCCAGGAAACCAAAATATCTCTTACCATCTCATGATAGAATAGTATAATAAGTAAAAACTTTTCTAAGATGATCATTCCTTGGCATAATAGCCACTAACACCCTACCATGGATCCACATCTATAAATCTTCCAAAGAGACCATATCGTGTCCCAGTAGGATAGTGGCACCCTACCATGACACCATAATAGTATAATAACAAGTTTCATGTGGTCTAAATAAGTACTTAAACTTATACTTATATAACCAGGTGCCTATGGTCACCATGATTAATAAATGGGAGGTGAGTACCATAAACAATGAAACCAATCAAATATTAATTAAAATCATACAACCCCCCCCCCTTCAAACCCTCTCTACTCTATCCCATAAACATTCTTAACATATAAAAAAATACAAATTTAAATGTATATAAACATATCCACTTATGAAATAATAATGATCAATATTATATTTAATATAACATTCCAACTAGGATCCTGATTACTCTTTGACAACATATATTAAGAGATCCCATTCAAAACCAAATAAAATTCATTAATTTGAAAGAAAATTCCAAAAATTGAATGAAAACTCCACTCAATGATAAATGTAGTTAAAGAACTCAATGATAAGCTCATAACATCCTTAAACATCATAATAATAAAATAGTTTAATGAAATTTATAAAATCATAACAAAAAATCAAAGATAAATTAAAATAAATACCCCATTGAAACTATCCATTTAATTTGAAAACCAAATTTTATGATTTATGTCATTGAAATAAAAAAAATCAAGTGTATTATTCATCCTATGAATCATTTTTAAAAGTATCTTTTATTATAGAAAACATTACGGTATATTTTCCCTCATTTAAGAGGATATAGAAAACAATTCCCAAATATAAATTAGCTAAACACAATTTAAACCACATTTAAAAACATAGAAAATCATAGAATACGATAATTAAATAAACATGAAAATTTTCTATAAGATGAAATCCATTTTTATATGACAACTTGTAAAGTAATCAATGTTGTCAGATTTAATGCACTATCTATAGAGTAAATTTTCTCAAATTGGGAGAAAAACTTCTCCTTATATGAAGATCCATGTGAGTGGTCATAAGAGGTGATCAATAAGACCTAAACACTAATAAAAAAATATTAGACTAACCCCACATAGTAGGGTTTGATAACCAATATTCATAGAAGAAGAAGAGTGTTAGAGAAAGAAAGAAAGGATAAACGGGGGATAAAAGGCCTTAATACTATATGAACACAAAGAAATCAAAGAAGATAAGACATAACAATGGATGATAAAGTAAGGGGTGACCCTAAAGAAAACCCTTCATATTTATTAGTAGACTAAGGGGGGGGGGTAATTTCCCGTGGAGGTCTTATTTTTAGAGGGGTAATAAAGAAAATCCCAAAAAAATATCATATGTATGTAGCATAATTTGTCTAAATGGTTTTCAAACCATGTTCCAAACATGCACAAACCATGTTCCAAACATGCACCAACTATGTTCAATACGTGCACCAACCATGTTCAAAACATTCACCGACCATCTTCTCTTCAATTGATATACCTAGATACACACACTCTTAGGTCATATGATTGGGAAAATATTGGGAAATATATTCAAATCACCACTGAGAGTTAATTATAGGGTTTTCATTACATTCATAATGGTTATTAATAACCATTCATGAATTGTACACCTCACACTAAACATCAAATTTTCAAATTTTCAAAGGTATATAAACTGGAAATCTATGATATGGCTAAACATCAATAAATGAATAAAATAATGAACAAATATATGGTAATAGTATAATAATTTTTACCACCATAAAACATTATTTCATTAGAAATTCACTCGGATTAAGGATGAAAAATTCACTAAATAATATTGAGTAGTATAGAGGAATAAACCTCTTATAAAAATTATTGATCCCACTAAAATTAATCGCAACTATCATAAAGAGGTTATTCCCCAAATTCAAATTTCACACCCAATGGTCCCTTGGAAAATTATAAAGTATTGACCGATAGTGCACCCCTAACATTTAAGGTAAACACTAGAATGGTACATCAATAAAGAGATACTTACAACAGAAAACAATATAAAAATTATCATTATCAAAATGGACCCAATCCTCCATCTAAAAACGGTAAAATGGAATAAATCAATTGAAAGTATTTCCATAATTTAAAAAAACAATTTTTACTCTCCAAATGAACATAATTATTGATTATGACTTATAATACATGTCAAGGATCAAAACCAATAACAATTGAGGATCCCTGATAAAGAAGTGGTGAAAAGAGACAATAAAGGGGAAAACACCAAAAATTATCTTTTAATATATCATCTAGGTTCCAACTACAAGACACTAATTAAAAGGTCTGTTGATATCACCCAATCATCTATAATGATGAAAGTTCAAATGAATTCTGAAAAAGTGGGATTTTAATTCCCAAACTAATCACACAGGACACTTCCCCTAACGATATGTTGGATGTTTATCAAGACCGTATGTTAAAAGGTCACCACCTCATGGATGGCCTATAAAAATCCTCCTCACCAACATAGCTCAAATGATCGCATCATCAAATGACTATAGAAAATTTGAGAACACTCCCAAACTATGGTATAAATTAAGGCCTCTTTCAAGGATTTATCATTCCTAAATTCATTAACCATTAACTCGAGAATGATGAAATCGCTCAGAAAAATTCAAACATAAGCTAAAACCTGAACTATTTAGTAAGGATCAACCATTAAGAAGGGTAATTTTTATAAAATCCTCTATGGATCAAGGAAATTATTTAAATTTAAAAGGACTATTATTGAACAAAAATTAAATATACACATGCGAGGAAAACCATAATAAACATAAAAATATTTTATATAGTTACAAATTAAATAATAATGGATATAGTTACTAGTGAGGTAATAAAATAGACACCCATAATTTAACACATTAAAAAAATTATTTTCAAAATCAAATCCAAAAGATTATAAACATAACATATATTTTAAAAATAAAAGTGCAAAGAGAAAATTAAAATCACAATGAAAAATTCATTGAAAACAATAACATTTTCCCAAAAGTCAAATCTTAATCTCTTACTTAATTACAAAAATAATTTCACATTACAAACAAATTATTAATTTTAATAATTTTTATAAAAGTATCCACTTTTACCATAGAGTACAAGTGGAAGTAAAACACTAAGTAAAACTGGAACATGATGTGATGAAAGTAAAGGGGCCAGAAATACATGCCCAACTATAAAGTAAAACGAAAATGATAAAACAGTCAGAAGGTGACAAGAATCTCCTTGATCGTCCACCAAGGATCCTACCTATAGGGTAGGTACAGATAGCGCAGCTCCTGGATCGTCCACCATGGATCCTACCTGAAGGGTATGTACAGATAGCCTCCACAATGCTCTCACCCTTCAACCTTCTCCGAGTATCATCTCGTCGTGAAGTCCACCACTAGATATGGTCTCATCATGAGGTCCACCTCTGGGTACCGTACAGTCCTCGAACACTCAGCCTCTGTCTGCGCTGCCCGTCGTCTGTAACCAACACAATGAGGTGCGGGCATAGCCCGTGCAGGGGTGAGTATAATGATACTCAGTCGGGACCCCGAGACCCTCATGGTCTCACTAAATCCAACAATGATAACCACGAGGAAGATCTCAACAGATATCCTCTACTTAGTTATATGCCCATACATATACCCAAGTTATCAAATAACCCATCTCAATCATGAGGAAACATAAGGATTATGAAATCAATGGATAACCACTACCCAGGTATATGTCCATACATATACCTATGTTATCAAGTGACCCATCTCAATTATGAGGTAAACACAAAGGTCATAGACTCAGATCAACTAGGATTTTATTCATGATGTCAAAACCACGGCTGCTGGAGAACTCCTCCTCTGGCGAGTACAGTGGGCCTACCGCTACAACCAAGCACACCCCACTAATCTTGGACTGTTGTAGTACTCTACCTATCGAGTACTGTGGGAATGCTGCTAAAACCAAGCACTTCCCACGATGGGTCTGCTCCTACAACCACGAGCTCCCCCTCATAGTCTCTAGAGGTACTCCTTCTGTTGAGTACCGCGGGTCTGCCGCTACAACCAAGCACTCCTCCGTCATGGGTCTGCTGATACAACCAAGCGCTCCCCCTCATAGCCTCTATAGGTACTCCTTCTGTTGAGTACCATGGGTCTGCCGCTACAACCAAGAACTCCTCCTCCGTGGGTCTGCCACTACAACCAAATGCTCCCCACAGGGCAAACCGAAACACACCGAGTCGATCGGTCAGCAGTCGTCAAGTCTCAGCCAGCTCTAGGGTTTCTGCACATAGTATGCTTGTTACGGGATTTTCCACTCCACGAGCCAAGAGGTAGATACTCCAAGTATCAAAAAGTTACATGAAGAAGTGTCTCAAGGACCACCTCGTCATAGGGGTCTCAACGCAACAGACGATGCGTCAATCGGATGCCCGGTTTGTGAGTTATTATCCTTTTAGTGCCAGGGGCCCGGTTGGTTTCTTGTGAGAACCAACCCGGCCGTATCCCAACTTTACTCCAAACTCTCATAGGGTATACTCATAGGGACCGTTTCTCAACTTGATCACCAACGCCGCTGACGGTTCGTCAAACGGACATCCGGTCTGTAAGTTATCAGCTTTTCCGTTCTAGTGGCCCGGTTGGATTTTGGGTTCAATCCAACTCGGACACTATCCAACTGCATCCAAAACTCAGGAGAAGTATTCCAAATGTTCTGTCTCATCAAGAGGAATCCAACAAAGTCGATGTCACATCAATCGGACGTTCGGAGCTCAAGTTATAAGCATTTCCGCTACGAGGTCCCGATTGGTTTCGTGTTCGAACCAACCCAGCCATACCGAATGTTCTACAAAACCTTGAGTGTAATATACCGAAACGACCATCTCGATCGAAGGATCGCATCGTATCTGAAGGTACGCCGATCGGAGGTCCGTATACCATGGTATGGGTAAAAGACCATAAGAGGTCCGGAAATGGGGGTTTCGGGCCCGGACCGACCTGGCCCGAGACCCCCTGGGTCCGCCCGAACCGGGTCCGGGTCCGGCCCGCTTGGGCATGGCCCGGCCTGGCTGGCACAGCTCGGCCTGGCCTAGGCATGGCCCGGCCCGGCCTGGGCGGCCCGACCCTCCTGGGCAGCCCGGCCCGGCGCGCTGGCGGTCCCCTGGCCAGCTCGGTGTACCCGAGCAGGCGATCAAGGGGGGGGGGGACTGCCCCCCTGTTTAATTAAACGCGGCCCACATGGGGGGCCAAGGGTTACGAACCCCCGGGTCCTCCTCTCACCGGCCGGCCCGCTCCGGCCGGCCGGCTGCTGCACCACGGGACCGGCGCGGGCCGGTCCCCCTGCTTCGACGCCGGTGGCCGGAAGTTGGCCACTGGTTCCTTCTCTGTCGTGGCACGACGGCGTCGCGCCCCTCCGCCGCAGCCCCGCTCCCGCCGCGGTGTTTTCGTGATTCTCCGGCACGGTGCGACGGCGCCGCAACCTTGTTCGACTTCATCGGCGCGGCGCGACGATGCCACACATCCTTGCCGCATGATCTCGCGCGGTGCAACGACACCGCATCACTTTCCTCCGAACCGTAACAACACATAGATAAGGGAGGGGGGTCGACCGTGTTTGTCTGGTCCGTCCCCCTCCCGTTAATCCATAGAAAGCGGTCCAATTGAAACGAGGAATGATGACAGAAGAATTCACGTATAACAACAACACTAAATCCCCTACCTCGAGCCTAGTCGTCGAACGAGGTTGTCGTGGAAAGGGACGTCGTGGAAGAAGGCAGATCGTCGTGTCACAGAGGAACGATGTCTACCTTCCTTTGACGTGAAAATAAGGAATGAGGAGATGCGCGTCGGGTTTTCGATCTCTGAGGAATGCATCTCCCACCGTTGTCCGTCGTCAGAGGTCGGCATTCTTCATGTTCTTCGTCGAGGAGGAAGAACTTCAAGACTTTGAGTCGTTCTCTCCAAAATCCTCCAGCACAACAAAAGCAACCACGATAAAAAAAATGGGTTTCCTTATTTTATTACTTACGTCAAATGTTTTTAAATTCAAAATTGAATCAATCAATTTATTGAATTAATTTCAACGTTTAAACTTCCCAATTAATAGAGGCGTTTAATAAACAGATAACAGAAAGGGTTGAATTGCATTTAATGGGGGTGTGGGTGCATTACATTAATTAATAGGGGGTTGAAGAAATAAAAAGGTGGGGCTCGTGTGGGCCCCACTTCCATCATAACCTCACTTGGGTGGTTTTTTCCACACAACCTCCATCCTTAGGACTTAACCACCTAAAAGAAATAAAAAAAATTAGAAGCACATCTTTATTTCTCTGTAGTCTTAAACCACAAAATCAAACAACTCCTCCCATGAAATAGCAACTCTAGAAAAGGTCTTCTTAAGAAAAACCGGCGTTGTGGTTTCAATTGTGCCCTCAGATTTCTATTCCGAGCACCGGTTCAAAAGATAGAAAAACCCGCTCGTTCGTTCACTAAACGTACCCGAGCTAATCTTCGGAAATTGATTTCGGGCACACCGGACCTCGGAATCAGGCACCGTCAGAAATTGCGTTCTTGTAAAATTCCAAAGTAACTTAAGAAAAAAAATTTCCTTGAAATTTCCAGGTCTTTACATTGATCCCTTCTCAGGGATTTACATCCCCATAAAGCTTTAACACAAACTAGGGATACAAAAGCGGTACTGAGCACACATCTGAGCCTTCCACTCCCATGTGCTCATCTAAGGGTTCCCATGCTACCAGTGAAAGCGCACAAGAGGAATCGACCGTCCCTGTAGGACCCACTTCTGTCAATCCTCAACCCTTACTGAATCCCTGTGGAAGTCGCCCAGTCATCGATGTCCAAATCCCAGAGAGTGATGACGTGTGAAGGATCATGCACATGTCTCTTCAGCTGAGGTACGTGGATGATATTAAGCATACGGTGAAAATGAGGTGGAAAGGTCAAGCGGTAAACCACCTCGCATACACTGTTGAGGACCTAGAAAGGTCCGCTGAACCTCGAAGATAACTTTCCACCCCAGCCAAAACTCCGTAACTCACGTCGAGGTGAGACCCGTAGGGAGACATGGTCACCGTCCTTAAACTCTAGTGGTCTCCGCCTCCGGTCAGCATAAGTCTTTTGCCGGCTCTGAGCTATCCTCATCCGCTCTTGGATGAATTGGACCTTTCTGGTCCTACAAGAGCTGGTAAGATTTCATCTTTGCCGATAATAGAAATTTGGTCTCATCGCATGGATAAACCACGTTCTTTGCCTAATATAGTCAATCCCGACATGGATGATTCTAATCCATACCAAGGATGACGTCGTAAGGCCTCGATGCTACTACCAAGAGATTCAACTGTTACTCTCGCCTCCAAGGGTTGAACCACACTATCAGCATCAGTGTGTGGTCACTGGGTCTCCTCCACTAGGTATCTCAAATTCTGGGTCAAGTCAACGGTTTTTAAACCGGAACCTCTTAGTAACAACATAAAGAGAGGATAGGAAGGTAAACGCCACAAGAAAGGTGTCTTTTATTACTAAATCTCAAATTACAAAGACACAAAGCATCTGAAAACAAACTTCAACCAAGATAGAAGAAAAATGAACAAAAGTCTCCGGGTCTGGAGCTAGTCCTGCTCCTGTCCATCTGCTCCCGGAGCTCCATGATCGTAGGCCTCAACTGCTTGAAGCTGAGCTCTCACATGTCCATCTGTTCCCTGCGGTGGTGGTGGTGGTAACACCTCGAAGCGTCATCCACCTCCAGCTGCACGACCAACTCCCCTTCCACGGTCTCCTGCTCGAATGTTGGGGCCCTGAAGAATGGGTCTCATACCATGTCTTTGAATTAGCGCAAGAGATCAGTAAACCTCGCCGAGTACTAGGACATGGTCATGCTGCCCTGCCGCAGATGTAGTAGCTCTTGGATGTGCACCGCATGGAGGGTGGCTGGGACGAACTCCGAGAAGAAGATGCTCTCAATGTACGTACAGAGGAGAGATGCCTCATCATGCAACTGGAGCATCAAGCTCCACCATCTGCCTGATGTCGCGTGTAGTAGGCTCGCTGCGAGGATCACCATGAGGTTAGCTGGTGTCCCCACTAACCTGAAAACTCACAGAACTGCCTCCAGTGAATCCTTAGCTGCCTGAGGGTCCGTCTCCCCGTGGAACCCGGGTGGTCACTGACGCTGAAACTCCTTCAGTGCACCAAGGCGACGTGCACTCTCAGTGGCTGGGGCTAGTAGCATCGGTGGCTCGGCGGGTAGTGGCACCGCCGGTGCCTCCACAAAAAAAGTGCCATGCACTGAGGCCTCGTCACTCGGTGGGATGTCGTCTCTCTCAATACTCGGAACCCTAGCTGGCTACCGTCGTGGGGCCATCCTGAAAAGAAACAGGTGTGCCACAGTCAAAATAGTAGACCTTGTGAGATGACACAAAGTAATCACGAAGAACACTTTTGAAACACACATGCAATCAATGTTTACATGTACTGAGTCGGAAATCAGAAGTCTGGGTCTTGGTGTACGGATACGTCGGCCGCCGCACCGACACTGGACTCCCTGGACTGATAACCACCCTAAATACTCTTAACACTATTGCTTCACGGAAAAAAATATTAGAGTCCTGAGTTCTGCGGTAGAACGAACTCCTCTGATACCAATTTCTCACGACTCATCCTCGGGGCTCGTGACGTGACTACCCCAAGCCCGCCTTCCATTGGCCAGGGGCTAGCGACTAGCACCAAAGGCATAAATCCCAATAACTAGAAAGGCATTGCAATTATAAAAATACACAAACACCACAGAGTACAAGAGGAAGTAAAAAACTATGTAAAACTAAAACAAGCTATGCTGAAAGTAAAGGGGCTGGAAATAAAAGCCCAAATGTAAAGTACAAGGGAAAAGATAAAAGAGCCGGAAGGTGACAAGCATCTCCTGGATTGTCCACCAAGGATCCTACTTGTAGGGTAGGCACATATAGCGCAGCTCCTGGATCGTCCACCACGGATTCTACCTGAAGGGTAGGTACAAATAGCCTCCACAACGCTCTCGCCCGTCAACCTCCCCCAACTGTCATCTCATCGTGATGTCCACCACCAGATACTGTCATGTCATGAGGTCCACCTCCAGGTACCGTACAGTCCTCAAACACTCGGCCTCTGTCTGCGCTGCCTGTCGTCTGCAACCAACACAACGAGGTGCGGGCATAGCCCGTGCAGGGGTGAGTATAATGATACTCAGTAGGGACCCCGAGACCCTAAAGGTCTCAATAAATCCAACAAGGATAACCACAAAGAAGATATCAATAGATAACCTCTACTTAGGTATATGCCCATACATATACCCAAGTTATCAAGTAACCCATCTCAATCATGAGGAAACACAAGGATTATGAAATCAACAGATAACACAACCCTGGTATATGCCCATACATATACCTAAGTTATCAAGTGACCCCTCTCAATCAGGAGGTAAACACAAAGGTCATAGACTCAGCTCAACCAGGATTTTATTCATGATGTCGAAACCACGACTGCTGGAGAACTCCTCCTCTGTCGAGTACAGTGGGTCTGCCGATACAACCAAGCGTGCCCCACTAACCTTGGACTACTGTAGTACTCCACCTGTCGAGTACTATGGGCCTGCTGCTACAACCAAGCGCTTCCCACCATGGGTCTACCGCTACAACCAAGCGCTCCCCCTCATAGTCTCCATAGTTACTCTTTCTGTTGACTACCGCGGGTCTGCCGCTACAACCAAGCGCTCCTCCGCCGTGGGTCTTCTGCTACATCCAAGCAATACCCCTCATAGCCCCCAGAGGAACTCCTTCTTTTGAGTACCACGGGTCTACCGCTACAACCAAGCGCTCCTCCACCGTGGGTCTACCGCTACAACCAAGTGCTCCCCACTGGGCTAACTGGAACACACCGAGTCGATCGGTCAGCAGTCATCAAGTCTCAGCCAGCTCTAGGGTTCATACACACAACATGCTTGTTCCGGGAGGGTCCACTCCACGAGCCAAGAAGTAGATACTCCAAGTATCACAAACGCCGCTGACGGTTCGTCAAACGGACGTCTGGTCTGTAAGTTATCAGCTTTTCCGTTCTAGGGGCCCTGTTAGATTTCAGGTTCAATCCAACCCGGCCACTATCAAACTGCGTCCAAAACTCAGGAGAAGTATTTAAAAAGTTCCGTCTCATCAGGAGGAATCCAACAAAGTCAACTGCATTTCAATCAGACGTCTGGAGCTCAAGTTATAAGTGTTTCCGCTCTGAGGGCCAGGTTGGTTTCGTTTTCAAACCAACCCAGTTGTACCCAAAGTTCTTCGAAACCTTAGGTGTAATATACCGAAATGACCGTCTCGATCCATGGATCGCATCGCAGGTGATGGTACATCGATAAGAGTTCTGTATCCCATGTTATGGGTAAAAGATCGTAAGAGGTCCGGAAATGGGGGTTTAGGGCCTGGACCGACCCGGTCCGAGACCCCCTGGGTCGGCCTGAACCGGGTCTGGGTCCGGCCCGGCCCGGCCTGGCCTGGGTATAACTTGGCTAGGCCCGACGCGCTGGCACGCTAGCGGTCCGCTGGCCAGCTCGGTGTAACCGAGCAGGCGGTCAAGAGGGGGGGGGGGCTACCCCCCTTTTTAATTAAACGCGGCCCCACATAGGGTGGCCGCTGCTGTTTGGCCAGCCGGGGTTTACAAACCCCCGACTCTTCCTCTGACTAGTCAGCAAGGGTTGACTTTCATTCAATGGGGGTGCGGGTGTGTTACCTTAATTAATAGGGGGTTGAAGAAATGAAAAGGTTGTGCTCGTGTGGGCCCCACCGCCCTCATTACCTCACTTGGGTGGTTAGTTCCACACAACCTCCATCCTTAAGACTTAACCACCTAAAATAAATAAATAAAATTATAAGCACATCTTTATTTCTCTATAGTCTTAAACCACAAAACCAAACAACTCCTCCCGTGCAAACGCAACTCTGGAAAAGGTCTTCTTAAGAAAAAACTGGCGTTGTGGTTTCAATGGTGCCCTCAGATTTCAATTTCGAGCACCGGTTCAAAAGATAGAAAAACTCGCTCGTTCGTTCACTGAACGTACCCGAGCTAAACTTCAGAAATTGATTCCGGGCAAACCGGACCTCGGAATCAGGCGACGTCAGAAACTGTGTTCTTGTAAAATTCCAAAGAAAATTAAGAAAAACATTTCCTTGAAATTTCCAAGTTATAATAGTGGAACATCATCATTGATAGAATAAATTATATGAAACAGAAATATTAACAGATAATGAAACACATAGTGAATTTATGATATATGTATTTTTATATAAATTCAATCACTTTGATAGCCTACGATGCATGTAATGCCTTGTTTAAATAAAATGTGATACAATATTCAAATATTATTATTTAAAAATGACTATTATAACATAGTTGTTGATTTTATGAGAATAAATAAGAATTATTTAATTTTATAGAATGTATGTTTTAAAAATTTATAAAATCAATGCAATGGTTATCTATTTTTTAAAAATAAAAAAATTCAAATAAAAAGAAATTATATTTTAAAAACAATATTTTTCTAAAAGGTGATTTTTTCACTCTCCAAACATAATTTAAAATTTATTTTTACCACTTATATAAAATTAATTTGAAAAAATTAAATTAGTTTTTGAAATATTATCTTCAAATTTATATTTCATTGATTTAATAGTATTTTCTATAAACATTAATTATTTTACGAGTTGTGAAAGATCCTTATTTTTATTAAAAATTTAATTCTCATATAAATTATTTACAACTCTAAATAATAATTTAAATTTGATTTAAAGTAAAAAAATTATATTATGTTAAAATTTAATTAAATTATGTATTTTTAATCAATTTCATTATAAAAACTTTTTAGAAATATTGAATGTTTTTATTTGGAAAACAATTTTTTCGACATGTCCTTAGGTTTAATTTTAAATTGAAATATTCTAATTTTGTGAATTAAATTTTAGTATATGGATCCCATATTTTAAATAATATTATTATTTATTTAATAATGGAAAATTAATTTTTGACCATAATGTTTATTGATAACAGTAAAAATTATTTACCACTATTATAGTGAAAACGAGTTTACCATTGGGTTAAACTAAGATAATAATGGTTGAAAATGCAATAATTGTTTTTCCAAAAAAACATTCTGGACATATTATGAACTCTTATTCTCTAAGGATCTATAGTGACCCATTTTAGATTATATAGTAATGAAAAAATTGGGTTATCACTTAATCATTTCCAATATTCAATGTGTGTCTTCTATGAAACTTAAAAATGGACAATCCCTCTCATCTCCGATTTACACTTCCAAAAACTCTTTTATTTGGAAAATAGAGGGAAAAAAATCCCTTAATCCATCTCTACATAAAATAGGTATTAGTTTTATATGGAATCCCTACAATGAACACATTAGGTGTAAGCCTAAAGAGACTCTCCAAATAAGAGATATAGTTTTTAAACGTGCATATTTGTTTTATTAATTCTTTGACATCCTTGAAATCATATTCAAAAATGATAATATAATAACACCATTACCAGTTATATATTAAAATTTTAATATTTTAATGGAATAAACCAGATTGATCTATAGTTCCATCAAATGGGAAGTGAAACCATTGATCGTGTGTATTTTAGAATACTGCCTCACTAACCAATGTAATTTATTTTCCATAACCTACTACAAAGGAAGGATATAATGATAAATTTAAAAAATTAATATTATGTTTATTACATTGATCTAATACTAGAATTATTATATTTTATTCACCATCTTACACTCTATTTTGTAATGGTATATGATAACGTTGATCATATATACTGTGGAATACAGCCTCACAAAGTGATATGATTTTTTATTTATCTACAATTTAAATTGAAAGTATTTGTGATAAAGTTAATGAAAATATGTTATATTAAGGAAATATAAATTATTCATAAATTATATTATCATATCTAACATCATAGCTTCCAATCCTTTAGAAAAAAATAATAGCCATTGTGCATACTTGAGGAAAATCACCTCTGAATAGTGAATATTTTTTTTTCATTTTATAATTGGATGATTGGTAATAAGGATAGATTTAATAAATAAAAATTATATATATATATATATATTTATAATGATTCTGTAATGTTTAACTAATATTTATTTCCTTTTCTTTCCATTCATCGGGAAAATGGAAATAGCATTCATGAGTACGCAGGACATACCTTATCTAGGAATGATGTAACAAATTTCTCTATCTCAGTCATTTATGGATTTCTCTAAATGTTTATTTAATGGCTATATTTTATATTTATATAATTTTTTAAATTATGGAGGTAATATAACCATGATAATATTAAGATGAATGAAAACACCAAAAAAACACACATAAAAAACAAAACGTATATCACCTGAAATGATGTTTTAAACAAATAACTATTAATAAATAGGACATAAAATAATATAAGAAAATCATACATCGAATTAAATAAATATGTTTCTGTTACATACTTATAATAAATATATGTTTACTAATAATACATTATGGGCAGGTACAATGGAAATTGGAACTATTGTATGTTTTTCTATTCTCAATTTCACTTCTATGATGTATGTTCAATATTAACAACACACATATTTTATGTGGTGTATATAATTCCATATTGAAATTTATATAATTAAAATCATTAAATTAAATGAATTAAATGTTTAAATTTATTTTATTTCTTTCATGGGTATTATGAATCAATTTTACCAAGGTGTAAAGGGTTTATTTAAAAATCTCATCATTATTATAGATTATCTATAATTAGGAATTTATTAGAGAAATTAATAGAAATTACTATCTTAAAACCAATATATTTTCTTATAATTTGGTTATTTAGAAACATCCCAACTAGTATAACCATTTTTTTTCTCTCTTTTTTATATACAATGATTGACAGAATGATTTTAAGAAAATATGACATTATTTCCATCTCTGGTAGAAAATAATTTCTCTCACTAAACTATGTTTTCTAAAAATGTTTTAAAGAAATGAATTACTAATATAAAAATCGTTTATTGAAGGCATTTTTACCTATTATTTTGTTGTTGTGAAATGTTTTAAAGGAATATTCCTATCATTTTCAAAAAAAATTACCTTTTGAACTTATTTATAGTAATGTGAAATATTTTTTTAACTTAAATGACATGAAAAAATTTTCCGAACATCATGACCATTAAATGTATTAAAGCTACCATTATATGTTTTTGAGGTTATTTTCAATGAAAATTTTTTAATATAAATTTTTAATTTGATAGTTTTAGAATCTTATTTTAAAAGTGGTAAGGTTATTTTCATCAAATATGTTTTTAATGATCTCTTTCTAAAATTTATGATCATAAAGGACAATAAATTGAATCCTACTTATTATTGAAATGAGATATGTTTTAATGATATAATCCTTATTATTTCCCTATAATAGTTATGTTCAATTTGATAAGGTATTTACGAGTTAGATACAATTCATTTAACTCATGATAGTTTATGAGCTTGTTTTTTATTAGGTTATTCTTTATCATTTTATATGCTATTTTTTCACTATGAATATTTATGTTGATTTTGATTCAACCCATTATTATTTTGAATGAATTGGACATAATAAGTGATGGGCATGGCCTTCAACAGTCACTCGATGCATTAGTGGGACTCATTAGACAATCGAGTATGGGTTTTTTACTAGGGGCATACACATTCATGTAAGATGTATTGTAAAGATACATTAATGATAAAGGTGTGTAAGATCAAGTTCTGCAATAAATGTTCTAGATGTGTGGAATTATGTTTTCCATATTCTTGTAATTGATTTTAGATGTTAAAATGATCATTTGATTAGTTATAATTTCCATGGAAATGTTTCAAGATCATGTTATTATATATATGGAATTTTTTGAACATAATTTATAAATATCATATTATTCTTTATTATCATGTTATTTAATTAATGGAACACGTTTTTATTTATGTTAAATTCCATATTTATTATGCTTATTTATTAATTATTTTTTAATTTATATGAATACCATTACTGATCATCGAATATCACCCCTTTCCATGTATTATATTCCTTAGGATACTAAGATGTTTTTTTAATCTATATGTAGGGATATGATAATGGGAAATGTGTTGTTCTTAGAGAAAACATTTTTTTAATTTTTATTTTCATTTGTAATGTGAATTTTAAGAATTTATACAGTTTTCAAAGACTAATAAATGGTTCAGTCCTTTAGGATGAAAAACCTTGTATCTTATGCTAATGTAATAATGTAACTATAAAATATATGATACTGGGTTCTAATCCTTTTAATATTGTATTATAGGATGTTTTGAATAAACCTTATGAACTATATATAGTAAAACATAGATTAGAGAACATAATACTACGATTACATATGAGTATAAGTATAGAATAACATCCTACTGTTTTTGGAAAGGAAGATATTATGGTTCATTTCCTATAAATACATCCATTCCGTGATACTACAATTAGAAATTATTTTAGAACATAAATAAATTGGGGTATTAACTCTAAAAAAGGGACATTAGACTTGATTCAATCATTACTCAGTACACAACAGTAAGCCTTGCTATGAACCTGGTATGATACTCTCTGGGGATATGACATGTTAAATTAACATTTTCATTAAAACATTTTACATAGATTCAAAAATATTTTTATCATTTGAATACTTTCCCAAATAATCCATATTTATTATTATAATATTATATATGCATAAATATTTCAATTTATGTTATGGATTTTACTATTTTTGGATTATATATTATATTTCATAATGTTATAATCAAATATATTATATGATATTATTTATAAATTATTCCTAGTTGAAGTAATGGGAAACATATCAATGGAGGTACTCCATATAGGGATTTACCTCTCTGAAAAAATAATGAATTTTTAGCTATATTAATAACTTGAACTAATCAAATTACAACCATATTACCACAGATAACTCAGGTTATGAGAAATAACCTTTCATGTATGGAGCATCTAGTTTATCCACCATGTGGCATAATAATGTTATATCCCTTTATGTATCAATAACATTCATCATAAAATAGAAATATGAATCCATTTATAGTTGATAAATGGATAATATCTCTAGAGAATATATTTCTCACTTTTGGAGGAAATGATTGGGAGAATGTTTTCATGGTATTTTATTATATATCAAGGGATGTGGATCAATGATTTTCACTAATTAGGAAAACTAAGGATTAAAAAGAAATATAAAATTGTGGAATTTTTGGATATTATGATTTTGGAAGTTGAAAACTACTTTCCACATAAAAAACAAGAGGTCTGAAGATAAAATTCATAAATATAAGTAAAAATGAAGAGAAAAATGTCTCTAAGTATAAAGATAACAATAAAAGGTTATCAAGGTATGTTATGGATTATGTATGTAAACTAAAGATCTGTACTGACCATTTTTTGGGTGGGACAATTCCAATTCTATAAAGGGTACTAGTCTCCCAAACTATCTCATTATAAAAGTTTATAATATCAGATTTTAAAAAGATAAATGATGAATTATCCAAGTATTATTCTATTGAAGGGAAGCATAGGAAGAGGAGGATAAAAGTGAAAAATAAAGATAAGGGGAAAAGTGAAAGAAGGATTTTCCCACATGTGATAATTATGGAAGGAATCATCCTAGTAATTTCATGAATGTAGTTTTAGTGTTCTATGAATATGAAGAGAATTCCACCATTCTCAGTATTGTAATATAAATAATATAAATATAAATTTTCAATGCATTAATTTTAAGGATATGGAAAAATATTAAAATAAATGAAAAATCATCAAGGAAATATACCTCAGAAGAAGCTAATAGGTAAAGGTCATTCTTATGATATCATTATAGATGAAGTATAATTATTAATGTGATTTTTTTGGATTCATGAAATATGTTATAGGAGTATCTTATCAACGATATTCTAGTTATATAAATCATGAAACATATAAGGATTATATATTAGTATTATTTCATTTTTGATTTCAAATAATATATTAAATGGTGTCTATGGCCAAGAAATATAAATCATTGTAATATTTAACTATTTTTTAAACACGTTATTGAGGGATTATATACCTTTATACATCTAATATATTGATAAAATAATAATAATAATATGTTTAGAGGATAATATTTGTGACTATGAAATTGGTAAGTGGTTTCACGGTTTATATTATCCCTTCTTAGTTTACTGCATCTTTGGAATTGTGGAATAAATTTTATAATTTTTTATTTTATTTATGGAATCAGTTGAAACATAATATTTAGAATCGTGTTTATTTGTAATGGTTTTATAGTGATAATGGTATTCACAAAATAGGAATATTACATTAATAGTACCATTATTTTATTTGGGGAATATAATGTTTTGTTTATTTATGACCTCATATCTAAATTTTTTGACATTGAATTTTCTAAGACATATACTGGTGATGAATTAATTTTAAATATTTATGGAATGTATGAAGTCCAAATATGGGGTTTTTTTTTTTGATAACTTGTGCTAACCATGTTGGTTTTGAGAAATATTAGAGGAAGGAATTGACAATATTTAATGGATCTTATGACCTATTAAAAGTTATTTTATGTGCTTTGGTCTTGAAAAATTCAACTTAGATACTCAATTTTTGGATTAAAATATGAGAATGTGGTGAATATTTTTTTAAGGGATTAAATTATTCTTTTCGAGTAAATATATTTCCTTAGGTTTTTTGTTTAAAAAATTAAATATTTCCTCAATTATATTAAATTTATCTTCAAAATTTTTTTATCATAGTAAATATATTTATAATGAATTGATTATCTTGAAACCCATTACATATTAATCATTTTTTTCATTAACTGTCTATAGGTCACCCACTTTATTGTGATCAATGATCTCTATCACTCTCAACAATTATTTATGCTTCTCTTCTATGTTTATATCTTTACTTCCCACTAATGTTCCCCAAATATGAAACCTAGTTATGTGTTATTCTATATGGACTTCATATTTACCATTATATCAAATCAAGTGGATGATTTATTATCATTTATAATATGTGAGTTTTCATAAAATTTATTTTCAAATTTCATGTAATTCATTTCTGACATTAAAATTTAATAGCGAGGACATAATTTATTTAAGTTGAAAAAATATAACACCGCTATATTTTAAAAGTGTAAAATAATTTTTGATATCATATATGACATGAAACACCAATATAGTATTTGTATATAAAAAAGATACTTTATTATATATTTTATTTTATACAAATTCTATCTCTTTGATAGCTTGCGATGCAAACACCAACAGGTTTCAATGAAATGATATACCCTATTAAAATATTATTATTTATGATTTACCATTATAAAATAGTTATTAAGATAGAGGTTATGAATATTACTAGCTAAATTGTGATAATTATAAGGTTTACACATGTATAAAATACATTCAATTATTATTAGTTGGTCAGAAATAAAAAATCATTCAAATGAAGAAAAAATTAGATATCTATATTTTTCTAAAATATAGTTTCATTTTTCATTGCGTGCATTATTTAAAATAATTATTTAACTATTTTATAATATTTATCGATCAAAATAAATTTAAATTTTTAAATCAACCTGTAAGAATTATATTTGGGGGAATTTTTTTAAATTTTTTTGAAATTATTAATTTTTTTATAAAAAATGAAAAATAATAATTTGTATTGAAAACTTGTTTTATTATTAATTATTTACAATAATAAATTATATTTTAAATTTATTTTAATGTTTGAAAATTTCAATTATATTATTATTTTACTAATTTAGGTCATCAAAATGAGTTTCATATTTAATTCTAGTATCAAATTTTCTGAATACTTTTGAATGTTTTTCACTGAAAAATCTATTTTTTATGCATCTGTGGGTTTATTTTTCAATTTAATTATAAAAGTTTTGGTAATTTAATTTTTTAATATGGATTAAATATTTTTAATTATAGTAATTTATATTATCTAATAATGTTAACATAACTTTTAACTAATTTTTTTAATGAAAACTATAAAAATTAATTTCCATAGATAAGTTGAATGTAGGTTTAGTGGGGGTTAAACTATGATGATAAGGGTTGAAATTGATATAAAATTTTTCCACCACCGATTTAATTGAAATATTTCAATATTATCACCTCTAATATTCTAGAAAAAATAATTTTTCACTTTTGTAATGGTAAAACCATGGGTATCACATTATAAATTAAAAAATCAGTCTCTATCCTCCCCCCCATTTATAAATAGTATCTCACTCTCCTCCCAAGTTCATGAATTTGAAACTACTTGGTTTTTCCAAGACCATAAAAAATATCTTCATTAATTTTCTCCCTGCATCAAATAAGTAATAGTTTGATTTGTAAGACCCTATTAAGAAGGAATTACATATAAACCAAAAGAGGCTCGCTAAAGAAGATATTAAATTATTAGATGTATATATTTGTGATATATTTTATTACACCTAATTAAAATAATCTAAAGGATTCAAATATAATTATATAATTATCTTATATGTATGTATACTATATTATTTTAATGAAATAACCAATATCCATCTCCACTACTATCAACTAGGAAATGAGATCATCGATAGTATATATGAAGAACTACCACCTTGGGAACTGATGTAATTGGGTTTCAATAAATAAAATTCATGTATAGAAAAAATGATGTATTTAACATTATATATGATATTGATGACATTATTACACATATGGATTTTTTATATCACATATAACTTGTAACATCTAGTTACACTCTTTCAGTAATTTCCTATATCACTCCTCATATTCCACTTTATTTGGGTGTGTTTTGGGACTCCCAAGTATAGAGATTGTTTTCTAGAGAAAATGACCTAATGTTGGCGATCTATTTTTTAAAAAAATTAATAGAGTATAAGTATAAATATGTAAAATGATAAAGTCTATATATTTTAGAAGAATGGTTTTTTTTTATTTTTTTATACATTTTCACATCGTGAATGTTTTACATGATATGAAATATTATTTAGACAGATGTCATGAATTCATTAAAGTCATGAATATTTTAAACACATTTAATTTGGATCACAATGGGAAATGTTTGAATTCATTAATTTAAATATGAGGTGAACATTTTTTATGCAACATATGTTAGTTGAGAAATTCACATCTTGAAATGGTTTCACATAATGAATGATTTGGAATTGGTTCTTCGTAGGGTGTTTTACAGGTGATTAATTTTTTATTAAACATGAAGATTATAAATTGATGTGTAGGAGACCTCCTTGAATAATTAGAAAATCTAGACTCCTTTCAGATAATTTACTTTAGATATTAATATTTATTGTGGATGTAGTGAATCTCTCTAGGTAAGTTAATCTTCTGATTATTTGTTTCCATTGATCCGGGTAGCACCATTGCACTAAGATTATGGATCATTCTATCTATGATGATAATATTACTAATACTTTCTATATCCATTTAATGATCATTATTTTGAGGATGATCCTTTTTTTGGTTGTGGTGACAATTTTTCATTTTTTGAGATATGTTGTGATCTATCCACTCTACCAACCAAATTAGTATTTGAATTGGTTTTTAGAGGTAAGGATTAAATATAGGGAATTAATTATTTTCTTAAACTTATTTCATGTTGTCAAATCACGTTCCAGGTGTTTAGGACCCATGTTTGAGGTAGGTGGTTTCATATCTATCATATATTAAATGAACTATTTTACTCAGGGTTTTCTAAATAGTTTTATAAATGATATTTCCTGATAGAGTTGTGTCTGTGGAAAAGGGTTATTATAAAAATGACTTTCCATTTCCTTGGTAAATGAAAAATAATTTTAAAAGAATTGTGAAATGTATTTATGAAATGGTTTTGAAATTATGCTTTTGATGTAATGGTTTTGAAAATGTAGCACATGTATGACTTCATTACTTATGTGTAAGTTATAACAATATGCCTCGTTTGTTAATATTATTAGGGGGATTTGTAATGGGGTGTTCATATGATCCCTTATCATGTTATTCTAAAGTCTTTTTAGACACTTTTAGGGGTTCTCATTTTAGTGATTTCCTCTACACTCTAAAACTTATGCATATGTTTAGAGGCTTGATAAACATGATTTTCTATGTTTGGGATCAAGTTTCTAAGATATCATGATATGTTCTGATCATTGGTGTGATATTACTTGTGCTTTTGATTTTAATTGTATTTTATATGATAAGTGATCCATTAATTGATTTGACTACATTTATGCATATAAAATTTATTAAAATTGTTCTACCTGGATGATATAGAACTTTGGAAAAAGTGGAAATTTTTCTGACATGATTTTGATAGAAAATTATTTCACTCAATATCATACCTTATTTTCACTAAAGTTAAGATTGTGTTTAATATTGTACATAGACTTAATATATAACACCTTGATGGTATCCAAATAAGAGTGATTAACTCACATTATAATCACCCCTTAACTGTTTAATTTACCTTTTATTTATTTCTATTTAGGGAAATACAGGGAACTATAGTGTGTTGGTGAGGTTTTGTTCAGCCATGACTTTTTGTCTATTGGTGAGATGGTAGGAGTTTTCCCACAATATCATTTGGAGTATATATTTCAGTTTTAGTTTTCCATTATTATTGTAAATTTTCCTTGTGATCATTTAAGTTATTTTTCAGTTTTATCACATCTTATATTTCCTTTATGATGTGAAATATATTTCTTCTATTACTCTTCCACTATTTATTCATGTATTTTATATTTATAAATATTTCTTTCAACTTGGGTTGGATGAAATAGTTTACATTGGTTGTAGTTGATGATTGGGTGTTAGTCCCCACCTAACAGGGATTATAAAGGGCCTTATGGTATGTGATAGTTCGGATCAAGTTTCGGTTTTATAGTGTATCTTATTTAGTTTTATCAAATATCTTTTTACTCTTAAATTTATAGATGGATAAAATAACATCACTCGTTTGTACAATAGACTACCACCTCACAAAGTGATATGATTTATTTTTCGAGTATGATTTATGAGAAAGTTAGTAAGGATAAATATAATGATTATATGTGGAATTTATGACCTAAAAATAATTCTGTAAATATAATATAATATCTAACTTCTTTTCTTCTAATATTTTTTAAAATAATAATGTCTCTTGTGCGTACGTGCGGACTACAACCTCCACATAGCAATGTGTATTTTTTCACTTTTTTTCATAGACAGTAATAAGGATGGATTTAATTGATATAAATTATATATATAACTTAATATTAGTTTTTTAATTTTGAATTAAAATTTATTTTCCTTTCATTCAATCCATTGAGAAAATGGAATGGAAATTCATGTGTACGTACGACCTACCCTCACAATGAATAGTGACATTCATTTTCCTATCTTTAACATTATTAGATTATAAAAAAGGAATATAATATTTATATATATATATATGATATTTATATAATATTTTAATTTTTTTGAGGATATGTAACCATGATCAATGTAAAAGGACCAAAAATACCAAACCAAAACATACATGAAAAATGAAGCAATTATCACCTAAATCATTTATTTTAACAAATAATTTTTAACAAACTAGTCATAAAATAATATAATTAAATAGTATAAGGTGACAAATAAAATATTATTGTTTTAAATATATATATATATATAATAAATATATATTTATTATACAGGAGGTATGGACACATATGAATGGAATTAGACCTAATGTAGGGGTGTCTCCTTCCACTTTAACATCCACAAGGCATTTTCCATATTAACCACACACTTATTCTTTTGTGTGTATTTAATTCCCTATTGAAATGATATATAATTAATATATTTTTATTTATGTTATTTAATGTTTCATTTGATCTTATTTATTTCTAGTGATTTTCTAAACTGGGCAATTTTTTAATTTTCTGACAAAGATGTAAAAGTAATCTATTTTAACTTATATAGAATGTATGGAATTTACCACTTTGATTAACACTAAATGTATTAAAGTTTACATTATTTTTAATGATTTATAATTTCAATGAAACCACTTTTTCAAAATAATTTCTGATTTTTTAGTTTTAATAAGTTTTTTTTCAAAGTGGAAATGATATTTTCCACATGATTTTGTAATGATCACTTTATAGAAATTATATTTATTAATGAAAACAACCCTTATTCAACTTAATATCCAATAAGGATATGTTGTAATGATACCATGATTATTATTTAACTGTATGGTTATCATTATTTTGATTGCGGATATACCAGTTTGATACAATTCATATTACTATGGATGGTTTAGCATTTTATTTATTGATTGGGATAATTATTATCATTTTATATGATAATTTTTCTATATCAATATGTATATTCATTATCTTTATCCAATTTGACATATGGAATTAATTGGACATAATATGTGAAGGGTAGTCCCTCTATATCCGCTCGAAACCCCAGTAGGTATTATAATAAGAAACAGATTGGGTTTTTGTTTGAGACTTTACACATTTATGTAGGATGTCTTGGAATGTGGAAATTATGGTATAGATATAATGGAACACGGTATTGAAATAATGTTTAAAATTTTTGGGATCATGTATTCATTAATTATGAAATCATTTATTAATTTCCATTTGATTATAGGATTAGTTATAATTTTCATAGAAAACCTCAATCTGTTGTGATTATGTATATGGAATTGTTTGATAATTATTTATTCTAGCCATGTTATTCTTCATGTTAAAATTATTTAATATATGGAATGTTTTCCAGTTATATTTAATTGCCTTACTAATTATTCTTATTTATTATTGAAATAATTCTCACTATGAATACACATACTTTTCATATTTTCTCACCCCTTAATTTTAATTTATTTTCCCCAAGATACTAAGAATTATTTTGTGATTGATATGTCAGTATATGCTAAATAAAGATATATAGTTATCAAATAAAAACTCTATTTATTATATATTTTCATTTTTAATGTTGATTTCAAATATACATCGATGTTACCATGACTGGTAAACAATTATATCCTTTATGGTTTGATTTAATGTATCTTATTTTAATGTTAAAATTCATAACAAACTCTAGGATACAAGGGATATGGCCTTTAAAAATATAATCCATAATAACACAAACTAATTTTATAATATGAAAACCCACTTCAACAATCATTAGTATTTTAAATTAATATTTTCAAAACTAAAAGTCAAAATGAAAATTCATTTGAAATTCCTCCAAAAAGAGAATCATGAAAACCTTAATTAAATTTAAATCCATAAAACCTCATATTAAATTTCACTGAACTCCTATAATTCACCTTTTCAAAAAAATTACTAAAACCTTTTATATAATTTCAAGAAAGTCTATTTTATTTAAAAAAATAACACCTATATTTTGTACAAAACTTTGAAAAACAAGAATAAAAAAATACAACCAAATAACATGAAATAATCATGAAAAATATCTTCATTTATTTATTAATAATCAAGCCTCATAAAAAAAGGGCCCAAAATTTATTAGGATAAAACATGATATTTTAAATATGGGTTAATCGTTCTTCTTTATTTGGCAACATATCTTGTTGGATCATATTCCGACCATAGGGCAGTCATAAAGATTCAATGGGAGGGAGAGTTTAATGGAATCCAAATTCTTTAGCTAACCATGAAAGTTAATCATGTACCTCTATTTATTCACTTATTTTCACACCAAAACATTAAAATTCTCACAAAAATATGTTTAATACTAAAATGATTTGAAAAACTATTAGTTAAAAACCCCAAAAAACTAGATTAAATAAAAATGATTTATAAATTCACAATTTGACTATAAAATCCATGTCAACATGAGTTTTCGAATAAGAAAAACTTAACTTAACTCTTTACACACATTCCTCTCAAGTCACTAAAATCCTAAATCCAATAAAAAATTTCACCCCAAGTAATAAAGGGTGATTTGATACCAATTTTCCATGAACCAACCCAGATAACCCTTTATCTAATCTCCCAGGAGAACCATGGAATATTTTAATTATCATTTAACCTCTATGCATGTATATATTCTTTGGGTTTATAAATGGCATATGTGGAGATCATTGTTCCTTTTTTGTTATCATAGTTTTCTCATGTGTATTATTTCGGCCATTTCTTGTAACTTTTATTATGAGTTTTAGTTCAACATGTTTAACCGACTTTATAACATGTGGATATGTTTCCTGGGATGTTATTTTTGGATGTTTTCTATTTTATATGTTCTTTGTTTTGATTTTTTTTTCATATGTTTATTCAGAAAAATTAGTCTTATCTATATAGTATAGTTCATTGATGTTTCTAAATTCCAATGGGTATGAAGAACTCCCCTTAAAAATGCCTCATTTTTCTCATTTTCCCAAATAAGGGGTTATATGAGGTGAGTATTTTTTATCAAAATTATTCTTTTATGAACAAAATTTATTTACACCAAAATAATATATATTATTAATTCACATGAAATATACTGGTTTATTATTAAATAGGTTTAATTTTTTTGTTACTTTGAATATATGAAAATTCCAAATGCATCATTTTCAATACATAATTAATAGAAATAGACCATAAATTTTTTTATTAGAATAAAATGTCATGTAGGTTCCAAATTTTCAGGCCTACGTCTCTAAATGTAATACATAATTTTTAAATAGTTTATTTTACTCAACTAATAATTTTACCCTTTATAAAATTATTTAATCTATTTGTATGTCATTATTTGATAATAATTATGTTATAAAATTTAACAATTTTATAGAATCAATATTTTTACTATTCACCCAAGAATCATAGTTTTTATAAAAATCCCCAAAAATTTCCCTATTATAATTTTTCCATGGTGAATCCTAATATGATTTTCATTTTATACTATTAAATTTTATCATTTATATATTTATGTTCAAAATAAATCATATCTAATGTATAATAAAATTAATGTTTTTAAACAAAAAAATTATGTTTAGGGATGAATAATTAAATTTAAATTTTTAAAAGTGTTTAATTATTGCATACATGTTATTATTTTAAAATTCATTCTATTTTATCAGTTCATTAATTTTATTTCAATCATATAAATTATTATATTTAATAAAAATTTAAATTTAATAGAATTATTTAATTAAACTACATATTGCAATGAAAACATATAAAATATTTTATGTTGATAATAACATGTATATAACAATCTAATTTTTATGTAAAGAACCCATTATGATCTTATGTTAGGATATTCATTGGTTTTTATTAGAGAATAATCATTCCTTGATCTCATAGTATTTTATATTATCTTTAATTTTACCTCTTAAATATTTCTATCTTATTGTACAACTTGAAATATAACATGATATTCGTCTAGGGAAACCCCTATTGCTTCCACCTCCTTTACCATCTTAGAAAAATGAGCCCCATAAAGATGAATTCCGTATATTGATTTCCTTTAAATATATTTCACAATTTATTTACTTATTTTTAAACTAGATAATTCTATAAATATAGTATAAATTTCATATATAATACTTATAAAATGTATTATGTTTTTTAGTTTAGTGTTTCATGTGAACCAATCCTCCCATTAATATTTATTTTTTTAGAAATATATTATAAAATCATGGTTTCTTTTCTAAATAGTTCTTCCAAATTTGGTCAATGATCCTAAATATCACTTTCTTGGAGAATCACAAAAGTTCATTATAAATTCAAAATTAAAAATCTAAATAAACAAAAAATCTTTTTATAATTATATATTCTCATGGGGGAGTGGTGGTTATTACTCCAAACCATCTTAGTAGATTGAGTAGATTGACCTCCAAAAAACAATTGATGTCTTTCAAAATATTCCTTAGGTAGTAACATCATAAATATATCATCTATTTGATATTTTAGAAATAAATAATCCAATTTAACTATTATATGAAAAATATTCTACAATATATAATAATATTTAATCTCAATATTCATGGTTCATGAATTAATAATCGTATTTTTTGCAATATCAATAGCACTCGGGATGTCATAATTTATTACAATTTGTGATTTCTTTCAAACATTATAATATTAAATATTTTTTCATATATATCAATTGAGTACATGATTTAATAGCTAAAATATATTTATCTTTTACTACATTAAGGATATATAGTTTTTTTCTTTCCCATCTGTGTAATTCAAGAACATATATGGTATAAAGCACGCCATAATGTTTATTTTCAGTCATCCACCCATTATACTCAATTTTTATATATTTTCCCCATAAATTCCTATTATAATTTTATATAACGTAATAGTCTAAAATAAACTATTTTTTCTATAATGGTGTATTCTTATCTCATCTTTCATATAAATTCCATTGGAAACAAATTATAGTATGAATGATTATAGGTGGAAAACATTTCTAGTAATGTGGTGTTATACTAAATAAAAAATTATAACAATCAATCTATAATATGTCACATGAAGAACCATTATTTCATAATCTTATGAAAATTTCAATCAGTTTGATAATATAATTTCTATCAACCATGATTCATCAATTTAGGAACTTTTCAACTCCCCCTAGGATTATTTTTCTGAGAAATTAATGGTATATTATATCATTAGAACAACTACAAGCCAAGGAAAATTAAATTCACAAATATATGATATTTTCAATATATACCACATTTATTTCCAAAACACCATTGATTAAAAGACACGAATCATCTAAAAATTATATCGTTTACATAAATGAGAAAGAAATATATTTATGTTTCTCCATACTGATATACATGTTCTGATCAATCCATACTCTCTAAACCCCATTTTTATTTATGTGTTGATATATGCATGAGTATCTGGGCCTAGGTGAATTTTTTTATATGTAAATACTTTTTAAATTGGAACACATTGTCTTTATCTTTAAAAATGGGAAATCAATTTATGTCTTCAATATTGGAATCCTCATTGATAAATCTATTGAGTAATGTTGAATTAACATTCATTATGTATAAATGAAATAATATTTTTCTCTCCTATTTAGTAATAATATTTTATTTTCATGTCAATACATATATGAAAAAGTTCTATTCACAATGATTCTTTTAATTTTATAATAATTCACTCAATATATTAGTTCATTTTTCTAATTTACCATTCATTATTCATAGATTTTAATTCATAAAAAACAATTGGATCCAATAAAATTCAACTTTTATCCATATATTGAATTATCAAATTTTAATATTATCAATATGGTCATGATAATAATGAGTAGTGTTTATCTTATTCACATCACTAGAATCCTCTTTTTTAGATCCACCTAATATTGATAGTTTAGGTGTTTCTAAACATTCATCCTCTTATTTTGAATAGAGATTATTCTATCACTAATATTATTGTGGTTAAAAATTTATAAAAAATAGGCTTGTTATTTTATAGCTTTTGGAAATACTATATATCCTTAATCCTTAGAGACTTTATCTAAGAGCTATACTAGATTGTGTTCTCCCCAAATACTAATCACACAAGCATCACTTTCTTCCTCGATAAAATAATTTTATTACCATTAAATATTACAACCTATTTAAAAATTAATCTAATTTCAATGATGTTTACATATTAAATTTTAAATATTTCCCATGCCTCTCATTATTGGTATTATATGCCTTTATTTTTTATGAGTATCCAATTACAATTCTTTCATCCCCATTAACCACAAAAATTTTATGTTTCTCTATATCGAGATAAATTATTTCTCTTGTATAATAAATTTTATTTTAGTATCATCATATTCCTATAAAACATTTCATAGGTTTTATTCTATTTAGAAATTCATAGTAAATAGGTATAATAGATATACAATTATGCGAGAAGTACCTCCTCATAATATTTTACTGTTAAATTTTTTTTGAGAAGCATTGTCAGAACATTGTTATTAATGATTTTATTATTCATTTTAATTACTATTTTTTATGATGATTCTTCCCCAATAAAACTTGATGATGAATTCAATGTTTTTATAGAAATTTTCCACGTATTTATTGATAAATTCTATACCATTTTTTGTATAGAGACTGATTTTTTGACCGAAGATTTTCTTCATATTGCCTCTGATACCATTTAATACCATTAAACTCCTCATATTTGAGGGTAATCACCATAATATATTATATCCTAGTAAAATTATAAATTTATAAGAGAAAAACATAATTTTATATCTATATACATTGACAAAATCATCTGATATAGATCCAAAGGTACTATATTGAGAAACCATAATGATTTTACCTTCTTTAGATTATAGGCATTTGTAGTAATATTTAATTTTTGATATCTATCAATATTTTTAGTTTGATGGGGTTTCATAATGGGGATTTCTCATTCAATTTCATTTCTCACCATTTTCTTTAAGGATATATATATTAAATGATTAACCCTCTAATTCCGTAGTTTTCATCTTATTCATATAACATGAACTTGTACCATACTCCTCCAATTAGATATAGTATTCAATTATTATTCAATCATTATAGTGGAATGTATATAAATCATAAGTTTTAGTTTTATTTTTTTTTCAATTTCACGTCTTACACAGAGTAACATTATTGACACACATAATTAAGCTTATGACCAAGAAAATCAATAAACATGTCTTCCATTCAATTTATGTCTTTCCGAACATTTTTTATTTTTCTAGTGAAAATAATAATAATCAACTCATCATTTCATATGTGAAAAAATATATATTTTTCATAAATGATATTAGATACATGGTATTATTATACATTTATGTGGGAAGTACAATAATTTTTAAATATCCATATTCCAACTCTATTTGTTCCCATTAATGAAATATCAATAATGTTGGACTTATCAATATTATTTTTTTGGTTCATATATGTTTTTTATTTTTATTTTGGAAAATATTGTTACACATATATGTTAGATTATATATTATTATCTTTTAATTTTCAAAGATAATTTTGGATTTTCATCATTCTTGATGATGCTCTAAGTAGTTATTTTTTAACTGTTAATCACTCCTTTTAACATTTATTCATATACATGGTACTCAATTAATCACCTTATACTAAAATAATTTACAATAAAATATTTATCCTTAAAAATAATATAAAAGATAATAATTATTATTTATTCATATATTTAATGAACATGCTCACAAGAATATTGTTTTGAAATTGAGGAAAAATATGGGTATGCCTCATCTTCCTTTAGAAATATAACCTCTCTTTTGTTTCATCATTTTTTAAATATTTCATCATTATAAATTTATATTTGAGTAAAATGAAAATAAACCTTCATTTAGGGTATTTATTCTTGATATTTTTCATCCACCATAACATGTTTCTTATTGTGGTTATTCTTTGTTACAATGTTGTCTTTGAAACAGTGCACCATTGGGATAATACAAAATTCTTTAATAGAAACTTCATGAACATCCTTAGGGTTCATTATATTCAAACATATGCATATAAAACCTATTTTAGGAATTAATTATTGTTCTTCACACTTCAACTCAAATATAAAAAATTCTCCTTCATGTTCATAAATTCTATTGTATCACACATTTATTGAATCAGTTTGACCACCAATTAGACAAATATATTCTTCAAAATTGATCGTATGTTTAACATATTTCATTAAGATTCCATAATTTTTAAATTTATTTTCATCAATATGTTTATTTAATTCAATATTCTCCACTTTTTTATTATATATAGAGAGTTTTCTGTTCTGAAAAATACTATTATCCTTATTGGGTTTGGCAAAAAAAAATCTACTACTTCTAGAGAAACCTATATTTCTGATTAAAAGTTAATACCCTCTTAATTTTAATGTATTTTTAAATGACGTTTTCTAATTTTGAGACTTATATTAAAATAACCTTTATTTTCCCATTAATTTATCTACAGTCATTGAAATCCTCCAATTATATATTGTCTACGATTTTACTTTCCTAATATGAAAAAAAATTATTGATGTTTTTCCATTTCATTTTTATCCTTCTTTTTTTCACCCTTGAAAGTTTTCTTCAAAGGATATAGTATATTATCATTATTTCAAAATGTGAAATGACACATGGAAGTATGGTATCCTATATTACCATATCAAAAGAAAATAAGTGGAATTGTTCTCCAAAACATCACTTTCTCCCTTTTCAAATTATTTTATAGGAAATAAATCCCTGCATAAATTTATTTTTATATGGGACCATCAATAATGAACATTTATACATTTACTTGAACTATACCTCCTTATAACAATATTTAGATCAATATATACTATCATCAATCCTCATATTTATAAAATTATTTTACTACTTAGGGTCTCCAATGTCACCTCCTTTATATATTTATATTTATTCAATGCTAGTTGTTCATTGAACCTTGTATGTAATCATTTTTTAATCCTTTAAAAAAATTAATCTAATAATGATTTATCTAAGTATGTTCATATATTCGGTATGAATATTTATTCAATCAAATAATGCTTCGAAGAACTCATTTAAAATCATTACTTTTTATCAATATTCTTCCAAGACACCTACATCTTTTCCTCTAAAAATTTTCAATCACATTCATAAATATTGATATGATAATCCCATATAGAATGGGTTATCATTAAATAAATAATAATTATATAAATGGGGTTAGCCAAGGTTCCCCCAATTCATTATTCAATATGGAGTCCACATAAATATTATTTTTTGCCTATTTTATAGGCCTCTAATTTCCATACAATATGAGATTCCATGGATAGAATTTATATTCACATTTTTCCTCATTAATAAAAAATAGTGTTGTATTATGTTTTTTTAAAAATGTTAATATTTCAATTTAAATATTGTGATTACCTTGTGATTTAAAACATATACCCTTACATATCAAAAAGATTAAATATTATTATGAACCATCAACTAGGATACAAATTTTTAGTCCATAAGAAGGGTTGATATTATGGTGGTATGGTGGGGGTGGGGGATCTGGGTATTGTAGATTTCTTTTCACAATACATCCAATGATATTATTCCCATTGATAAGTAATTCCACTATTTTACCTTTAGCTAATATATGAAAATAATTAAATATATAAAATAATCCTAGTATTTAATTTTTATTAGAAAAATATTCTAATTCAAGGAGCAATCATAAAAATGTGCCTATAAAGTAGTAACAATAAATCACAATGCTTAGTTAAAAGTTCTTATTAGTATCACTAGACCACATAGTTTCTAAAAATTAAAGGAAAAATGTTCACTACTCTTATATTTTCCGAGAACACAATTCTATATAAATAATTTATTATTTTATCTTCTTTATTAGTGATTAAAGTAACACTATTAATTGAATTTCATTTACCTCATATTCTTTCCAAATAAAAAACACCAAAAATATTCAAGTGAGAACTTATCTTGGTTGTTATTTTAATTATTCTATAACTTTAATAAACTCCTTTGTAACTCTTATTTTATAATATTATTATTTTCCCTATTATATATTCATTTCTTTTCATATTTCATTCTAGTCTATTTTTAAAAAACTAATAACCATCCAATATAATTGTCTCGATTAGTTTACCTTTATTATATTCTCCAAAATCACCCCATTTATGCTTAATAGAATTTCTTGGGAAATTAACTTCCATTATGAATATGTGAATTCCAAAAAAATTAATCCATAACTCCATTATTATGTTATAAGTTCATTATAAGTTAATTTTCAAACTTATCATTAATATCCTAACCTATAATTCATGGTATTATTAATGTGATGATTTATAATATCATGATGAAAATTGTACTAAATTATGTGATACTATGGCCCAAAATTAATATCTGGATAATTTCAATTTAATTATTGATATATAACACTTATATTGCCCCAAAATTGTAGCTTAAATCTTCAACATAATTTAAATCCTGAAACATGTTATGGTGTGATCATTTTCATAGAATGTTTTAGATAATTTGAGATGAGCCACTAAAATAATCCCAAAAAACATAATAAAATATCTTATTACTACATAAAATTATCTTCACATGGGGAGAATCATAAAAAATCACCAAGATTCTATTATTGTGTTACTCAACGTTCCACAACACAATCTAAAATATGATTTAAAAAAATTAGATGCAAAACATTATTCTATGATGAAAATGACCCTTATAATGTTTGATTCATGGGATAATTTTCTTGAACTAACCTTCCCATTTTCCTAATGAATCTTATTAAATTCATAAATGTCCCTTATGATCATTGCATTTTCAAAAAAAATATGTTAAATTGTGGTCATGATGTGAAATTTTTCCTACAGAATATAGTCTTCCAGGTTCTTCCAAAGTTTTTTTATTATAACTTTATCTCATTATTGTCCTCTTATAAGTTCATATTTTAATCTATTCGAGAAAATAATCCCAAAATATGCTTCTATATATTTATTCGAGTACTAGTGATAATTGGGGGTGCCCTTAATGATGCAAATGTGTACTAGTTAGGTTGTTTGTGTATTGGTTTAGATACCAACTGGGCTAACCATTAGCCTCATGTTGTTATTGTTTTTATAGGATCATGTCAAATTAGGATATATGGTGTATCTCATGCTTTATATTTCTTTATTAATAAAATTTTTTGATGTATTCTCATATTATTCATTCTTGAAATCCCTTTCACAAACATTGATTGTGGATCCTTTTTTTTATTTACTTTTATGACATCCCTATTTTGTGATATTTATTTTTTAAATAACATTTGATGTGGTATAGTATCATTGTTAGGAATTTATTTATTTTTATTTAGTTTATTATCATTTTATGTCATTTGGTATTAATTTTTAGATGATGTTTTATGATGATCAAAAAGAGTTGAATCATATTTATTGGTTATGAATCATTTTTTTACATCAATATTTTGGTTGTTCTTATCTTATTTTTTATAGATGTCCAATGTATGGATATTCCATTCTGGATTTCTGGTCATATATTTTTAACTTATTTACTTAAATTTAGGAGGTAAACCATTCAAAATATTGTATTTTTAACACCCCAAGTTTCCATGGTATGCTCCTCTTTGAATAATAGAGCAGCGTGTGTTGTACGCAACCTCGAGTTCTAACACACTGCAACCAATAAAAGTAGCAGTTATGAATAGTAATACCCACTTTTTGAAATTATATAAATTTTATAATTCAAAATGTACTTCATTTTGGGATTCTTAATATCAAAATTAGACTATGTTGAATTTTTGGTATTTTTCTGAGAACTTCTAGTTTTTGATGAATAGTGAAAAATACTTAAAAACAATTTTTTTAATAAAAATAATTTATAGTGATAAATTATACTATTGAGTGGTTTTAAAGTATAATTAGAATATATTTTTACCATTTTATCCAATGGTGGTCATTATAATTAATTTCACTTTGAAATTGGACATAAACAATTGTCAATCCTTTGATACATATTGTTTCTTAAAAACACGCTATTTATTGTGACACCGGAAATTATTTATTTATTTAATTAATTAAACTTATATGTTTTGAATTTTTTAAAATATACATCATTTTTGAATTTGTAATATCAAATATAACTTAGAGTGAATTTTTGGTATTTTCCTGAAAAACAATAATTTTTTGATGAATAGTGAAACCACTAAGTGGCAGTTTAAAAACTAATTTTTCATATAAATGAAATATTACCACTTCTGTGTATTGAATTTAAGAAATCCAACATACATGGTTGTCATTAGGAGGAAAATGTGGTTTAATTAGATGAAAATAATTTTTGGTGAATAGTAACTTTTATGTTTTATTAATCGCGATTAAAGGTAATTAGTGAAATTGAAGGTAGAAACGATGTTATAATAATATGAAATTACCTTGACACATGTCCTAACCTTATTGGATGAGTCATGGAAAACCAATAAAATCCATGGGTCAACTTGGGGACCCCATGGAGCCAATTGGGTAAGAAAATGACATTAATAACTTTTTATTTAAAGCAAAAATATAATTGTCCCATACATGTGTTGTTTTACTAAAACAATTATTAAATGGGGTTATATAAGATAATTTTTCAACTATAAATATTCATTGCAAAGATAAAAAGATTTCCTACATCATGATATATTTTTTTATAATTTTTAGACATTAAATAAATTAATGTTTTAATGACACAATGATGATGTAGAGATTACCTCATTAATTAACGATTTAAATAAATTAAAAAAATAATGTAAAATATAAGACTTAAACTTGTAAAAAACCTATTGGATGAGTATATTTCGAACCCGTATCACCTTATCCTCGAAATATATAAGTGTGTGACCTTTAAAATCCGAAACTCATTATATAATAAAGTAACATTTCGTGACTTTCCAAGAGTGCCCCTTCTCTCCTCTTATAAAAGGCCCCAACCACTACCACCTTATTCACACCTTCCAAGCCATTTGGCTCAGCCAAACTCTGCCCAAATACTCTCCCAACTTCCCTCTCTTACTCCCAGAAGCCTCACTTTGGGAATAAGTCTTACCAAGGAAGCCTTTGGCTCAAATCAAAAAGAGTTACCCGATTTTAAGATAATGTCTTCTTTTACGTTCTTTTGTTTTATTTTGCTTCTCCAACCCCATACACTCTTTTTATTCCTTTCTTTTGTAACAAAACCAGTATTCTAAATATACTAGGATGTTTTTATGATAATAGTTCTAGCTACACTTACACACACCTCCGTCTAATGGTTAAAGAACATACTATTTCTGTGGATGGCGAATCACTACCTCACGAAACGATGATTGTTCTATCTTCTCCTACCACCTCTCATGGTGGAAATTATGATGGAACTATATTTATTTATGATATATATTATATTTATTTACTCTCTATGCCTCTGTATTTTACATTTAAAACATATTTTTATTCTTTTCATGTTGTGCAAATGTGATAATTTAATTTGAGGAAGTGCGGACTACCGCCCCCTCAAAGTGATTTGAATCCTTAATGACATATGTGGGACGTATAAAGGGTGGTGTAAGTGATATAATATATTATATTATACTTTAATTCTAAAATAACAATATATCATTATGTTTTATTCCATTAAAATATGAAATAGAAATGAAAGTAGCGTTCATGCGTACGTACGACTTACCGTCTCCATGAATGGTGCATTTAATTTCTTACCTCTAAATGTCATGTAATATTATAAAGGCAATTATATACTGGATATATATGATATATATGATTTCTAAATCATGAATAAAATTCTGGATGTAACAGATATTTTACCACATGAACAACTTGTAATTATAAGAAGTTTATTTTTGACTCAAGTACCAAAGATCGAAAAAATGACCATTATTAACTTAAATAATTACATAATGTTAATAACATGGTAATAAGTGATATAATAGAAATAATGAACTTTAAAAAGGTTCTTAAGCAAGTATAAATTAACTCTAGTTTATTATCCATGAGGTTAAAGAACGATCGAGACATGTTGGACACAAGGTAAGGGAACTTCTTAACCCAATTTCTATTCTTTGGGTTAATCTGATAATTTCAAATTATGTCATGATATTATTATGTCCTACCTTGTATTTTTACATTCTTTATGTGTACATAATGTTAATACACATAATAGATCTATTTTATTTAAAAAATGATCTTTTTAAGGGAAATTGTTAACCCAATTTCCATTCTTTGGGTTAATCTACTACTTTAAAATTATGTCATGATATTATTATATCCTATCTTGTATTTGTACTTTATATATGTGTACTTATAGTGAATACACATAATAGATCTATTTTATTTAAAAAAATTTCTTTGTAAGGGACTTCGTCTCAATCTCCTTTCACTGAGGCATATTTTGTTTTATACACAACTTTCATTTATACAGTGTATAAACCCCTTTAACTTTTACGTTTATTCAAACAGAATCATTTTATACGAAGCGTTTTACAAAACAACAAAAAGGAATTTTTTTTGTCGTACGTATGTGACGACAACGACTTCTCCGCCTTCATGAACATTATTTGTGTTTCGGCGTCCACTACAAGCCATAACATTTTTTAAATGAAAAATAAATACTATGTTTTAATTTACTTTTATTATGGTATTGAAAATGGTTTTGATAATTTTTTTATTATATCAATGTGTTGTATTGATATCTTGTTATTGAAATGTGGAAATGCTATATTTCCTTTATGCATGTTTTATGTGATACAATTATGTTATGTTTTATGATATGTTTAAAACTGTTCATATGAGAAATGCATTGGACTTAATAAGTGACGGGTGGAGCCCGCTATAGCTTCTCGATTAATCGGCAGGTCTCATAAGACAAACTAGTGTCTTGGCACGAGGCCTCAAAAAAATCTTATTTGTAGTCTTGGCATGAGGCCTTGGCTACGTGGTTATGATTTTATGGAATTATGCATTCCATCATTATGAAAGTGGTTATTGATATTGCATGTGATTATTCGACTAGTATAATATCCATGAGAATAAGTAAATGGAATTATCTCATTTTAATTTTTCTATATTATGTTGAAGTTCAAGTTTAAAAGGCTTTTGTTTTAGTTATACATTTCATTAAATGTTTATGATTATTTATCAAATCATTCGCTATATTGTTATCCTTACTGAGCATCTGAGCTCACCCCTTTCAATGTTTTATTTTTCCCAGGGTGTGAAGAAATATTTTAGGACTGACCTGCAGGGATAGTATGCAGGGGATATGGGAGTGGACTATGGAGACTAGGTTATTGTATTTTTTTCACTTTATGATGTAATGTACCATTTATGAATGTATCTAGAGTTTCCAAGGTTACTAAACTAATCCGTCTTTCGAGACATAATATTTTCTAATCATTCCAATGTTACTCAATAATGCACCGACTCTGGGTAACTGGGGTCGGGGCGTTACAGTTGGTATCAGAGGCAGTTTATTATTAACCTTGGAAGCTTGATTTAGATAAACTCTGATTAGAGAACATATCCCAAAGATAGACTTTGAGGATTAGTATAGAATAACTTCCTAGAATTTTGGTATTATAGAGATTTTGTGAGTTTTCCGATCAATACATCCCTGTCTGGATACGAGCAGGTAGAGGAGGATCTGGCACAGATGTACCTAGGGGTATAACCTGAAAACACCGCTTTCACCTAGACTCGAACGGAACTGTTGCACGACAACGGTCCTTGCTGCACTCTTGGTTACGACACTCTCGGGGGATATTCTTAGGATAATTCTTATTTTCTTTACAAACCACTATGAAGGGTAATGAGTATATAATTCCTCAAAGAAAACATTTTTATGATTATGGATTATATCCATAATTTGTTCAATTTATGTTAAGTGTTTTGCAATTTTTTAATTATTTATTTTGATTCGTACACTAATCTAGTTTATGCCATTGTTTAGAAATGGCACCTAGTGGGAGGAATGGAAACCGTAACAATGCACACACTCCATGTAGGGATTGCCCTCCTGCTCAAGATAATTATAGTGGAGCTGGAGATACAACTGGTGCTGACCAACTTATCACCATACTGGGACAACTCACTCAGGTGATGAAAAATAACCTTACTCGTATGGAGCACCCTGATCCGCAATGTGGAGGATCAATGTTAGATCATTTCGTGAGGCATCAACCCCCAACATTTAATGGGGGTACAAATAGTTTAGTGGTTGAGCAATGGATAAACTACTTGGAGAAAATATTCCATGCCTTGGGGAGTAGCGAAAGAGAGAAAGTTGTCATGACAGTTTATCGCCTCACTGGAGATGCCGATCAATGGTTGTCACTGATTCAAAACAATAAAAAATGATGAATAAGTATCAAGTATGGAATGGAGGGAGTTTAAGGAAATTTTCTTAGAAAAATACTTTCCACATGACCATCGAGCAGATATGGAAAAGAAATTTCTAAGTCTGAGGCAGAAGGAGGATAAGAATGTCCCAAAGTATGAGGCTTACTTTACAAGGTTAGAGAGGCATGCTCCAGATTATATACGTAACCCAAGAAGTAAGATTGATCGTTTTCTTGATGGGTTAAAACCATTTCTCCATCGAGCATTAGTCTCACAAACCGTCTTGTCGTACGAAGATATTGTCTCATGTGCTATCAAGATAGAAAAGGAATTATCCAAATCATATGACAATAATGTAATGCAAGAGAAGAAGAGAACGGTGGAGCAAGAGACAGATAAAGGGAAAAATGGAAAGAAGGATTTTATATTATGCGATAATTGTGCGAATAATCACCCCGGTACTTGCCTAAAAGGAATGGGAGTTTGTTATAAATGTGGAGAAAAAGGTCACCAGGCTTGTGATTGCAAGGGAAAGAAAGAGGCTATCAATGTTGAATGCTACAATTGTAGGGAAATGGGGAATTATGCAAATGAATGTCCTAATTGTCAGGGAAACTTAACTCAGAAAAGGCCAAGGGATCAAGGAAAATCTTATGTTGTTACTAAAGTTGAAGTGGAATAATTAATGTGTTGGTGATTTTGGACTCAAAGATTATATTCTGGTTATAAGAATAATGTGATATATATGAAGATTGTACTGAAGTACTTGTTGTTTTCATTATGGATTTAATATGATGTAGTTAATCATATATTTATATGTGACAATAAGAGAAACTTTACTTTTTTTGAGGAATCTGATGATACAATTGATTATGGAATTTAGAGACCTTTTAGTGAAAGTCTAGACGAAGGTATTTTGGATAACTATAAAGGTTGGAATGGATTAAGTTTAACATTGGATAGTATTGTTTAAGGTAAAAATATTTATGAAGATTATTTTTGGAATATTATAATACTATAGCTTTAGGAAAAGGACAACCTGCGGGTTAGGGGATAACCCGTCGCGTCAGACAAAGCAGTAGGAATCGAACCCACAACCATAGTGTGACATGCCTTTATTACCTACCACTACCCTACAGGAAGTCCCTATTTATTACAAAAAAGTTTTCCTAATCTAAATGGTATGTGTTAATATTTGTAACCTTATACAATTATGATAAATAGAATATTTTTGAGTTCTATTACCTTTTGGATTGAAAGATGGGTTTGTGGTAAAAATTTATTAAAGAATGAAAGTCTACATGACAAGTAAGTATATTTCCTTACGTTCTTAGTAAATCTCCTAAATAAATTCCTCAACTTTATGAAAGGTAACTTAAAACAAAAATTTTGTCGGTTAACTTTTCCAATAGGGGAATCAATGACCATTTAACCAATCACAAGTTTGTGATTTTCTTGTCGTAAAATATCTCCTAATCCTCTTTTATACAATTCTCCATCAGAACTTCAAGGTTTTTTCCCTCCATATCCATATTTTCATATAATCCTAGTATGGGCTATCTCGGGTGACCTTTGCACTTCTCTTTCTTTCTGTTAAAGTTATATTTTTATTAACCATATTTCCGATGTGGGTTTTCCACAAAGGTATTTTCTATTTTCAACCTTTTATTTTCAAAGAAAAATTTTAAATTGCGAGGACGCAATTTATTGAAAGAGGGGATAATGTAACACCCCAAGCTTCCATGGTATGCTCCTCTTTGAATAATAGAGCAGTGTGTGTTGTACGCAACCTCAAGTTCTAACACACTACGACCAATAAAAGTAGCAGTTATGAATAGTAATACCCACTTTTTGAAATTATATAAATTTTATAATTCAAAATGGACTTTATTTTTGGATTTGTAATATCAAAATTATCCTATGTTGAATTTTTGGTATTTTTCTAGGAACTTCCAATTTTTGATGAATAGTGAAAAAATACTTAAAAACAAATTTTTTAATCAAAATAATTTATAGTGATAAATAATACTATTGAGTGGTTTTAAAGTATAATTAGAATATATTTTTACCATTTTATCCAATGGTGGTCATTAGAATTAATTTCACTTTGAAATTGGACATAAACAATTGTCAATCTTTTGATACATATTATTTCATAAAAACACGCTATATGTTGTGACAACGGGAATTAATTATTAAATTAATTAATTCAACTTATATGTTTTGAATTTTTTAAAATGGACATAATTTTTGAATTTGGCATATCATATATAACATAGAGTGATTTTTTGGTATTTTTCTGAAAAAACATCAATTTTTGATGAATAGTGAAACCACTAAGTGGTAGTTTAAAATCTAATTTTTCATATAAATGAAACATTACCACATCTGTGTATTGAATTTCAAAAATCTTACATACATGGTTTTCATTAGGAGGAAAAATTTGGTTCAAGGAGATGAAAATAATTTTTGTGAATAGTAACTTTTAAGGTTTATTAATCACGATTAAATGTAATTAGTGAAATTTAAGGTAAAAATGATGTTATAATAATATGAAATTACCTTGACACATGTCCTAAATTAATTGGATGAGTCATGGACGACCATGAAAATCCATGGGTCAACTTGGGGACCCCATGGAGCCATTTGGGTAAGAAAATGACATTAATAACTTTTTAATTAAAGTAAAAATATAATTGTCACAAACATGTGTTGTTTTACTAAAAAAATTATTACATGGGGATATATAAGTTAACATTTCTACTATAAATATTCATTGGAAAGATAAAAAGATTTCCTACATCATGATATTTTTTTTATAATTTTTAGACATTAAATAAATTAAATTTTTTATGACACCATGATGATGTAGCAATTACCTCATTAATTAACGATTTAAATAAAATGAAAAGATAATGTAAAATATAACACATAAACTTGTAAAGAACCTATTGGATGGGTATATTTAGAACCCTTATAACCTTATCCTTGAAATATATAAGTGTCGGACCTTTAAAATCCGAAACGCATTATATAATAAAGTAACATTTCATGACATTCCAAGAGTCCCCCTTCTCTCCTCTTATAAAATGCCCCCACCATTACCACCTTATTCACACCTTCCAAGCCATTTGGATCAGCCAACCTCTGCCAAAATACTCTCTCAACTTCCCTATCTTACTCTTAGAAGCCTCACTTTGGGCATAAGTGTTCCCAATGAAGCCTTTGGCTCAAATAAAAAAGAGTTACCGGATTTTAAGGTAATGTCTTCTTTTATATTCTTTTGTTTTATTTTGCTTCTCCAACCCCCTAAACTCTTTTTATTCATTTATTTTGTAACAACACCAGAATATTCAATATACTAGGATGTAACAACTCCGTCTAATGGTTAAAGAACATACTGTTTCCATGGATGGCGAATTACTGCCTCACGAAACGATGATTGTTCTATCTTCTCCTACCACCTCTCATGGTGGATATTATGATGGAAATACATTTATTTATGATATATATTATATTTATTTCCTCTCTATGATTCTGTATTTTACATTTAAAACATATCTTTATGCATTTCATGTTGTGAAAATGCGATAATTTTATTTGAGGATGTTCAGACTACCGCCCACTCAAAGTGATTTAAATCGTTAATGCCATATGTGGGACGTATAAAGGATTGAGTAAGTGATATAATATATTATATTATACTAGAAATATAATATAACTTTATATCATTATGTTTCATTCCATTAAAATATGAAATATAAATGAAAGTAGCGTTTATGCGTACGTACGGCTTACCGTCTCCATGAACGATGCCTTTCATTTCTTACCTCTAAATGTTATGTAATATTATAAAGGTAAGTATACACTGGATATATATGATATATTTGATATCTACATCATGAATATAATTCTGGATGTAATTGATATTTTACCACATGAACAACTTGTAATTATAAGAAGTTTATTTTTGACTCAAGTACCAAAGATCGAAAAAATGACTATTATTAACATAAACAATTACATAATGTTCATAACATGGTAATAAGTGATATAATAGAAAAAATTAACTTGAAAAAGTTTCTTAAGCAAGTATAAATTAACTCTAGTTTATTATCCATGAGATTAAAGATTGATCGAGTCAAGTCGGACACGAGGTAAGGGAACTTCTTAACCAAATTTCTATTCTTTGGGTTAATCTCCTACTTTCAAATTATGTCATGATATTATTATGTACTACCTTGTATTTTTACATTCCTTTTGTGTACTTATAGTGAATACACATAATAGATCTATTTTATTTAAAAAATGATCTTTGTAAGGGAACTTCTTAACCCAATTTCCATTCTTTGGGTTAATCTCCTTCTTTCAAATTATGTCATGATATTATTAGGTCCTATCTTGTATTTGTACTTTCTTTATGTGTACATATAGTGAATACACATTATAGATCTATTTTATTTAAAAAAATGTTCTTTGTAAGGGACTTTATCTCAATCTCCTTTCATTGAGGCATATTTTGTTTTATACACAACTTTCTTTTATACAGTTTATAAACCCCTTTGACTTCTACGTTTATTCAAAAGGAATCTTTTTATACAAAGCATTTTACTAAACAACAAAAAGGAATGTTTTTTTGTCGTACGTATGCGGTGAAAACGAATTCTCCGATGCCCTGACCATTATTTGTGTTTTGGCATCCTCTACAAGTCATAACTTTGTATAAATGAAAAATAAATACCATGTTTTAATTTTCTTTTATTTTGGTATTGAAAATGGTTTTGATAATGTTTTTATTATATCAATGTGTTGTATTGATATCTTGTTATTGAAATGTGGAAATGTTATGTTTCCTTTATGCATTATTTATGTGATACGATTATGTTATGGTTTATGATATGTTTAAACCTGTTTATATGAGGAATGCATTGGACTTAATAAGTGACGGGTGGAGCCCACTATAGCTCCTCGATGCATCGGCAGGTCTCATGAGACAAACTAGTGTCTTGGCACGAGGCCTTGGAAAAATTTTATTTGTAGTCTTAGCACGATGTCTTGGGTACGTGGTTATGATAGTCTGGCATTATGCATTCCATCATTATGAAAGTGGTTATTGATTTTTCATGTGATTATTCGTCTATTAGAATATCCATGTGAATAAGTAAATGGAATTATCTAATTTTACTATTTCCATATTATGTTGAAGTTCAAGTTTAAAAGGCTTTTGTTTTAGTTATACATTGCCTTAAATGTTTATGTTTATTTATGAAAGCTTCTTCTATATTGTCATCCTTACTGAGCATCTGAGCTCACCCCTTTCAATGTTTTATTTTTCCCAGGATGTGAAGAAATATTTTAGGACTGACCTGCAGGGATAGTCTGAAGTGGATATGGGAGTGGACTATAGAGACTATGTTATTTTATTTTTTCACTTTATGATTTAATGTACCATTTATAAATGTATCTAGTGTTTCCAAGACTACAAAAATAATCGGTATTTCGAGACTTGATCTTTTGTGATCATGCCAATGTTACGCAATAATGCACCGACTATGGGTAACTGTGGTCGGGGTGTTACAGTTGGTATCGGAGGCAGTTTAGTACTAACCTTGGAAGCTAGATTTAGATAAACTCTGATTAGAGCACATAGACCAAAGATATACTTTGAGGATTAGTATAGAATAACTTCCTAGAATTTTGGTATTATAGAGATTTTTTGAGTTTTCCGAGCAATACATCCATGTCTGGATACGAGCAGGTAGAGGCAGCTCTAGAACATATGTACCTAGGGGTAAAAACCGAAAACACCGCTTTGAGCTAGACTCGAACGAGAACTGGTGCATGATAACGGGCCTTGCTGAACTCTTGGTTACGACACTCCCGAGGGATATGCTTAGGATAATTCTTATTTTATTTACAAACCACTATGAAGGGTTATGACTATATACTTCCTCAAGGAAACAATTTTTATTATTATTGATTATATCCATAAATAGTTCAATTTATGTTAAGTGTTTTCCAAGTTTGTAATTATGTATTTTGATTCATAAACTAATCTAGTCTATTCAATTGTTTATAAATGGTGCCTAGGGGGAGGAATGAAAACCATATCAATGCACGCACTCCATTTAGGGATTTCCCTCCTGCTCAAGATAATTATAGTGGAGCTGGAGATACAACTGGTGCTGATCAACTTATCATCATACCGGGACAACTCACTCAGGTTATGAATAATAACCTTACTCATATGGAGCACCCTGATCTGCAACGTGGAGGATCAATGTTAGATCGTTTCATGAGGCAACAACTGCCAACATTTAATATGGGTACAAATCCTTTCATAGCTGAGCAATGTGTAAAATACATAGATAAAATATTCCACGCCTTGGGGAGTAGGGAAAGGGAGAAAGTTGTCATTGCAGTTTACCACCTCACTAGAGATGCCGATCAATGGTGGTCGCTGATTCAAAACTCAAAGGAAGATGAATAAGTATCAAGTATAGAATGGAGGGAGTTTAAGGATATTTTCTTAGAAAAATACTTTCCACATGGCCATCGAGCAGATATGGAAAGGCAATTTCTGAGTCTAAGGCAGAAGGAGGATGAGACTGTCGCAAAGTATGAGGCTAACTTGACACGGTTAGCGAGGCATGATACAGATTATATACGTAACACAATAAGTAAGATTGATCATTTCTTTGATGGGTCAAAACCATTTCTCCGTCGAGCATTAGTCTCACAAACCTTCTTGTCGTACGAAGATATTGTCTCGTGTGCTATCAAGATAGAAAATAAATTATCTAAATCTTATGACAATAAATTAAATCAAGAGAACAGGAGAACGGTGGAGCAAGAGATAGATAAAGGTAAAAAGGGAAAGAAGGATTTTACATTATGCGATAATTGTGGGAAGATTCACCCCAGTACTTGCCTAAAAGGAATGGGAGTTTGTTATAAATGTGGAGAAAAAGGTCACCAGGTTCGTGATTGTAAGGGAAAGAAAGAGGTTATCAATGTTGAATGCTATAATTGAAGGTAAATGCGTAATTATGAAAATGAATGTCCTAATCATCAGGGAAACATACCATAAAAAAGGCTAAGGGATCAAAGAAAATCTTATGCTATTACTATAGTTGAAGTGGAATAATTAATGTACTGGTGCTTTTGGACTCAAGGATTATATTCTGGTTATAAGAATAATGTGATATATATAAGGATTGTACTTAAGTACTGATTGTTTTCATTAGGATTTTAATATGATTAAGGTAATCATATTTTTATATGTGACAATAAGAGAAACATTACATTGTTTGAGGAATCTGATGATACAGTTGATTTTGGAATTTGGAGACCTTTTAGAAAAAGTCTGGACCGAGGTATTTTGGATAACTATAAAGGTTGGAATGGATTATGTTGAACTTTGGATATTATTGTTTAAGGTTAAAAAATTTATGAAGATAATTTTTGGAATATTATAATACTATAGTTTTAGGAAAAAGGGCAACCTGCAGGTTGGGGTATAACCCGTCGCGTCAGACAAAGCTGTAGGAATCGAACCCACAACCATAATGCGAAAGACCTTTATTACCTACCACTAGCCTATAGGAAGTACCTGGTTATTAAAAAAAGTTTTCCTAATCTAAATGTTATGTGATAATATTTGGAACCTTATACAATTATGATAAATCGAATATTTTTGAGTTCTATTACCTTTTGGAGTGAAAGATGGGTTTGTGGTAAAAATTTATTAAAGAATGAAAGTCTACATGACAAGTAAGTATATTTCCTTACATTCTTAGTAAATCTCTTAAATATATTCCTCAACTTTATGAAAGGTAACTTAAAACAAAAATGTTGTCGTTTAAAGTTTCCAATTGGGGAATCAATGACCGTTTAACCAACCACAAGTTTGTGATTTTCTTGTAGTTAAATTTCTCATAATCCTATTTTATACAACTCTCCATCAGACCTTGATGGTTTTTTTCCTCCATATCCATATTTTCATATAATTATAGTATAGACTTTCTCGGGTGACCTTTGTACTTCTCTTTCTTTCTTTTAAAGTTATATTTTTATTAACCTTATTTATGATGTGGGTTTTCCACAAAGGTATTTTCTATTTTCAACCTTTTATTTTCAACGAAAAATTTTAAATTGCGAGGAGGAAATTTATTGAATCAGGGGAGAGTGTAACACCCCAAGCTTCCATGGTACGCTCCACTTTGAATAAAAGAGCAGTGGGTGTTATACCCAACCTCGAGTTCTAACACAACGCGACCAATAAAAGTATCAGTTATGAATAGTAATACCAACTTTTTGAAATTATATATATTTTATAATTCAAAATGGACTTCATTTTTGGATTCGGAATATTGAAATTAGCCTATGTTGAATTTTAGGTATTTTTGGAGAACTTCCAATTTTTGATGAATAGTGAAAAATACTTAAAAACAACTTTTTAATTAAAATAATTCATAGTGATAAATTATATTATTGAGTGGTTTTAAAGTATAATTAGAATATATTTTTACCATTTCATCCGATGGTTGTCATTATAATTAATTTTACTTTGAAATTGGACAGAAACAATTATCAATCTTTTGATACATATTGTTTCATAAAAAAACGCTATTTGTTGTGACAGTGAGAATTAATTATTAAATTAATTAATTCAACTTATATGTGTTGAATTTTTTAAAATAGACATAATTTATGAATTTGCAATATCAAATATATCTTAGAGTGAATTTTTGGTATTTTTCTAAAAAACATCAATTTTTGATGAATAGTGAAACCACAAAGTGGTAGTTTAAAAACTAATTTTTCGTATAAATGAAACATTACCACTTCTATGTATTGAATTTAAAAAATCCTACATACATGGTTGTCATTAGGAGTAAAAATGTGGTTCAATGAGATGAAAATAAATTTTGGTGACTAGTAACTTTTAAGTTTTATTAATCGCGATTAAAGGTAATTAGTGAAATTTAAGGTAAATATGATGTTATAATAATGTGAAATTACCTTGACACATGTCCTAACCTTATTGGATGAGTCATGGACGAAAACGACAATCCATGGGTCATCTTGGGGACCCGATGGAGCCACATGGGTAAGAAAATGACATTAATATCTTTTTTATTTAAAGTAAAAATATAATTGTCACAAACATGTGTTGTTTTACTAAAACAATTATTACATGGGGTTATATAAGTTAAAATTAAGACTATAAATATTCATTGGAAAGATAAAACTATTTCCTACATCATGATATTTTTTTTAAAATTTTTAGACATTAAATAAATTAAATTTTTTATGACACCATGATGATGTAGCGATTACCTTATCAATTTATTATTTAAATAAAATGAAAAGATAATGTAAAATATAAGACATAAACTTGTCAAAAACCTATTGGATTAGTATATTCAGAACCCTTATCACCTTAGTCTCTAAATATATAAGTGTGATACCTTTAAAATCCTAAAATCATTATATAATAAAGTAACATTTCATGACTTTTCAAGAGTACCCCTCCTCTCCTCTTATAAAAGGCCCCCATCACTACCACCTTATTCACACCTTCCAAGCCATTTGGCTCAGCCAACCTCTTCCAAAATACTCTCTCAACTTCCCTCTACTACTCCTAGAAACCTCACTTTGGGCATATGTCTTCCTAAGGAAGCCTTTGGCTCAAATCAAAAAGAGTTACCCGATTTTAAGGTAATGTCTTCTTTTATGTTCTTTTGTTTTATTTTTCTTCTCCAACCCCCTAAACTCTTTTTATTCCTTCATTTTGTAACAAGAAAAGTATCTTCAACACACTAGTATTTTGTTATGATATTTATTCGAGCTACACTTACACACACCTCCGTCTAATGGTTAAAGAACATACTGTTTCCTTGGTTGGCGAATTACTGCCTCACGAAACGATGATTGTTCTATCTTCTCCTACCACATCTCATGGTGGCCATTATGATGGAACTATATTTATTTATGATATATATTATATTTATTTACTCTCTATGCTTTTTTATTTTACATTTAAAACATATCTTTATGCTTTTCATGTTGTGAAAATGCGATAATTTCATTTGAGGAAGTGCGGACTACCGCCCCCTCAAAGTGATTTGAATCATTAATGCCATATGTGCGATGTATAAAGGATGGAGTGAGTGATATAATATATGATATTATACTGGAATTATAATATAACTTTATATCATTATGTTTCATTCCATTAAAATAATATATAGAAATGAAAGTAGTGTTCATGCGTACGTACGACTTACCATCTCCATGAACGGTGCATTTCATTTTTTACCTCTAAATGTTATGTAATATTATAAAGGAATGTATATAATGGATATATATGATATATATGATATCTAAATCATGAATATAATTATGGATTTAATGGATATTTTACCACATAAACAACTTGTAATTATAAGAAGTTTATTTTTGACTCAAGTACCAAAATCGAAAAAACAATCGTTATTAACTTAAATAATTACATAATGTTCATAACATGGTAATAAGTGATATAATAGGAATAATGAACTTGAAAAAGGTTATTAAGCAAGTCTAAATTAACTCTAGTTTATTATCCAGGAGGTTAAAGACCGATCGAGTCATGTCGGACACGAGGTAAGGGAACTTCTTAACCCAATATCTATTCTTTGGGTAAATATCATACATTCAAATTATGTCATGATATTATTATGTACTACCTTGTATTTGTACATTCTTTATGTTTACTTATAGTGAATACACATAATAGATATATTTTATTTAAAAAATGATCTTTTTAAGGTTACTTATTAACCCAATTTCCATTCTTTGGGTTAATCTCCTACTTTCAAATTATGTCATGATATTATTATGTCCTATATTGAATTTGTACTTTCTTTATGTGTACTTATAGTGAATACACATAATAGATCTATTTTATTTAAAAAAGTGTTCTTTGTATGGGACTTCATCCCAATCTCCTTTCATTGAGGCATATTTTGTTTTATACACAACTTTCTTTTATACGGTGTATAAACACCTTTGACTTTTACGTTTATTAAAAAGGAATGTTTTTATACGAAGAGTTTTAATAAATGACAAAAAGGAATGTTTTTTTTTCATACGTATGCAGCGAAAACAAATTCTCTGCCGCCATGACCATTATTTGTGTTTCGACGTCCTCTACAAGCCATAACTTTTTTTAAATGAAAAATAAATACCATGTTTTAATTTTCTTTTATGTTGGTATTGAAAATGGTTTTGATAATGTTTTTATTGTGTCAATGTGTCGTATTGATATCTTGTTATTGAAATGTGGAAATGTTATGTTTCCTTTATTCGCGTTTTATGTGATATGAATATGTTATCATTTATGATATGTTTAAACCTGTTCATGTGAGGAATGCATTGGACTTAATAAGTGACGGGTGGAGCCCGCTATAGCTCCTCGATGCATCGGAAGGTCTCATGAGACAAACTAGTGTCTTGGCACGAGGCCTTGACAAAATCTTATTTGTAGTCTTGGAACGAGGCCTTGGCTACGTAGTTATGATAGTTAGGAATTATGCATTACATCATTATGAAAGTGGTTATTGATATTGCATGTGATTATTCGACTAGTAGAATATCGATGCGAATATGTAAATGGCATTATCTCATTTTACATTTTCCATATTATGTTGAAGTTCAAGTTTAAAAGGATTTTGTTTTAGTTATACATTGCCTTAAATTTTTATGTTTATTTATGAAAGCTTCTGCTATATTGTTATCCTTACTGAGCATCTGAGCTCACCCCTTTCAATGTTATATTTTCCCAGGATGTGAAGAAATATTTTAGGACTGACCTGCAAGGATAGTCTAAATGGGATATGGGAGTGGACTATGGAAACTATGTTATTGTAGTTTTTCACTTTATGATGTAATGTACCATTTATGAATGTATCTAGTGTTTCCAAGTCTACTAAACTAATCAGTCTTTTGATGCTTGATCTTTTGTGATCATGACAATGTTACGCAATAATGCATCGACTCTGGGTAACTGGGGTCGGGGCGTTACAGTATTCTTTGATTCCTATAAAATATTTTCCATTCCATGTGTATCTTGAAGGAACATTAGAAATTATTGAGAACTAAACTAGGAGTTGTAGTCGGTTTACTAGGTCTAGTTCATGAAAACATTCTATTTAATAACCTACTTTTTATTTGGTTTACACTAGATATCATATAAAAAAGTAAAGATAGAACAATAGTAATAATAGTTATATGTAGACTCTTGCTATCTCTTTCTCATTTTATACCTTGACTTACCACAGTATGTTAGGATTTAGTTATCCAATTTTTACTTTTTTTAAAAAAAATTGACTCTATATTTGTTATCCTAGTGTATTATGAAGTGTTTCTGAGATTTCTAAAGTTTTTGGGTGAAACTATAGAGGAACTAGGGATGTATGGTTTTCTTGAATGGTTATGAAAACCACATAGACTCTATCCAGATTGTTCTGAGAACATCACAAAAATTCCTCAATGTTGGTGATTGGTCTACAAAATCATGTTTTCAAAACATTCCCAACTCAACACCCTTTCTAATCATCATGTTTTGACGTATATATTTTTATTATCTAAAAGTGGTTTTCACTTATATGATATAAATAAAATAGTGTTTCTATAATGTTTTAATATTGTTTCAATGGATTTTCCATTATGTATAGTTCTATGTTTTTTTATATTTATTTTTTATAATAGTTCTAATTTGGTGGAAAAGATAAGTTTCGTAAAATTTTTTATTTAAAATTTATTATATGTTATTCATTTATGAGGTGTTTTTTAAGGTTATTTATTTTATTATAAGATTTTGAGGAAAATTAAAATTGAATTGTTTTCTTATATAAATGTTTTAAAATTTATTTATGGGAAAAAATGAAAAATTAATGTAAAACCCCAAGAATTTACAAATAGATTTAATATATAATTCATGAAACATGGATTCTCTATAAGTCAACACATTATTATAACCTAACCAATAAACATAATTTTTCCACTTTTATAATATGAATATCGAAAAACTGACATACATGCTTGCTTTCAGTAAGATATTTAGAGTCTGATGAGACAAATTAATTTTTGATAAATAGTAACATAACCTTATGAATAGTAACATACCCTTACGAATAGTAATGAATAGAGATGACTAGTAAATTGGGAAAAATAAAAACTTCACACATGAGTGTATAAATACAATTTAGATATTTTAAAAGTGAAAAAACAATCATAGTATAAGTATTGGTATTTTTGTATGTTCTGAGTATTTTAATTAAAATTTTATGATTAATTTAATAATTTAAAATTGAAATTTTTTTCATAAAATTTAATCATAAATTTTTTATTTATTGTCTTATGGTTATAATATAATTTTATGGGGCCTTAATTAATTTCTAAAGGTGTTGTAAAACGAGTTACAATTTTAATGTTGTTTTTTGTAATAAATTATGATTTTATTTGCAAATTAAATTAAAAATATTTAGATCAAAAAATGGATTTAATATTTTAATTTTACACATTGAAAAATTGTTGGGGTGAATTTTTGGGATTTTCCTAAAATACTAGAATTTCTCGTGAATAGTAAAAATACAGTTTTGAGTTTTTAGTATATTTAATACAATTATAATGATGTAATAATTAATATAAAATTATGATCTACTTGTGTATATTAAAATATTATATGAGGTGTCCTAAGTGGCTAATACCATGGTAAAATACCATGGGCAAGCCCATGGTTTTACAAAAACCACTAATGAGGTGTCCATTTAAATTAATAAAACACTCCCACTGAATTACTGTAAATACCCACTTATGCATTTATTTTCATTCATTAAAAAACTCACAATCCTTGAATATCTGGTATTTTTACCTCCTTATTAGTCCTCCCAAGGTTTCCTCAATCCCCCAAGGTCCCAACCTTCAAGTATTATGAGTTACTCAACAAGATAACAGAATTCTCAAATTCGCTTTTCCCATCCAACTTCTGTTTTATGTGGTATGTATTTAAAGTTTCAATACTATGTCATTATTTACATATTATTATATATCCATAATATTTTATGAGTATTTTATTAAGGAGATTCACCTTCCCCCTCTATTTTAATGTTTTTTTAAAACCATGTTTCATAGCCGTTATGTTGCAGAATTTTCATCACAAAATCTCTCTCTTTATCAAGCACTCTTATAATGTTATTATATTTTAATTAAAATTGGTTTGTGGTGGGATATGTAATTTCATACCACCTTAATTTCCTTATAACTTATTAATTATGAGATATCCTTTTTCTCTCATCAAAATATTTTATTAAATATTAAGCGACGTCGTTAGGTTGCCAAATTTTTGTGAGGGATTTCTCAACTTTTCTTTTATTTTGATTTCTTTTATTTTTCATTCCTCATCACCACTCATACAAATTATATAATAATTAAATTAAAATATATGAACTTTATTTTTATTATTCTATTGTAACATTTCACCATCATCTCTCTTTTACCCTCCTCTTATATGAAATATGAAAATACCGTTTGAGATGTGTTAATTTATCACATTCAAGGACGACGAGTTTTCAATTTCTATTACTATCTTCATGACTAGTAATGAAAAAAATTTAATGGTTGAACAAAATTATAATATATTCATGTTATATTATGAAATGTTCTGTAATACTTACACACTCATAATATAAAATAATAATACAAAACAAGTTCATTATGCACAAAATTTCCAAGTTAATCCAAGCATTTTTCATTAAATTTCATCTAATGATTCTACCTCATGGAATATAAATAAATTCATAATAAGATAATTTATATATTTATAATTTCACTAATAAAATATATTAACAATTTTTATGCTTTACTCCATTTAAAATGAACTTCTATTCATGAATACTAGTAAACTGATCATTAAAACCAAGGAAGAAAATGCTTCAAAACAATAAAATTGAACCTCTTAAACCCATCAAAAAGGAATTAAATGAACATAATAAGGTTATAATAAATAAAGTAAATAAAGAAGAGGTTATGGAAATATTAATTAATAAATTTAATTTGGTTATCCAGGACACTAATATCAAGTGAAGAACACCATTACACTTAAGGTAAGGGGTTTCTCATCTCACTTCCATTTTTGCGAGATATTCTATATTCACTACTAATAGTTGTGTATGGTGTATTTATACTAACAATTGATGTTTAAAATAATTAATATATTTATTTTTATGATATTCAATGTATCATTTAATTATTATTAATTTTTTGGATAAATATTCAACTGATTACAAAGTTGTAAGTATTTTCTACCTGAACCCCCATTTTCATTCAGGTTGCTCTTATTATCTACTCACCTAAATGAAATTATTATTTACTATTATGAACTACTCATAAATTCTATTTTAATGTTCTATATGTTTTTACCAATCAGAATCATTCTTTATTTTATGGGTTGTTATGTGTATTATATTAATCTTTCAAAACTTCTTCTAAAATGAAAGCTCGATTCGTGGAACTTCTCGAAGTCTTACATATTTTGAAGTTCACTCTATAATATGTTTAAAAAAATATTTATCTTTAAAAAATAAAAATATAAAGTGAAAAATCTATTTTGGTTCCATTCTTTTATTATGAAATTAAACATACCTTTGTGCTTTAAAACTTCTTTACAGAATTCCTTAAAACGCACTAAAATGTTCTATTTATAAAGCTTCTTTAAAAACTATTTTTAAATGATTTCACCTCAATAGAAATTTATTTAAGCAGAAAATATAATTTAAATAACCTTCCCTTTTATTTTATGAGATATAAATGTTTACAATCTGATTTTATGAAAATTGCAATTGATTTTCCAAAAGAACTCTTCTTTGCAAAGTAAAAAGGATTTTTCTCATCTCACTTTATCTTTTATGAGATGTATTCCATGTTCATAACTTACATCTTATTTGTGGTGTATATACATACCTTTGGTATATCATATCAAGAGTATCCTTATTATCATGGTATTCTAAGGTATTATAATTTGAATGTTTCAAGGTGGCATGGGATACTTTGGAATGTTTAAGGATTATTTCCTCAAGAAATTTTCAATGGCCTCCATTAAAAGTATCTTTATTTATGCAACATCCTTTGATGAATCTGTATCCTCTAATATATAAGGGTATTGAGAAGGAATATTTTACATGTATTAGATCTATGTATAAATAATTTGTTTTGACTTGCAGTGACGAGTGGGGCCCGATATATCCCATCGATGCATCGACAGGTCTCATGAGGCAAATCAGTTGGTGACAAACACTTCGAGTTTGTTTCCAAAAATCATTCGAGTTTATACCCGCAGACATAAAACATTTTGATGTTATAGTTTTATCATGTTCCAGATATATGACTTCCAATTAATAATCGTTCTCTTTAGTCATTTTCAGTTATTACTGTCCATGAGATTTTCACTATGAAAAAAATCTATGGATGCAGTTTCATTCCCAGTTTATTAATGGTGTGTGATTTTCATTTATTCACCATGCCATATTAACTATAATTATTTGTTTATGATTCATTTTTTCTATTTATGCTTCCTTTATTTGTAACCCTTGATGATCATTTGACATAACCCTTTTCATTTGTTTACATTCAATAGGTTACGAGGAGGAGACTATTTATTGAGTTATCTTGGATGCAGTTTATTAGTTTTTGTTATCTATTGTATTTTGTTACCTTTCTCAATGTAATATGAGTTACATGTATGTATCTAGTTTCTTCAAGACTACTAAAATGATCGTTACTTCAGGATTTTATTCCTTTTAATCATTCCAATGTAAAAAAGTAATGCACCGGCTTTGAGCTTCTGGGGTCGAGGCGTTGCAGTTGGAATTAGATGAAGTTTAGTAGAAAAATTAGAAACTAGATTTAGAAAACATAGATTAGGTAACAAACCCCTAAGATATTTTATGAGGATAAACATTGAAAAAAATCTTGGTATTTTGGTAGGGAATATATTATGTGGATCTTTCAAGCAAATACATCCTTGTCTGGTACATAACAATGAGCCTTACTGCGCACCTGATTTGAAACCCCTGGGGGATATGCTTAAGATAATTCACATTTTATTTACCCACAATTATAAAGGATTTAAGCCTCCAAAGTAACCAAAGAATATGGTTCTAGTATTTATAATGCATAAATTTATGCTATGTGTTATACCATGTATAGAGTTATAGAGAGTTCATAATTTTATCATCTAATATATAATATAGAATTGATTAGAAATTGAGCCTAGAATAAGGAAAGAGAACTTCACCAATGCACATGATGTGAAGTGTATGAAGGATCATATCACTAATGGTCTTAATCCATATTTTCAAAGGAATATTGTCTCCCAAGTATCTTCATAATATGAGGAAATAATATCATGTGTTAACAAGTTCTGTAAATACTTATATGAGTCCTGTGGATTTGAAGGGAAGAAAAATAATTAGAGGATGGAAGTGAAATATGGTGATGAAGGGAATAAGGGAATGATGTATTTTCCTACATGTGATAAATTTGGAAGAAAACACCCTGGTTTATGATTGAGAGGAAAAGGATTTTTCTTCAAGTGTTGAGTAAAGGACACTATTATTATATTTACAAGACAAGGAAATAATTTCCCTATATTCAATGCTTCAACTGTAAGGATATGGGGCACTATACAAATGAATGTCCCAAGGGTCATGGAAATATAGTTTTGAAAAATAAAAGGGATCAAGGTCAAGATTATGATGTCACAACGGTTGAATTAGAATAAATAATGTATTTGTGTTTATTGGATTCAAGAACTATGTTATGATATTCTTTTTATACAAATTTTGAGATATATAAGGATTGTACTACAATACTATTTTATTAAGAATTTGAGGTCATATGATGAATGGTACAAAGGAAAAGTGATTCGGTAGAAAGTTAAACTTTTTAGAAAAAAAACATGATTGAGGGAAACACAACCCTCAATATATATCAAATGTTAAGATAATGATGAATAAATGATTGGTTTGGATAAGTACTGACTACCTTGGAACTAATTGTTCACTTATTGACAAGTGGTTTATGTTATCATCAATGTATTTTACAAAACATTTCAATTTTAGTAATATATCCAATAACTTGTATCTTACTTAAGAAATACGAAAGAATGCATGTTTCAAATTTGGGTTTTATGGTAATTCAAGGTATTAACATATTTCAAAAGGATACATGATGAAGTTATTCACATGTTTGGAATGTGAATGTTTAGAGCTACTTTATGTTGATGATAAGTTCATATTGTAAATTCAGATACCTTCATTCTAAAGTGTTGAATCTTCATATTTTGTAATGTTTAACAATTTACAAAATAGTTTGAGTTGATCATTGTATAATATTTTATAGCTTAATGTATTACTTCACCATATGGCGTAACCTGTGTAAAGTGACGAGTATAGATTGTTCAAAGTGAAATAAAAGGACGAGTTTGTAAATAGAAATGTATATTTATACTCTTATAGAGTGGGATAATTCCTCAACTCAAGGAAAAGAGTCTTAAATAAAATATTTTCCAATTAACATAAACATTGATAATATAGATGAATTTTTATAATATTTTATAGTTTTTTAATAATAAATATTCATCTGAACTAGTTCTATATAATGTTCCATAATAACTTTATAGATATATTTTTCTTCCATTTCTAGGTTTTTACTTGAAACTAATGTCACCCCTTTTGAAAGCATTCTTTTTAGGGTGACCACCTCATTTCCCTTAACCCCTTTTTTATAAGGATTTTTTATTAACCCTATTTCTGATGTGGGTTTCCATAAGTGAATTTTCAAGCATCAACCTTTAATTTTTCGAAGTGCATTTTTGAATTGTTAGGTCGCAATTCTGTTGAGGAGGGAATAATTTAACACCCCAAGAATTTACAAATATATTTAATATAAAATGAATGAAATAAGAATTCTCTACAAAACAAATCTTTATTATAACCTACCGAATAAACATAATTTTTCCACTTCTATAATTGGAATTTTGAAAAACTGACATACACAGCTGCATTGAGTAATATATTTAGAGTCTAATAAGACAAACATAATTTTCGACGAATAGTAACTTACCCTTATGAATAGTAACATTCTCTTATGAATAGTAATGAATATTAATGAATAGTGAATTGGGAAAAATAGAAACATCCCCAATGAGTGTATAAATACAATTCAAACATCTTAAATGTGAAAAAATGATCATAGTATAAGTATTGGTATTTTTTTATGTTATAAATATTTTAATTACAATTTTATGATTAATTTAATAATTTAAAATAGAAATATGCTTTAATAACATGTAATCATAAATTTTTACTTTATTTTATTATGGTTATAACATAATTTTATGGGGCCTTGATTAATTTCTAAATTTTTTATAAAACGAGTTATAGTTTTAATATTTTTTTTTGGAATAAAATATGATTTTATTAAAAAATTAAATTAAAACTTTTTTAAAACTTTTTTTCAAAAAATGGATATTATTTTTTAATTCTAATTGTTGAAAAATGGTGGGGGTGAATTTTTTGGATCTTTCTAAAATAATTGAATTTTTAGTGAATAGTAAAAATACAGTTTTGAGTTTTCAATATATTTAATGACATCATAATGATGTAATAATTAATTTAAAATTCAGGTCGAATTATGTATAGTAAAATATGATGTGATTTTTTACAATTGGATATTACCATGAGAAAATACCATGGGCAAGCCCGTGGTTTTGCAAAAACCACTAATGATGTGTCCCTTTAAATTAATAAAAAAACTCCCTCTCATTTACTATAAATACCCACTCATTCCTTCATTTTCATTCTTCTAAACTCATCATCCTCTAATCACTGGTATTTTTAACTCACTATTATTCCTCCCAATGTTTCCTCAATCCCCTAGGGTCCCATCCTTCAAGTCTTAGGAGTTACTCTACAAGGTAAGAGAATTCTCAACTTCTCTTTTCCCATCCATGTTCTCTTTTATGTGGTATGTATTTAAATTTTTCAAAACATGTTCTTATTTAAATATTATTATTTCTATCTAATATTTTATGATTATTTTATTAATGGGTGACCCTTTCCCCCACTCTTTTTAATATATTCTAAAACCATGTTGCATAGTTGTTATGCTGCAGAATTTTCATCTCAAAATATCGATCTTTTTCAAGCACTCTTATTATTTTATTATCTTTTAATTTAAATTGGTTTGTGATGGAATATTTCATTACATATCCCCATTAATTTCCATATAATGTATTAATTATGAGATATCCTTTTCTCTCATCAAACTATTTTATGAAATAATAAGTGACGATGTTAGGCTGCCAATTTTTTGTAAGGGATTTCCCAACTTCTCTTTTATTTCAAGTTCTTTTATTTTTCTTTACTCATCACCCCTTATACAAAATATATGACAATTACATTACCTTACATGAAATTTAATTTAGTATTTTAATGGAATATTTCATCATCATCTCTCTTTTACCCTCCTCTTATACTAAAAATGAAAATACTGTCTAAGATTTGTTAATTTATCACATTCAAGGATGACGGGTTTTCAATTTCTATTACTATATTAATTGCTGGTAAAGAAACCTTTTTAATGGTTTAACCAGATCCTAATATATGTATTTTATCTTATTAAATGTTTTTAATCCTTACACACTCATAATATAAAATAATAATACAAAACAAGTTCATTATGCACAAAATCGCCAAGTTAATCCCAGCGTTTATCGTTAACTTTTAACTAATGAGTCAAAGTCATGGTATATAACCAAATTAATTATAAGATAATTTATATATATATATATATTGTAACTAAAAATATATATTAACAATTATGGATTTTTTACCACATTTCAAATTAACGTCCATTCATGAATACAAGTAAACCGACCATGAAAACCAAGGAAGAAAATGCTTCCAAAAAAATAAAATTGAACCTATTAAATTCATCAAAAATGAAATGAATGAACCTAATAAGGTTATAATAAATAAATTAAATAAATAATGGGTTCTTTAAATATTAATTAATTAATTTAATTAGGTTATCCCAGACACTAAGATCAAGGGAAGAACACCATCAGACATAAGGTAAGGGGTTTCCCATCTCACTTCAATTTTTGTGAGATAGTCTATATTCACTACTACTAGTTGTGTATGGTGTATGTATACTGACCATTCATGTTTAAAATCATAAATATATTTATTTTAATGATATTAAATTTATTATTTAATTATTATTAATTTTTGGGCACAAGATTCAATTGATTACAAAGTTGTAAGTATTTTATACCAAAACCCCCATTTTCATTCGGGTTGCTCTTATTCTCTACTCACCTTAATGAAATTATAATTTATTATTATGTACTAATAATAAATTTTGTCTGAATTTTCTGTGTATTTTTACCAATCATAATCTTTCTTTATTTTATGGTATGTTGTGTGTTTTAAATGAATCATTCAAAAATTCTTCTCAAATGAAAGCCCAATTGAATGAACTTATCGAATTCTTACATGTTTTTAAGTTCGCTATGTAATCTGTAAAAGCCATATTTATCTTTCAAAAATTAAAATTTTTAAATTTGAAAATATATTTTGGTTAATTTCTTGTTTTATGAAAGAAAACATGCCTTTGTGCTTTAAAATCACTTTAAATAATTCCTTAAACCTCACTAAAATGTTCTATTTATAAATATTCTTTAAAAAATCTTTTTAAATAATTTCACCTTAATAGAAATTTATTTAAGCCTAAATTATATTTTCAATAAACTTCCCTTTTATTTTCTGGGATATACATTTTTAAAATTTTATTACCAAAAAATTACAAATGATTTTATAAAATAACTCTTATTTCCAAAGTAAAAAATGATTTTTCTCATCTCACTTTATCTTTTATGATATGTTTTCCATGGTAACAAATTAATTCTTATTTGTGGTGTATTTACTTCCCATTGGTATATCATATCAATATTCTCCTTATTCTCATGATATTCTAAGGGATTATTATACTAATGTTTCAAGGTGGTATGGGACACTTTGGAATGTTTAAGGATTATTTCCTCAATAATTTTTCTATGGTATCATTTAAAAGTATATTTATTTATTTCAACATCCTTTAATGAATTTGTATCCTTTACTCTATATTGGTAATGATAATACATATTTTACATGTATTATATCTATGTATAAATAATTTTTTGGACTTACAACGAGGGGTGGGGCCCTCTATAGCCACTCGATGCATAGATAGGTCTCATGAGACATATCAGTTGGCGAAAAACCCTTTGAGTCTGTTTCCAAAAATTAGATGACTTTTTACCCAAAGACATAAACCATTTTGATGGTATAGTGGTATCATGTTCCAGATACATGATGTCCAATTAATAAGCATTCTCTTAATTCAATTTCAGTTATTAATATTCATGAGGTTTTCATTATGAAAAAATATTCGGATGTATTTTCATACTCAATTTATTAATGACATGTGATTTTTATTTATTCACCATTCCATGTTGACTATAATTTTTTTTATGATTCTGTTATTTTTTATTCATGTTTTCGCTATTTATAACCCTTACTAAACATTTGAGCTCACCCCTTCCATTTGGTTACCTTCAACAGGTTATGAAGAGGATACTATTTATTGAGTTCTCTTGGATACAGTTTATTAGTTTTTTTGTATTATATTTTTTAACCTTTATCAATGTAATATGAGTTTCATGTATGTATATTGTTTCTTCAAGACTACTAAACTGATCATTCCTTCGGGATTTTATTCCTTGTAATCATGAGAATGTAAAAAGTAATACACCGGCTCCGGGATTCTGAGGTTAGGGCATAACAATTAACTCATAATAATGTTGTAAAATAGTATAATTTAGTTTTCAAATGATATTTGGTATTTCAACATGGTTGATTTATTTAAAAAGGGGTTATTTTTTATCAACTTCATTATTTGAAACATAAGAAATAAATTCTTTATTAGGCATTGACGGTGTCAAAATAAAAAAATATTTTATGATGTGTGGATGATTTGTTATGTTTTTTTACTTTTGGGTTTTCCCATTAGTTAAAAATGATACCATTTACTTTGAATTTTGATGAATGAATTTATTTGGTTCTTATCTTATTTTATTTAATGAATAAATCCTATATAGGACATGATGAAAATTATGAGGTGTGTATCTTTGGATAATCCTCAAAATGAATCTTATCATTTTATGGATAATATTAGTTCAGTTCTAGGCTCTATCCAATCTCTAAATAGTGTGTATGAATCAAAACCTTCACTCCTCTTGAAGCCCTCCTTAGAAATCCTGAACAAGTATCCACTCTAATTTTTGGTATATAATTAATCTATTAAAGGTATGGAGTGGTTTGAAATGATTGAGAGTATCCTAAATTATCTTATGTGTCTTTAGGCTTCATAATTGATTGATGGTAATAATTTTTATGTTGAACCATTCCATGTATGGTGTAAATAATTTATTCATTCTCCACTTAATGATGAAAACTATTTATAAATTTTATACAATATTATTTCATAGTGGTTTGATCACATATTTGTATAGGAGAAGTGATTTATTAAGTTTAGATGCCTTCATTTAGGTGAGTTAATGATGAAAGAAAATGTTTAGGATTTTTAATTATTGAAATTAATCTCCCCTCAGATGGTTTTCAATGACTATGAAAACATTTTTCCTTTGGGGAGGTATTATCCTATAATTATGATCATATTTTCATATATCTAACCTAAAATATTTAAAATACATTTTGCAGAGGGACATGCAAATGTAAATTTATCAATATAGAAAAACAATAGGTGGTGAAACCTCATTTCTACCAATTATGACTGTGGGACAACTATGGGGTTTACGAAATAAGATGGGAGAGCCTGAGTTAGATACGAGGGTTAATACTAGTGAGTCTCCTCTAGAACATGGTTCTTGTCAAAATATGAAGATACCTCTCATGATCATTTAGTGTAAGGCCCTATGAAAATCTAATACCTCTTACTTGGAGGCATTCAAAACATTCTTTTGTTATTGTCATTTAGGTCATCTAAAGTTGTTTTTATGATTATTTCTAGGGATAATTTTCAACTAAATCCCATATTTTTTATAATAATACTATGTTTTATAGTTTAAGAAATACACAACATCGATCATAAATGAAACGTGAAATATTATTATTTAAATGTTACATTTATAATCTAACAATGAAACTAAAGGTTATAAATATCAATAAACAGTTTTTCAAATATATACATATATTGTTTCTAATCAATATGAATTTACTGATTAAATCATAAAAAATAATAACTCAATTTTTAGAGTAGACAATCTATTATTCAAAAATACGTTTACTTCAAAAATGGGTTTTCTTTATTTTTATGATTGAATATTATAATTAATTTTTTTAAATTTTAGAAACATTATTCTAAAAAAATATTTTTATTTTTTAATTTATATTTTATAAATTATAATAAGATGAATTTTTGAGAATATTCTAAAAATATTTATATTTCAATGGATTGAGAATAATACTAATTTTTATTAAAATTACTACATTTTTTAAGTATTTACAATGTAAAATTATATATTGAATTATTTTAAATTTTCAATTAATTATTTGTTATTTAATATAATCAAAATATGGATATCTAAATTGTTTTTATACTTTAATTTAGTATAAAAATATTTCATTTTTAAAGGAATTTTTTCTAAAAAACCTTTTTATCGTCATGTTTTTCAGATTGAATTTATAAAAACTTATACAAAATTTCTGTATTGTATATTTTTATATAGGTTTCATATTTTTAATCTGGGGTTCTAAATTTAATAAATAAGACCCTTTTATTTTTGGTTAATATAAAATATCTTGAAATTTCGGTGTAATTTTTTGATATAAGATTATTTTGAGATTGCACACTATGATGGCACGTGATTCTGAGGCCCCGTGATCCTGGAATGAAATATTGAACTTTTTCTAAGGTATGTTCAGTAAACGTGTGAGCAAGTTTTTCTATCATTTGAAAAAGTGATCGGATCGAAAATATGATGGCACCATTGGATTCATAATGTTGAGGTTCTGCTAGAAAGGAATTAACTTCAACTGGAAAGGGTCGAACGGAAAATTTAATTATTGGAATTTTTGAAAAATAATAAAATAACTTTAAAAAGTTATTTTCTTTTATTTTCACATCCATTGAGTGGTGGATGGAGACTTTGTAGTGCAGCTATGAGGTGCATTTATGAGTTTCATTAATGTATCATTAACTCACATCGTAACGACACATTAATGATGTGTAACATCGATATTGTTTCACAAATGAGATAGGGTAATGATGCAACATCGTATCTTAACAGAAATGTTGCGATGTGTTTTCCTTTTATTTTGGTTGACGCATTGGTGGAATAAGGGATTAAACTGTGAGGATTATCTAATGAACATCTGAAAAATGTCATCTCCAATGAATAATGAAAAATTTCTACGAACATCAAGCATCTTCGATGCACCTCAAAGAACTAATTCGGAAACGAAAAACTATGTCAACATCTTGAAACCTTGAGAATGTAACACTGCTGAAATGAACGTCATAGATGTAGGTGATTAATTTGTGTGAGTTATTCCCTGTTCATATCCTAGAAATGACAAACGTGGATCAACCAATGAATAGGTTGATCCAAAAATCATGCTTTTTTTTGGGTGGGTGACTTTTCTTTTGGGAGTTATTATCCGAGATTTATATTATCTTTAGTTTTATTGAGCCATAATCCCCGAGCCTCCCCATGATTATAAAATTCTAACGCGGAGGGCGCAGGACAACACGAACAAGGCCCGAACCCATCCTCATGTGCTCTCCTTGTGAACGGATTTTCCTAATTGACGAATAGGTGGTTTTGGGACATCCGTAGTGAAGAGGATGCTCCTCGAAGGCCATAGGCATAGGTGGCGTGGAGAATGGACCACCGGAGTCCGTCTGGTGGTCCATTGAAGAATATTTTGGCACCGACAGCTGCGGTGATAGGACAACGGGCCACCAGCAGCTGTAGAGGTGGGATAATGGGATACCGACCATGTAGGTGGATGGGTGTAATAGGGTTCCCATCAGTGCGCCGCGGTGGTAGGAGGCCGCGACAGCAGAATGGGTGACGCCAACTAGCACCGTGTGGATGGGTGGCCCGCGTCTTGGCCGCCTAGGTGGCTGGTGAGCCGCAGTCAGCTGACCATGGCTGGAGGATCCCCACATGTCAGCGCGGTAGGTGAGAAGTTAGACGTGGATGGCTGTCGCATCCCAAGAGCCCCCCACCGGCCACCCATGTGGATGGTATTCAGGTCGGTGGGTCGTGCCCCCAGCAACCGAGCAAGGCTGGTCTCGCACTCAGCATCTCGGACCTATGTCAGAGGACCAGACCCACACCGGTAGTCCGGACACATGCTGACTGGTCGATCCTGCACCAACATGGAAAACCACTCCCTTCAGGCTGGGCCAGACTAGACTGGGTCGTTGGGCGACCGGGCGAGCTGGACCCCAGGCCAAACCTGGCTAGGTCTAGTGAGGACCATTGGGACTAATAAGACCAAACCAGGTTAGGCCAATTTGGGTGAATTAAATTGGGGTATGTGGGACCCCCAACTGGGTTGGTCGGGTCAAACATACCGGGTCAGACCGGGCCCAGACGTAACTAGCCCCTGTTTACTAAAACGTAATTATCTTGCAAACTGAGAGTCCGATGGATGAGATGTTTGCGTTGTTGGGAAAGTATTGAAAAGGAGAATATTTTATAATTACTTCAGGAGGATTTCATGGAATTTTAGATGTGAAAAATGTATTGAGGAGAGGTTCTCCCAAATGCGCTACATACAAAACCATACGGTTGGCTGAGACCTATAGACTACCGACTATCGACTTTTTGTGACTCGCCGACATCCCAATGGGAAGTAGCTCTATGTGACCTAGTAGGACCATGGTGGGGAGTGGCTCATTGTGACCCAATAGACCCACGATACTTGATAGTAGGAGTATCTCAGTATGACCAAGGTGGGAAGCTTCTCTTTGTGACCCGGCAGGCCCAAGGTGTGGAGAGGCTCTGTGTGACCTATCATACCCACGGTACTCATCAAGGATGTGTACCAAAACAATCCAAGGTTGGTGGCAAGCAGATTCTGTGTGACTTGGTTGGTCCACTATACTTGATAGAGACATTGGTGGACCAGGACCCAGAGGTTCTCAGGCAGATGAGACCGACAAACTCTATGATGGTGGACTTGGTGGCTTAGGACCTGGCGAGGCCCAGTAGGAATAGGTGTACTAGATGTTCTACTTCGGATTCCAATAACTACACTACTATCATGATCAGGTGGGGTTTTCCAAGGATGGCCATTAGAGTTTCCTTTATGTACTTTGTTGTTTTAGTTCTTTTTTTGGGTTTGTATTCTAGCCCACATTTATTAGTTGTACTTGTACTCAGCTTTGTTTTAGTGATACTTGTTTCCTTTTCAGTGTGTGGGACTTGGTTATGTGTGTGTGTGCATACAGGTACTTAGGAAAATTCCTCCCACTTGCATGTTGACGCCTTCAGTGCTAGTCGCCAACCCCGGGTCATCAAGACTCGGGCTTTGGGTATTCATGGCACGGGCCGCAGGGGATGGGTCGTGACAAAGTGGTTTCAAAGGGTGGTCATTCCTACCACAAATATCGGGAGTATATATTTTATTGTGGGGAAATAGTGTTAAGTGATTTGATCACGACTTCTAGATTTGGGGAGTCCAGTGTTGGTGCGGTGGCCGATATACTCATACACAAGGACCTTGAATTATGGTTTTTGGCTCTATACATGTAAACACTGGTTTCATAAGTTTCTCATTATTTTCCTCTGAATAAAATTTATCTCACCAGGTATAACCTTATGACCGTGGTAAATCTTGATCTATCTCAGGATGCCTCCACATGGATGACTAGCTAGGATCCCAATACGAGGTTTTAAGGATACCCTGCCTAGAGACGAGGCATCCGTTTGGGGACCAAATATAGAGATGGCCCCACTGGGTGGTGCTCCAATGCTACCGCCACCTGATGGTCAACATCTACTACCGGTGGTTCCAGTAGAGAATGTGTACAGACTTAGTGCCTTGTACGAGTTTCATAGATAGAGACCTCCCAGGTTTAGGGGAGATAAAGATTCTTAGGTCGCTGAGGACTAACTTGAGGTAGTGAAATGGGTCTTCCACTTAGTGAGGACACCTCCTAAGTAGATGGTGATCATAGCAGCGAGCCTTCTATAGGAATTGGTAGGGAGATGGTGGAGCTTGACCACCAAGATGCATGAAGAGGCGACCCTCACCTGATCAAACTTCGAGAAGCTTTTCCACGATGAGTTTTTTCCCATGAACTTGTGCTATGTGTACATTCAGGAGTTGTTTCACATATACAAGGGTAGCATGATGGTGGCTGAGTACTCAACGAGGTTCACCGAGCTATCTTGATACACAAAAAATAGGGTGCAAGACCCTTAATTCAGGGATTAAGTCTTTGAGAAGGGAACTAGGTGGGAGATCAGGGTGTCAGTATTGTATCTTAGCATCCCTACTCAGGATGGGGTGTTGGAGTGAGCCCTTCTAGTAGAGATCTTCTTGGCGGAGCAGGCGCCCATAGCTAGAGCTACCAGCAGACCCCAGGTGGAAGAGTGATTGTTAGGAAGAATATAGCAGACATGAGGGACCATGTGGGAAAAGTATTTAAGAGTATGACCCTTGGACTCAGGGTTAGCAGTGAGGGGATCCCAGTCCAGAGGGAGAAAGCAGGGAGCCATGTAGTGCTTCATGAGCGTCAGGCTAGGACACATGGATCATGACTGCCCAAATTTCCATACAGATGAATAGAATATGGTCGAGGGGCTTCCAAGGCAGAGGCAATTGTTCGAGCGAGTAGGTCCTTAGGGTAACAGACATGGCAGGGGGGAAGATTGAGCAGCAAGCAGTGGGTGATGGTTTGAGGTGTTAGCACCAGCACCCCAACCACAGGGAGCAGGCGAACAGGGGTGAGGAAAGCTTCAGGGAGTGGAGGCATATGACCATGGAACTCCATAGATGATCTGAGGTACAATCTATGTCTTCTCCACCCAAGCTGCACTTATTATAGACACAGGTTCTAGTCACTCGTTCCTTTCCACATCTCTCATTCGAAGATCAGAGATTCCGTTGGAGCTGTTGGCTCAATCCTTATGGCTAGATACTCCTACGAGAGGGTATTCAATGATTCCACACTGGTGCCGGCATTGTGAGCTCACTCTAAGAGGTGATAGCTTCGGCTGGGATATCCTAATAATAGAGTCAAGGCCTTACAGTGGCATCTTGGGTATGGACTGTTTATCAACAGTCTATGCTCTGATTGACTATTTTAGGCGTATAGTGTGATGTGTCCACGAGAGATGGGGCCAAGATTTTTCTTCACCAGCAAGAAGGGAACCCTTACAGCACATGACATACTTTCTCGAAGGAGGGTGCAACTAATCACTCACCATTGTCTAGCCTCATCCTCGATGCATTAGATGAGAGGAGTCCAAGCTTTCCTGTAGTGGTGGACGAGCATGAGGATATTTTTCCTCAGGATGTTTCAATACTGCCTCCTCTCAGGGAGGTAGACTTTTGCATCAACATGTACCCCAATACGGCACCTATATCCACACCATCATATTGGATGGCTCCTTTGAAGATTTTCAATTTGATGGTACAGCTGGAGGACTTACAGGATAAGGGGTTCTTAAGGCCTAGTGTTTCACCATGGCCATCCCCGATGACTTTTTTCAAGAAGGAAAACAAGAATTTGATGTTGTGTATGGGATTTCTGTGCTTGAAATAGGTGACCATGAAGAAAAAGTATCCAATTCCAAGGATCGATGACCTCTTTGACTAGTTGACGAGAGCAAGGTGGTTCTCGAAGATAGACATCAAATCGTGTTATCACCAGCTTCAGGTACGAGATGAGGATATACTGAATATAGCCTTTAGGTGTCGATATGGACACTATGAGTTCCTAGGGATTCTTTTCATCATGACCAACACCCTAGTAGTGTTCATTGGACTCTTGAATAAGATATTCAAAACTTACATTGACCAGTTTGTTATGTTATTCATTGATGACATCTTGGTGTACTCATCTTTAGAGGAGGATCATGCTATACACCCACGAATAGTCTTGGATAAACTCCGAGAGCACTAGCTTTATGGTAATATCTTGATGTTTTAGTTTTGGATATGGGAGGATAACTTTCTAGGAAACGCAATCTCAGAGGCTGGGGTTTCAGTAGTTCCATAGAAGATAATGGTTGTGCTTTCTTAAGAGCCACCCAGGAGCGTAACTGATGTGTGGAGCTTCTTGGGTTTGTCTGGTTTATATCGGAGGTCTGCTCTCAAATTCTCTAGAGTTGTAGTGCCCTTATTAGATTTGATATGAAAGGGACAACCATTTGTGTGGATAGAGAAGTGTCATCAAATTTTCTAGGAGCTGAGGCAGAGTCTGAATAGTGTCCCTATCTTGAGACTAGCAGAGGAGGCATTGGGTATGTAGTTTATTGCAACACATTAGGGACCAGACAGGGTTGTGTCCTAATGTAGGAGTGAGCAATTATCACCTATAGCTCACGAAAATTCACACTACATGAGGAGAACTATATGACCTATGACCTGGAGTTAGCAGTAGTGGTCTTTTATTTGAATATGTGGTGGCACTACTTGATGGGTGAATAGTTTACAGTTTACTCTAACCACAAGTGTCTCAGGTATATCTTCTCCCATAAGGTATGAACTTGAGAAAATGGTGATGGATAGAGTTTCTCTAGGAATATTACTTTGATATAGTCTATACTCCTAGAAAGGGGAACGTGGTGGCAGACATGCTCAGCAGGAGGACCAGTTTGCAGCTACTGAGTGAGGTAATGGAGCAGTTGGTCGTGATTCAGATATCCTTCTTGGATGATGGTAGAGATTCTTACCTTCAGTCGATGACTATTACTCCCCCACATTTACAAAGATTCAGGGAGGAAAAACTAGTGGATATTGATTGCGAGGCTTGATATTCTTAGTTGTCCTCAGGATGGGATCCTGATGGATTTTCTAAAGGTGGGGAGTATTTCCTTCTTTTTTGAGGGTGCGTCGTAGTTCCAGTGATGTTGTGGGAGGAGTTGTTGAGGGAGTTCCATACATCCCCTTTAGTAGTACATCCTAAAGTGTAAAATATGTTATAGGACCTCCGACATCAATACTGGTTGCCAGGGATGAAGAAAGCGGTGACCGAGTTATTTTCATGATGCCTCATTTGTTAGCAAGTGAAGGCCGAGCATCAGGTTCCAAAAGGCTTGGTCCATCCACTTGTGGTATCGTAGTGAAAATGGGATGGTATCTTGATGGACTTTGTGATGGGGTTACCACATATATACATGGGCCATGAAATTATATAGGTGATCGTTAACCAACTCACCAAGTCAGATCATTTTCTACCCATCCACAAGTAGGGACCGATTGTGGTATTGGGATGACTCTATGTCCAAGAGATAGTGTGGCCCCACTGAGTGCCATCGATGATTGTCTTAGACCATTATGCACATTTTACATCTCGATTATGTAAGGGATTGCAGGAGGTGTTCGGGACTCAGCTGTGCTTGGGAAAAACTTTTCATCCTTAGACAGATGGTCAGAGAGAGTGGACCACATAGACCTTGGAGGACATGCTTTGTGTTTGCGTCATTGATTTTGGTCGTAGTTGGGGGGACCACCTACCACTAGTGGACTTTTCATAAAACAACATTTATCACTCCATCATTGGAATGGAACCATTTGAGGCCTTGTATGGGCAGCCTAGCAGATCACCCCTATGCTGGAAAGACCTAGGGGAGCCAGTACTCATGGGTTCAGAGTTGGTATGTGCTACCACTAAGAAGGTGAATATCATTCGGGAGAGGATGAGGACTACATAGAGAAGGAATAAGTCTTGTGATGATAAGATATGTAAAACCTTGTAGTTTGAATTGGGTGATCATGTATTCCTTCGGGTCTCACCCCGACGATGATTACAATGATCTGGTCAGGGGAAAGCTATCTCCGAGGTTCATCAGAACTTTTTAAATCCTAAGCACAGTTTTCATGGTGGAATACCACCTAGATCGTTTCCCACTGATTCATTGGGTGCACGATTTTTTCCATGAGTCGTAGCTGAGGAGGTATGTTCATGATCCATCACACATCATCGACTGGGGTGGGCTTGACATTGACGATGGGGAGACGTTTGCAAAGTTCCCATTGGAGATAGAGTATCAATAGAAGAGGGTCTTGCATGGGTGGTTGATTCCTCTGGAGCGCTTTTCGAAGAATCAAAATAATCTCTAAGAGAGCACATTGTAGTGGGAGGCTCAGATTCATGATCAGTACCCCCATTTGTTTGATTAGCCCTTGTTTTGGATTTTGGTGATGTAAAGACCTGTGTTGGGAAGAATGTAATGTATTTGAATTTCCATGTATTTTTTTAAAATTATATAGAAATATTTTGAGACTACAAGCTCTAATGACATGTGATTCCGAGGCCTGGTGAGTCTAAAATGGAATTTTGATATTTTTTAAGGTACGTTCAGTAAACGTACGAGAAGGTTTTTATAAATTTTGAACTAGTGCTCAGATCGAAAATCTGAGGGCACCGTTGGATTCATAATGTTGGGGTTCACCTAGAAAGGACATAACATCGGCTGGAAAGGGCCAAATAGATATTTTAATTTTCAGACTTTTTAAAAAATAATAAAATAAAATTAAAAAGTTATTTTCTTTTCTTTTCACATCGTTGAGCGGAAGATGGTGATGTTGTAGTGTACAATGAAGCACACTGAAGAGTCACAGTAATGACTTGTTAACTCGCAGCGTAATGACACTTTAATGATGCGTAACAGCGAGGTTGTTTCATAAATGAAACAGCGTAACGACGTGACGTCACAGCGTAACAGAAACATGTTTACATGTTTTTCTTTTATTTTGGTTGACACATTAGTGGAACAGGGAATTAAACTACAAGTATTCTCTAACAAATATCTGATGAACTTCCTCTCTAACCAAGAATGAAAAATTCTAATGAATGTCAAACCTCTTCAACGCACCTCGAATAACGGAGTCGGAAGCAACGAACGGCGTCAACATCTTGAAACATAGAGGACATAACGCAGTGGCAATGAATGTCAAAGAGGTAGGGGTTTAATTTGTGCAAGTTCATCCCCATTATTATTCTATAAATGATGAACACAGACCAACCCACGAATAGGTTGATCTATGAATCATTCGTTTATGCAGGAGTGTGACTTTTATTTTGGGAGTTGTTATCCAGGATTAGTTTATATCTAGTTTTATTAAGCCATAATCCCTGAGCCTCCCCGTGATTATAAACTTCTAACGCTCGGGTGGCTAGAGAGCCACGGTTAGTTGACCGCGGCTGGAGGAGCCTCATGCGTCTGAGGGGCAGGCGGGAAGCCAGATGCAGTCGGCTGCCGCGTGTCACGTCCCGTCCTTGGGGCCCGTGCCGTGACTACCACAAGCCCTCCTTCTATAGTCTAGGGGATGGAAACTAGAACCAAATGTGAAAATCCCGATAAAAGTGAAGGCATTGCCTTTATATAGGAAAGAAGATACCACAGATTATGCAAGATGAAGTAAAAACTAAGTAAACTGAGTACAAAAGTAAGTGATAGAAATTAAATGGGCCAGTATACAAACCTAACCAAAAGTAAAGTACAACTGAGAAAAGAAAGTACAACAACTGAAAGATAAAGCAGCAACCACCAAGTCGTCGTCCGGAAACCCAACCAGAAGGGTGGGTACAGATGGTCTCCACTGCTCCTCGAATCTGTTTGTCTGCACCGAGTATGTCCCACCTGATATTCCTCCACCGGATACCATCCCGAACCACAAGTCTCAACTATGATCAGCGTTGTTCGTCATCTGCAACAAACAAAACATAGTGCAGGCATAGCCCATGCAGGGGTGAGTATACGATACTCAGTAGGGACCCCGAGACCCACGAAGGCCTCCCAGAATCCAAAAAGGATATACCAAAAAGGAAATATACAAACACGAAGTATCAACCAACTCTACTTAGGTATATTCTCATACATATACCTAAGTAATCAATTCCAGTTCATCTCCAACTCACGAGCCCAAGTACAACCCATTCCACACAGGAAAGCATAACCCAATCCACACAGAAAAGCAAAACCCAATCCACATAGAAAAGCACAACCCAATCAATACAGGAAGGCAAGTCAATCACATCAATGATAATGATTTGAAAGTCAAGACTTAGCTCACACAGGTATAATACTCACGAAAAGGGGTGTAGATGATTAGATGTATCATCTGAATCATCTCCTCTACCGAACCCACATTGGATCAAAGTACAGAAGACATCGCTGCCGAACCCACATAGGATCCAAGTACAGTAACCATCACTACCGAACCCACAGAGTATCCAAGTATAGTCATCATCGCTGCCGAACCCATGGAGGATCCATGTACAGTCTTCCTCACTACCAAACCCACATAGGATCCAAGTACAGTCGTCATCGTCACAGTCACAGCCAGCTCTAGGCTTCCCGCACTCAGCACGCTCGATTCCGGGAAGGTCCGCTCCACGAGCCAAGGCAGTCGATACATAAATTGGCATGAATTCTAGATTTTATTTATCACAAAGCTCCATCTCGTCAATAGGAACTCAACGCGATAGATACCGTGTCAATCGGACGCCCGGTCTGAGAGTTATTGGCTTTTCTGTCCCAGGGTCCTGGTTTCTTTTTAAGCTAAAAAAACACAATTGTACTCTACCTACATCCAAACCTTGAGTGGATTAAGTCAAAAGAACCGTCTCACTAAGAGGAATTCAACTTAATTGACGACACGTCATTTGGATGTTCTGTCATTAAGTTATAAGCGTTTCCGCTCCAAGGGCCCGGTTGGTTTCAGGTTCGAGCCATCCCGGCCGTACCCAAACTTCACCGAAACCTCGAGTGTAATATACCGAAACGAACAAATCGATCCAAGGATCCCTATGCAAATGACAGTGCATCGATCGGAGGTCTGTAGCCCACGATATGGGCATTTGAACGAATCTATTCCGAAAATAGTTAGTCTAGGCCAGGTCCGACCTGGCCCAATACCCCCTAGGTCAGCCCAAATAGGTTCAACCCGACCCGGGTCCGGGTTTGGCCCGATTGGGAGCTGCCCGGCCTACGGATGGGTGCAGCCGGCCTAGCCTGTGCGGCCTGCTTCCCGGCTCGGAAGCCGGCCACAGCTCGGGGCTGGCCGAGTGGGGCGCAAAGGGGGGGGGGGGGGGCGCCGCCTCCTTGTTTCCAAAACGGAGGTCCCGTGTGGTCAGCCCTAATAATATGTCAGGGGGGTTACCCCCCCCCCCCCCCGGTTTTCCGAAACGGATGGCTGTAATCGTCGGCCTTGGTGTAACCGCGGGACCCCCTCGGGTCCTGCCTTCAGGCGGCATCGGCGGCCGACACAGCCGGCCGCCCCTCATATGTCTGCCGCGACATTAGGTCACGAATTTTGTTTGACCGGCGCGGTGCGACGGTGCCGCTTCCCGGCCCAGACACGACCCCCTTGAAGATCTGGCATGGTTCGTTGGTGCTGCGCCCCTTTGTCGCGGCCCGCTCCTAGCCTCGGGCTCCTTCAGCCTCACTGGCGTGGCGCGACGACGCCACGCTCCACCACCACGGCCTGCTCCAGCCGCAGTCCTCTTCGTTCCCACGTGGTACAACGGCACTGCACCGCCTTCGCCACAATCATCCACGAAGATCAATAAGAAAAAGAGGAGGAGGATCGGCCATGTTTGTGCGGTCCGATCTCCTCCCGTTATGATGATAACAAGCGGCCAAAGTAAACGAGATTCTCAACGAAAAAACAAAGAAAAATTCTAATTCATTAAAATTGAACTTAACCCCTACCTCGAAAAAAGTTTGCGGTTTTCAAGCACCGTGAATGGTGGCGTCCTTTCCGTCATTGTCGGTGTCTCCTACCTTGTCATGGAGGAAGAAGAGGATGGAGAAATCGAGCCGCCGAGTCGACGTTCTTCATCAAAGAGTTGGTGTTCTTCATTGAAGAAGATGTTCTTCAAAAGGAACTGGAGCTCTCTCCTCCAATTCTCAACACAACAAGCCAACCTATAAATAAAATAAGGATCCTCTTATTTTATTAAAACATTCCATGCATTCAAATTACACTTTTTAAACACTTAATTCTATTAATTAATTAAGTGTGTGTTGGCATGAATTAATGTGGGAGAGTGGGGAGTTACCCAATTAAATACAAGGGGTTTAATGGTGGGTTTAAGGGGTTTTAGGGAATGTGAAGGGTTGGGGCTCGTGCGGGCCCCACCTCACATTTATCATCACATGGATAGTTAGGATGTTAGTGGGTCCCACCCTAACTCTCCCATGTAGGATAAAACCACCTTAGAATTATAAATAAAATATTACACAATTTTATTCACTTTTTATTTAATCCACATTTTTTAACAACTCCTCCAAAGCAAATGAATCTTAGGTAAAGGTCCTCTCAAGCAATTACCGGCACTGTGGTTCCATCTGTGCCCTTAGATTTCAATTCTAAGCACCAGTTCAAAAGATAGAAAAACCTGCTTTTTCGTTCACTGAACGTACCCGAGCTAAACTAAGGAAATTAATTCCGGGCACATCGGGGCTCAGAATCAGGTTCCGTCAGAAACTACATACTCATAAAATCCCAAAGAATTAAAAAAAAATCCTTGAAATTTATGGGTCTTTACATTACTCCCACCTCAGGGATTTAGGTCCCCGTAAAGCTACATCATAAACTTGGGAAACAAATGAGGGTATTGTGCACGCATCTGAGCCTCCTTCTCCCATGTTCTCTCTTGGAGGTTCTCATGCTGCAACCTAATGTGCACTAGAGTAATCGACCATCCACGTAGGACCTACTCATTTCGATCCTCGATCTCCACCAGGACCTCTGCAAATGTCGCCTCGTCATCGATGTCCAGCTCCCTATGATCAGTGATATGTGTCGGGTCGTGCACGTATCTCCTCAGCTGAGATACGTGGAAGACATTGTGTACCCAGTGCAACTGAGGTGGAAGAGCCAGGTGATAAGCCACCTTGCCTATCCTTGTGAGAACCTAGAATGGTCCGATGAAGCGTGGAGATAACTTGCCGCCCCGGCCAAATATCCATAATCCACGTCGAGGTGAGACCTGTACGAAAATGTGGTCACCATCCTCGAACTCTAGTGGGCTCCACCTCCTATTAGCATATGACTTATGTCGGCTCCCTGTAGTCCTCATCCACTCCTGGATGATCTGCACCTTCCCTGTCATAGCTTGGACCATCTCTGGTCCTACGAGTGCTGACTCCACATGGTCTTTCCAGCACAGAGGTGATCTGCACGGTCTGTCGTACAATGTCTCGTATAGGGCCATCCCGATGGTGGAGTTGTATCTGTTGATGTACGCAAACTCCACCAAGGGTAGGTGATCCTCCCAGTTGTGACCAAAGTCAAGGAAACATGCACGGAGCATGTCCTAGCGTGTCTGAATGGTCCTCTCCATCTGGCCATCCGTCTGAGGGTGAAAGGCGGTGCTCAGGCGTAGCTGCGTCCCAAATGCCTCCTTCAACCCCTTCCAAAGTCGGTAATTAAAGCGAGCATCTCGATCGGAGATGATAGACGATGTTACACCATGAAGTTGTACAATCTCTTGAATGTAGAGGCGTCATATGCTCTCCACTGAGCCCTTCTCTCTGATAGGTAAGAAGTGGGCCAACTTGGTGAGTCAGTCGAAAATCACCCAGATGGAGTCGTGTCCTCTGGAAGTACATGGAAGTCCCATCACAAAATCTGTAGATATCCCATCCCACATCCACTCCAGGACTTCTAAGGGATTTACCAAGCCTACCGGTACCTGGTGCTCCGCCTTAACCTACTGGGAGGTGAGGCATCGTCAAATGAACTCTGCCACAACCTTCTTCATACTCGGCCACCAGTGTTGTCGTCTGAGATTTTGGTACATCTTCGATACTCCTGGATGTACAACCAATGGGGAAATGTGAAACTCTCTCAGCACCGCCTCCTGAAATGCAACTGGTACCATGGTACATCCTCTGAATAGGATGACGTGCTCTCCTCCTTTAAAAAATCCATCAAGTGCATGTTCTGTGGATATTTGTGCACGTCTCATCTCACAGTCAATGTCCCCTCATTGTGCCTCCCTGACCCGCTGAAGTAGTGGAGGAGTGACTGTTTGCAACTGTAGAAAGGCTACCCCATCTCTATCCATGAAGGATATCTACAAAGTGGCTAACTACTCTGTCGCCTCTCCAAGTAGTTGAATGGCCGACCTCCTGCTGAGAGCATCAGCTACTACGTTCCCATTCCCAGGAGTATAGACTATCACAAAGTCATAGTCTTAGAGGAACTCGAGCCATCTCCATTGTCTCAGGTTCAGGTCCTTCTGCGAGAATATGTACCTAAGACTCTGGTGGTCAGATTAGACTATAATGTTCTCGCCCATTAGATAGTGTCGCCACTTCTTCAAGGCGAATACCACTACCGCTAACTCCCGGTCATGGGTAGCATAGTTCTTCTAGTGTTGCCTCAACTGTCGTGAAAAATAAGTGATCACTACCTACTACTGCATCAGAACACACCTGAGTCTGGTCCCTAATGCATCGTAGTAAACTACGTACCATATGCCCTCCTCCGATAGCCTCAAGATTGGTGCACTGTTTAATCTCTGTCTCAGCCTCTAAAAGCTCAGCTGACATCTATCTGCCACATGAAGGGTTTCCCCTTCTTCATCCAAGATGAAAGCAGTGCTGAAACTCTAGATAAGTCTGGAAAAAATCTCTGATAGTACCCAGCCAGACCTAGGAAGCTCTGCACCTCCGTCACACTTCTGGGTGGATCCCAAGATAGTACTGCCTCGATCTTCGCAGGATCCAGTGCAACTCCCACCTCAGAGATGACGTGCCCCGAGAAGTGGACCTATCGAATCCATAATTGACACTTAGAGAGCTTACCATAAAGCTGGTGCTCTCGGATTGTGTCCAGTACAACCCGGAAGTGGTAGGCGTGCTCCTCCTTAGTAGTCGAGTAAATTAGTATGTTGTCAATGAAGAATACGACAAATCGATCGAGGTAAGGATGGAAGATCCTATTCATGAGACTCATGAACACATCTAGAGCTTTGATTATGCAGAAAGTCATAACCAAGAACTCATAGTGTCCATAACGACACCTGAAGGCCGTCTTCTGCACATCCCCGTCTCAAACACTGAGTTGAGGATAGCCTGACCTGAGGTCTATCTTCGAGAACCATCGTGCGCCCTTGAGCTGATCGAAGAGATCATCTATACCCAGAAATGTATACTTTTTCTTCACGGTCACCTATTTCAGGAGACGGTAGTCGACACACAATTGCAAGCTCTCGTCCGCCTTCTTGGAGAAAAAAATCGGGGAAGCCCAGGGTGAAACACTGGGTCAGATGAATCCCTTTCCCTACAAGTCCTCCAGTTGTACCTGTATCTCTTGAAGCTCAGCGGGAGCCATATGATATGCTGGAGTAGATATGGGGGTTGTCCCAGGGTACAGGTCAATAGAGAAGTCTACCTCTCTACGAGGAGGTAGTACTAGAACTTCATCAAGAAAAATGTATGCATACTAATCAACCACAACAGGAAAACTCGGACTCCGCACATCAACTGCTCCTAGGATGTGACTAGCCAACTAATGGGTGATCAGATGTCCTCTACTCTGTGTGAGTCCATTCTGCACTGCAAAGGCTCCCTTCTCACCGGCGAAGGTGAACCTGCTCCCATCTGTGCAGACACACCACACCTTGCACCTAATATAGTCGATCTGAGCATGGACAGTAGATAACCAATCCATGCCCAAGATGACGTCGTAAGGCCTCTATGCCACTTCAAAAAGATCCCAGTCAAAAAACTCATCTCCTAGAGTAATCTCACACTGCCGGAACCAGTGCATAATCGTCGAGTCTACTCCCATAGGAGTCTCTAGCTGTAAGGATCGAGCCAACAGCTCTGTGGAAATCTCCGAGCCTTCAACAAGGGCAGTGGCAATGATAGAATGACTCGCTCCTGTGTCTATAAGAACTGCAGAATGGGTGGAGTAGACACAGATAGTACCTAGAATCATCTCAGGTGCACCGTAGTCGTAAGCCTCCACTACTTGAAGCTGAGCCTGCCTATGTCCGCCAGCTCCCTATGGTCGGGGTGGACCTCATGGTGGTGGTGGTGGTAGAGCCTCTAAGCATCGTCCACCACCTGCTGCTCGGCCAACTCCTCTACCACGTTAGACAACTCCCTATGGACCACCACAATCGAACCTCTTCCCTTGCATGGGTGGTCCCTCTACCGTCTACTGCTCCTATGCATGGCGGGTCGGGTAGTCATGAGCCATGTGGCCCTACCCGCTGCATGCATAGCATTGTCTGCCTCTCATATGACTGGCTCTGCTGCATGTGCCCCGCACCTCCGAACCTATATCCTGAGGTCTCCCACCTAATGGTATGATCCACTTGGACCTCTGCGACATCTTTCTACTACCGGCTGCAGAAGACTCCGCTACGTGTCGCACTGCGGTAGGCCTCGCTACTGGTGTAGGCTCAACAAGAAAGCTCTCCACAAGAAGGGCTCACTCCAGTACTCCTGCCTGCGTCGGACTGCTGAGGGATATCATCGAAGGTCTGATCTCATGCCTCAGTCCCTTCTCGAAGGTTAGAGCCCAAAATAATGGGTCCCATACCATGTTCGGGGATTAGCGTGAGAGATCAGTAAATCTCACCGAGTACTGGGCCACTGTCATGCTGCCCTGCGGTAGCTGTAGTAAATCCTGGATGCGCACCGCATGGAGGGTGGATGGAACGAACTCTATGAGAAAGAGGCTCTCAAATTCCATCCAAAGTAGAGATGCCTCGTCATGCACCTGCAGCATCAGTCTCCACCATCTACCTTCTACTTCATGTAGGAGACTTGCCGCAAGGATCACCATGAGGTCAGCTCGTGTCCCTACTAATCTGAAGAATCGGACGATAACCTCTAGCCAATCCTCAGCTGCCTGGGGGTCCGTCTCTCAGCGGAACCTGGGCGGACTCTGAAGCTAAATCTCGTGCAGTGCACTCAAGCGACGTGCACTCTCAGCTACTGGGGATAGTGGTATCGGTGGCTCGGCAGGTAGAGGTAACGTCGGTGCCTCCGCTGTAATGCAGCCCTGTACTGAGGCCTCGTCGCTCTGTGGGATTCCATCTCGCACAATGCTTGGAACCCTAGCTGGGTGTCATCGTGGGGCCATCCTGAAAATAATCAGGTGTGCCACGGTTAATACAGTATACCTGGTGAGCTGACACAATGTAATAACAAATAAAACTTTTGAAACACATATGCAATCAATGTTTTCGTTCACTGAGTCGGAAATCAGAAGTAAGGGTCCTGGTGTATGGATACGTCGTCTGCCGCACTAGCACTGGACTCCCTGGACTGATAACCACACTCAATACCCTTAACACTATTGCTTCACATAGAAGAAATTATTAGAGTCCTAAATTCTGTGGTAGAACCGACTCCTCTGATACGAATTTGTCACGACCCATCCTCAGGGCCCGATCCGTGACTACCCCAAGCCCACCTTCCATAGTCCAGGGGTTGGAAACTATCACCAAAGGCGTAAATCCCGATAAAATGGAAGGAATTGCCTTTATATAAGAAAAAAAACACCACAGAGTATGCAAGCTGAAGTAAACACTAAGTAAACTAAGAACAAAAGTAAGTGCTAGAAAGTAAATGCGCCAGTATACAAACCCAACTGAAAGTATAGTACAACTGAGAAAAGTAAGTACAACAACTGAAAATTAAATCAGCAACCACCAAGTCGTCCTCCGAAAACCCCACTTGAAGGGTGGGTACAGATGGTCTCCACTGCTCCTCGAATCCGTCCATCCGCACTGTGTACGTCCCGCCTGATAGTCCTCTACCGGATACCATCCCGCACCACAAGCCTTAACTACGATCAGCGATGTCTGTCGTCTGCATCCAACACAATGTAGTGCGGGCATAGCCCATCCAGGGGTGAGTATACGATACTCATTAGGGACCCCGAGACCCCCGAAGGCCTCCTAGAATCCACAAAGGATATACCACAAAGGATAGATAAAAACACGAAGTATCAACCAATTCTACTTAGGTATATTCCCATACATATACCTATGTCATCAATTCTAGTTCTTCTCTAACTCCCAAGCCCATGTACAACCCAGTCCACACAGGAAAGCATAACCCAATCCACACAGAAAAGCACAACCCAATCCACAAAGAAAAGCACAACCCAATCCACATAGGAAGGGAAGTCAATCACATCAATGATAATGATTTGAAAGTCAAGACTCAGCTCACACAGGTATACTACTCATGAAGTGGGGTGGAGATCATTAGATGTAGCCTCTGAATCATCTCCTCTGCCGAACACAGGTAGCATCCAAGTACAGAAGTTGTCAGTGTCGAACCCACGTAGGATCCAAGTATAGTGACCATCGCTTTCGAACCCATGTAGGATCCATGTATAGTCGTCATCGCTGCCGAACCCAAGGAGGATCCGAGTACAATCGTCCTCTCTGCCGAACCCACGTAGGATCCAAATATAGTCGTTGTCGTCGTCACAGTCGCAGCCAGCTCTAGGGTTCCCGCACTCAGCACGCTCGATTCCGGTAGGGTCCGCTCCACGAGCCAAGGGGGTCGATACATCAATTGTCACTGAGTCTAGATTTGATATATCCCAATGTTTTGTCTCGTCAATAGGAACTCAACGCAACAGACGGTGTTTCAATCAGACGCTCGGTATGAGAGTTATTGGCTTTTTCGTCCCAGGTGCCCGGTTGGTTTTTAAGCAAAACCAACCTGACCGTACTCTAGATGCATCCAAACCTTGAGTGGAGTAATCCAAAATAACCATCTCACTAATAGAAATTCAACGTAATTGATGGCACATCATTCAGACATCTGGTCATTAAGTTATAAGTGTTTCTGCTCCAAGGGCTCGGTTTGTTTTGGGTTCGAACCATCCCTACCGTACACAAACTTTACCTAAACCTCGTGTGTAATATACAAAAACGACCGTTTCTATCTAAGGATCCCTACACAACTAACGGTGCGTCAATCGGAGGTCCGTAGCCCATGATATGGGCATGTGAACGAACCTGGTCCGAAAATAGGTGTTCTGGGCCCGGTCCGACCCGGCCCAATACCCCCTGGGTTGGCCCGAACCAGTTCGACCCGACATGAGTCCGGGTCCGGCCCGATTGGATGCGGCACGGCCCAGCCCGTGCGGCCTGTGGCTCAGTTCGGAAGCCGGTCGCGGCTCGGTGCTGGCCGGGCGGGGCGCAAAGGGGGGAACCGCCCCCTTGTTTCCAAAACGGCGGACCCATGGGGTCCACCCAAAGAATCTGTCGGGGGGTTACACCCCCCCCTGCCAGTTCTCCGAAATGGCCGGCCGTGATGGCTGGCCTTGGTGTAACCGCATGACCCCCTCGGGTCCCGCCTCCATGTGGGGTCAGCGGACGGCACAACCGGCCACCCCTCGGAAGTCCACCACGGATCCTTTTCGACTGCCGCGGCACGACGGTGCTGTGCCCCTCCGTCGTGGCCCGCTCCTGGCCGTGACCTCCTTCGGCCTCACCGGCGCAGCGCGATGGCACCGCAGCCCACTCTTGCCGTGGTCCTCATTGTTCCCGCGCGGTGCAACCGCACCACGCCGCCTCTGCCACAATCATCAACGAAGACCAACAAGTAAAATGGGAGGATGATTGGCTATGTTTGTGCGGTTCGATCTCCTCCCGTTATGACGATAACAAGCTGCCAAAGTAAATGAGATGCTCAATGACAAAACAAAGCACAATTTTAATTCATTAAAAATGAACTTAACCACTACCTCGAAAAAATTTCACGGTTGTCTAGCGCCGCAGATGATGGCGTCATTTCAATCGTCGTCGGTGTCTCCTCCCTTATTGCATAGGAAGAAGAGGATGGAGAAACTGAGCCGTCGATTTGATGCTCTTCGTCGGAGAGTTGTCGTTCTTCTTTGAAGAAGAAGTTCTTCCAAAGGAACTAGAGCTCTCTTCTCCAATTCTCAACACAACAAGCCGACCAACAAATAAAATAAGGCCCTTATTATTTTATTAAAACATTCCATGCATTCAAATTACAAAATTTAAACACTTAATTCAATTAATTGATTAAGTGTGTGTTGGAATTAATTAATGTGGGGGAGTGGGGAGTTACCCAATTAAATACAAGGGGTTTAATGGGGGAGGGTTTAGGGGTTTTAGGGAATGTGACGGTTTGGGGCTTGTGCGGGCCCCACCTCACATTTATCCTCACATGGGGAGTTGGGATGTTAGTGGGTCCCACCCTAACTCCCCCATGTAGGATAAAACCACCTTAAAATTATAAATAAAATTGTACACTTAACTTCAAAGTTAAATTTTTATTATCAAACACTTTTAAGGAAAAAAGTGAGAAACCAAGTCAAGCAACGAAGGAGAGTACAAGGCCATTAAAGTGAAATTGCAGCCTACCCGTTTTAATCTCTCTAAATAGTTTCCATGACAAAAGATTTTACCTGGATATCCGGTTGCTCCATCAGAAGGTCTTCAAACCTAAATTCCAGCTTTCCCCACACATGTATGTACTCCTCTATATTGATCTTTCTGTTGTTGAACCCCCGAACAAGAATCAAGTCCTTCTTGTCGATCCATGCACTCTGATCATCATTGGTGGTCACCTTAAGCATATTTCCCATCATTCGTTCTACCTCCTCATTTGATGCTTTGATTGTCAGTACAGTTTCCAGCATAAACTCAACCGAGCTCAAGAGCATATCCAAAGGATTATCGTACACAATTTTATTCACTTTTTATTTAATCCATATTTTTTAACAACTCCTCCAAAGCAAACTCATCTTTGGTAAAGGTCCTCTCAAGCAATTATCGGCGCTGCGGTTCCATCGGTGCCCTCAGATTTCAATTCCAAGAACCGGTTCAAATGATAGAAAAACCCGCTCCTTCATTCACTGAACGTACCCAAGCTAAATTATGGAAATTTATTTCGATCACACCGGTCCCCAGAATCAGGTGCTGTCAGAAAATGCGTACTCATAAAATCCCAATGAATTTAAGAAAAAAAATTCATTGAAATTTACGGGTCTTTACGCCGCGTCCCAGGAGCACCCCACCGGCCACCCACGCGTCTGGTCTTTGAGATGGTGGGCCGCACCCCCAGCCACTGGGCTGGGCTGGACCCATTGCCCAATGTCCTGAACCTGTGACGACGGGTCATATCTACACGCAACAGGCTGAACCCAAGCCGGAAGGCTGAAACCATGCCTTTCGGGCTTGGATGGACTAGACAGTGTCACCGGGCGACCTGACGAGCAAGACCCTCAGCCAAACCGGGTCGGGTCCAGCAAGGCCCCCTGTCCAGGCTGGACCGAATCGAGTTTGGTCAAGTCAGTCGATTTAAATTGGGGTATGTGGGATCCCTGGGTCAGTTTGATTCGGTATGTCTGACAAGGTCTGACTATCGACTCTGTGTGACTCAACAATGACTCAATGGGAATCTGATATGTGTGACCCAGTAGTTCCACGGTTGGAAGATACTTTGTGTGACTCGTTATACCCACAATACTCAATAGGAGGAGTATGTCAGTATAGCCAAGGTGGGAAGTGACTCTATGTGACCTAGCAGGCACACAATTGAGAGCAGCTCCGTATAACCCAGCATACCCATGTTACTCATCAGGGATGAGTACCGCAATAGTCGTAGGTTAGTGAGAAGAGGCTTATGTGGGACCTAGAATGCCCAATGTACTCAATAGAGGAGGATTTTGATAATGTGACTTATTATTATACTATCACTACCCTAAATCACTACTAGAAAATAGACCTATACCCATGGTTTTGGGAAAAACCATGGGTATAGGGGTTCCCTATACCCACAGTTTAAGAAAACCATGGGTATATGTATAATTAGGGAACCTATACCCACGGTTCTAGAAAACCGTGGGTATAGGTCACCTATACCCACAGTTTTAGAAAAACTGTGGGGATAGTGTTTTTTTCGAAGGCCTATACCCACGGTTTTGTAAAATAGTGGGTATAGGTGTTTATTTCAAAGCCTACCCAAACGGTTTTTCAAAAACCTTGGGGATAAATATTTTTTTTGAAGGCCAATACCCACAGTTTTTTAAAACCGTGGGGATAGTTTCCCCAAATTATGGTGGAAAAAAAATGCACAGGAAAACAAAATTTATTTGGAGGGTATCGAATATATTTAGTTTGAACAAATATATTTATGTTTATAGAAATTTATAAGCAAATTATTTCGGCGGCTTGGTTGGTTAAGCGTTTCATACATGTTGCAGTGGTTAAGGTATCGAATCCCGCTGGCTTTCTTTTTTAAAATACAAAGACGAGAATTAGTATATTATTATAAATACAGATATATATATGCATAGCCGAATTAGCTTAGTTGGTTAAGTGCTTAGAGCATGCTGTGCTGACGCGGGTTCGAAACCCGCTGGGTTCTTTTTTTTTATAATGTGTCCATATATGAATATAGATTTACAAATATAGATGTATATTAATATAAATTCCTTGGATAAAGTGGCAAAGCGTGTTAGCAGTTCTATCAGGTCTCGGGTTGGCGTGGGTTCAACACCCAGCGGCTGCATTTGTGTAATATTTTTACCCACGGTTCAAAAACCGTGGGAAGAACACTTTGACAGTATGTAGGATGGGTTGACATGGTGGAAAAAAAGTATACCCATGGTTTGTCAAACTGTGGGGATAGATCAAGACCCCTATACCGACGCCACTCAGCCCCACGGTTCCCAAAACTATGGGTATAGGCTATACCCATAGTTTTGAACCGTGGGTATAGGTACTTTTTCAGTAGTGAATGTATACCTTGTGTGAGCTATATTGCACTTAGTGCTTTACTTTTAGGATTTATGTGTGGTATTTCCTTTCTATTTTGGGGCCCCTATTGAGTATTGTGTTTCTCACCCCTACATGGGCTTCTCCCACTCATGTCGTGTACCGTGCAGGCGATCAACGTTTCTACATAAACATTGGTGGATCGAGTCCCAGAGGTTCTCAGAGATACGGGACCAACGAACGCTAAAATGGTGGACATGGTGGCCTAGTACTAGGTGAGTCCTAGTAGGATTTGGTGGACATGACATTCTACTTTAGCTTCCTGTATCTACACTTCTCTCATCATCAAGTGGGGTTTTCCAAAGATAACCATCGGAGTTTCCTTTTAGTACATTGCTGTTTTCAGTTCTTTTTCCATGTTTGTATTCTGGCCCACATGTATTAGTTCTACTTGTACTTGGTTTTTTAGTGATACTTTTTTCCTTTCCAACGTGCGGGTCTTGGTTGGGCATGTGTGTGCGTACATGTACTCAGGAAAATGCCTCCCACTTGCAGGTTGATGCCTTCAGCGCTAGTCGCCATCCCCTAACCATTGGGAGGCGGGCTTGGGGTAGTAAAGACATGGGACCCAGGGTAGGAGTCATGAAATAATATGAATATTAATCTTACTAATTTTAGTTACCATGATAAAAGATTAAATCAGGTAATTAATGTTAAAAATAAAATAATTTGGACTAAACAATGACCCTACAACATTGGTTAATTTTATTGAATAATCCCAATTAATACATATGTATCCATTATTCAGTTATATGGTCTTTTGTTTCAATTTTAATGAAATTAAAAAAAATATAGTATTTCATTTAAAGAAAAGTAAAAAATATCACACTTTTTATTTAATAACTATAATTTATTAACATATGGTCAACAAGGGGAAATGATAATTTATAAATATTGTTTTTAAAATATAATTATTTATCTTCATCATTGTAATTTATTTTTTAAATTTTTAATGAAATTATTAAATTAAAAATTTACAGAACACTGACAAAATAATTATTAAATTAATTTTAAAAAAATATATATCATATATAAAATAATAATATTAAAATATCATGACATAATTAAAATTATAAAATAATTTTATGGGTGAAAATTATGTGTTATGGGTGTATTAAAATATTTTTATCATATTTTAATTTTTTTTATGTTATTATAATCAATGTAATGAATAGTTTCAAAAATTGACATTAATTAAATATTATAAAAAATAATATTTTATTAAATGATATAAAATTCCAAAAATATGTATATTTTTCAAATTAGTTATTATATAGTTCATTATATCATACATGGTCCATTCATGGACAATCATTCGATTTATAGTAACTATATTTACCCTCAAACAATAAAAATCCTTGTTGTCACAATTACTGTAAAAGGGTTCAAGGAGGGGTTAATAATGATAAGGGTAAAAATATAGCTAAAAAATGTAGAATTTTTATTTTATCCAATTATTTAGACCCATAAAGATCCTATAATTTCTTTAAATTAGTTTTTAGAATTTTGGAAATGAAAATTACTTAATATTAATTTTATATTTTGAGAAATTACAAGAGTTCCCCTCCCTTGTCTTATATACTAGATTCTCTTATTATCGTTTATTCAAACATAAAACCCTTATTTATTATACTGTTCTTCTAAAATAAATTCTTAGAATCCATCCCATAGTTATGGGGGTCTTGGTTTAGGTAGAGTACCAACATTATAAGGGTTAATGTGTTATGAAAAGGAGGTTTTCCAATAAATAGGTATAGTTTTTATCCGCATGTTTTTGTTTTAATTCTTCTTCCACAATCATAAAATATTCATAAACATTTAAAAATTATTAAAAATAGTATGATCTATAAACTTATATGTTATTTTATTAATGGAATAATTTTTATCCATGTCCTCTTCCATCTAATGGAAAACGAACAGTTGTTCGCATGTGTGGCTGAATACCACCTCACGAATCGTTGAAATTATTCTTCTTTATATTTCTATCTTGAATAGATTTTAATTCTGGAAGTAATGATTATATATGGTTCTTATGAAATGTTAATCATTAATAAAAGTTAATATAGAATTGTATTTCTTACCTTTCCCTTCACTAAAAAATGATAACATCATTCACGCGTACATGTGGACTACCACCTCTAAAAAAATCAGTATGACTCTTTTTTCATCAACACATGACACGAATGACAAATATAAGTATATTTAATGATTTAATGTGATATTATTTACATTATTATCATTTTTTAATGAAAAAATAATACATACCTTTTTACAATAATGATGTTTTTAAAATGGTAATGTTACTCATGTGTAAGTATGGTCTACTATCTCAATGATTATAACATAATACATTTTTTATAATTATATTTAATAGATGGATTTATAAGTATAATTTATGAATAAAAATTATAATTATGTGATTATTATTAAAATAAATATTACGGAATAATGATCTCCTTGGCTATAGTCATCCTACTAAATTCATTTCTGAAACATGAGATGAATATCATCAAAACACCCGATATAAATTTGATATATTATGAAAATAAACATACCATGTTAGGAGATTAAATAAATTGATTAATAAACATGAAAAAGTTTCTTAATAAAGTATAAAATAACTCATATTTATTACTATGTAATATAAAAAATGGATATGTCAATTCCGACTCAAGGTAAGAAAATTTCTTTTAAAAATATTCTTTACTGTTTTCCTTTAAAACCTCATTTTATTCAACATCAATATAAATTTTTTTATAAATTTTTTTAAATAATTATTTTATATTATACTATGATTTTTTTAAGTCATTTCTACCAATGTTTTAATTTTCATAAAATAGTTCTCAATGTATATTTTCATTTTTTTTCAATTTCAAACTTCATGACTTTTCCTAAAAAAATATCGAAAGGGTGTTTCTTTAAATTATACACTATCAATAGATTATACCACCACCATGAATAGATTTTATATGAATATAAATTTAAATTTTTATATGGTTATATTCAAATTTTTTTTTCCTTTATATGTTTATCATTTTTTAAAATTAATTGATAACAAAGAGAAAATATTTTTCATTAAGAATATTTTAATGATATTTAATGGTATTTACATTAATAATTGAAAAAACCATGCATTTTAGTAATGTTTTTTAATTAAATTAAAAAATTATGTACATTTTATATGTTATGGTTTTTAGATTTTTTATGAGGATGGTTATTTCTATTATAACCCAAATTTGAGTGATCCCGTTATAGCTCTCCAGTGCATTAGGTAAAGAGATAAATATAACTTTTTAGGCTTCTAATAGGGGAATATATAAATATAATTTGATGGTTATTTAAAATATATATTGTAGTTAACCAATTAGGTTTATCCTAAAATAATATGGTAATATATTTTGATGGTTATTCCACGTATAATATTAATGGTTATTTCAAGGTTAACTGTGATAGTTCCTCCAAGTATAACCATGACGATTATTCAATGTGTAAGAATGATTGATATGAAATCAATACCTCAACATACATGTATGATTTATCTATTATTGATATGATTTTTATATATTTATTAGGATTTCAAAAGGTAATGAAATTTCTATAAAAATTAGTATTGATGAAAACTATAACTTTGTGAAAATATTTTTAAATGTTTTCATGGGTAAAAAATATTTTATGAGTTTATTTCCTATTAGTATTTCTTATGAATTATTTTATGAAAATATTTTTATAGAGAAGATAATTTATTGGGTTAGATAATTTTATTTTGAGCCCAATTTTACTTTGAAAAGAATATTTTATATGTATTCATGGACTAACATTAACTATAATTATTTTTTATGTCATTTACTAAGCTTTATGTTATTATAATATATTTTAAACTTATTTCCACTTGGTTTAAGAGTGGGTAAGGGAAATTAATAAGTAATATAGAAAGTCATAATTTTTTTCATGAGAATAAAAACCTATTTTATGTTAAATGTTTTTTTGGTGCTAAAATTATTTTCAAACATAATGGTTTTACAATTTATTATGCAGGATTTTTATATGATTTTTTTCGACTAACTCTCTAAAATTATAAACCAAATATTCTTTTGGAATGTATGAAAGTTATTTCTATTTTAAATTCACTAGAATATGTAATGTTTAATGTATTGTCTTTAATGTTGGCATCAGAGAAATGTTTAGATAAATTTAAAGGTTAAGACATTATTTTATCATAAGTTAAAAGTCCTCTAATAACCACAAAGGATTGTATATTAGGGATAGTTATTATTATTTTAAATTCAATGTTTAAGGATATCTTATTATTTATAAACATTATAAGATTGTTTAATGTGATTTTATCAATATGATCAAAAAAAATCTTAGTTTAGTAAATGGATGGATCCCACATGAACCAATGTAATAATGGATTTGAAGGGACAGATGATGGTTTTTTGAATAAGAATTCAAATTAAAAGGGATATGTAGTTAAAAATTATTTTTTCATTAACCATATATTAAGAGTAATAAATAATAACATAAATCATGGTGAGTTTCTTAATGCATCAAATTCTAATGATATGAATCCCTAAGGATGTTCTAGTGTTAATTATCATAAAGGTAAATTTATTTAAGGACTTATGTGTCATTATTTTCAAACTAACAGCCTAATAAAATTTTCTAAATGAAATCGATTATTTTTTAGACTTGGAAAAGGAAATCATAAAGTAATAATTTTCCAATTAAAAAAATAATCATTTAGTTAACTCCATAAAGGGTAATATTTTATTCACATGGTTAGTGTTGAACATTGTATATGTGGGGAGAATTTTCATTATGAAAAATGATTTCTAATGGGTAATGTTCAATAATGGGATCAACAAGACCATACAGATGACTTCTAAGAAATGCTTAATTCCATTATTATTGAAGATTATGAAACTTCTATTGAAATGTGAGAGGTATCGATTATACAATTTCCTATGTTTTGATATTGTTGAATCTTAATTCATGATTCATATTTTGTAATTATTAAATAATAAGATATAAAATCATGGATAATGGATTATTAATAATATTTACTGATTACTATCTCTACATACAGGGATTCATGATTTATTTTTAATAGATAAAAATTAGTACTCTTGATGTTTTATGTTATGGAAGTAATTTGGGAGATATTTGTTTTTTTGTTATATGATAAATTTTGGTTTACCTTGGGAAAATGTTATATTAGGAAGAATTCACTTTTAATTTCATAGATATAAGTTTAATTATATGGATTATATTTTGGGTTTATATGACTGTTTATTTTGAAATACTAATGTTTGAGTATATTTTTGAGAATTTTTATAAAAATTTTTGGAATGTTATAAGGATTATACTGATATATTTTTATAATAACCGAACAGCAACAAGGGTGCATCTCCAATGACTAACCAGTGTAATTTCTTGGTATATATGAAATTATTTCTATATATTTAATTTATCTAAAATATAAATTCAATTTTCATTTTTGGAACATATGTTTTTTCTTATAGATAACACTGAGATTGAAAAGTTATTTCGAGGTAATGTGATTAATGTTATTTTAGAATAAATTCACTATTATTGGAACCATATATAATTAATATAAATAGAATGTTATGGGTTTTTATTAAACGAATAAAGGTTTAATTATATTGGATTTATTTTAATGTGTCTTTATATGTATTTAGGTTCTTTATAGAAATGATTCATATATTATAGAGATTATGTTATTATGGAAATTATTTTTTTGGTATTAGACATCAAGATTGATTGATGTAATTTGAAGAAAAATGTTAAATTTATATGGGAATAATATGTGATATAATCATTCCAATAATTTTTTTCAATCATAGTTAAGAATATTTTGAGCAATTTTATTATTATTTATTTAATGATTATAATAAGTTAAATGTTGTGTATTATTATTTAATTTTGGAAATTATTTTTTTTCCATGTATGATGGTTTATTAAATTTTCAAATTATCTTATATTTTCTTATACATTTTTTATTTAGATAAAGTATAAAGATTGGAGGAATATCATGATAACTATTTTTTATTATTTTATCCACCAGAAGTTGATTCTAGTTCTCCATTCATGTAAAATTCATCTTCAACACCCATCATTGGGATATAAATTATTAGTTTTCATTATAAATTTATTAAAAGATCATATTATTCTTATCATGTAAGTTTTTTTATGATTTTATTATAGATGAAATTGGTATTTATAAACTATAGGAAAAGGATCTTGAAAAAAATGTTAACTGTTTCTATTTTTTATAAATAAATAAATGGAATTTTAACCCATCATGGATTTACGATTTTTTAATGTTTAACTTCATCATGACCATATTCCCTATCAATCTCTATAAGTCCTATGAAGTTAGTTTTTTCTTCCATATCAATATTTTTAATTCCTATAAAATTTTCCATACATGGAAAACATGTAATGTTTTATTCTAGATGACCTTCATATTCACTTTTTTATCTTTAAATTATAAAATTTATTAACCCTTCTAACAATGTAGGAATTTTAACAATGGTATTTTATAAATGAAAACCCCTGGTTTTTGATCCTGAGTTCAAATTGTGAGGTCAAAATTTATTAATGGGTGTTAGGAATGTAATATCTTAATTTTCTAAAAGAATACCATTTTTATAGCATATAAAATATGCAACATCAAGCATAAATGAACCTTGAAATATTATTGTTTAAACATGATCATTATAAAAAGCCATTCAAGTTTTGAGTATAGATAAAATTTACTTATTTTTAAAACATATTCATATAATTGTTATATTAAATATAAGTTTATTTATTCTTCTTAGAAAATATAGATTCAATTTTTATAAAATTCATTTTATTTACCGAAAATATATATTCATAAAAAAAGTTTTTATTCATCTTTATGAGTGAATATTATAAATATTTTTTCCATATTTTAGAAAATTTATTTTAAAATTGATAATTTATTTTTAATTTATAATTTAAAATATATATTTGGAATAATTATTTATTATATTATTTAAATATTGATTCTTCAATGAAAAGTGAAAAATAATGTTTTTTATAAAAAATTGTATTTTTTATAAAGTCTTTAGAGAATAAAATTATATTTTGGGGTAGTTATAAAATTTAGTTAGTTATGTTTTATATATTATATAAAAATTTTGATTTTTAATGGATTCTATGATTGAATTTACTATAAAACCATCTTAATTTAAAATTTTCATTTTTCTGAAAAACTAATTTTCATCATGTTTTTACGATTTAATTTTAAATTAAATTATTCCACTTCTATGTTTTGAATATGTAAAAAAGGATTCTATATATGGAAACTATGGGGGTTTAGATATGGTAAATATTCCCCTTTTATTTTTGGTGAAAATTAATAATAACATTAAGTATTTTTACCATTATAAATGGTACATCAGTTAATTAATGTTAAAAATAAAATGATAGGGACCTTTATTTTTTGTAAAAATGAATAATAACAATATGTATTTTTGTATAGATGAGATTATAACGTTTATAAAGATTTATTTAATGAAAATTCAACAATGCCACACTCTTCTTTTGAATAACTATAATATTTTTAACATAAATTTAACATTTGGATATGTTTGGTTAAAAATACTAGTTTGAAAGTTAAATTATTTATATTGATAATGGTATTTTTATGACATAATAAATAAAAAAATTTACATAATGCTGGTGTAGTAATAATATAGTTAATTTATAAAATCAAATAAATGATATTAAAAATATGAAAAGTAATGTAACATGACATAATTAATATGATCAAAAAATTTATAGTTTAAAATTATAGGTTACATATGTATTAAGATATTTTTACTAATTTTTACTTGTCATTTTTGGTTATTATTAAAATCAATGTAATGAAGAGTTCTAAAAATTGACATTAATGATATATTATAATAAATAATATGTTATTAAATAATATAAAATTCATAAAGTTACATATTATTCAAATTTATTAGGATATGGTTAAAAATATCAACCATGGTCCATTTATTTTATGTTTTTTCCATTTATAGTAACAGTATTGTCCCTCAAAGAGTAAAAAACCTAGTTTCCACGGTGTGTGTAAAAGCGATTAATAGGGGTATAAAATAGAATGATAATATTAAAATCATAGTAAAACATATCTAGTAATTATTATATGAGATAATTTATACCCATAATAATCATATAATATAAATAAATTTGTTTGGATCCATTTGAAACTAAAAATTAAATTATAATAATTGAATATTTTGAGAAATTCTAAGAGTTTCTCTCCACTATCTTATAAAGGGGAATCTCTTATTCCCAATTATTCAAACATCAAAACGCAATTTTATTTAAAAATATCTACCCAATACACCTTAATGAATCCATTCACTCATTCTAGACATCTGGAATAATACCAACAATAAAAAATTAAAGTGTTACACAAAGGAGGTTCTTTAAAAAAGAGGAATAGTTTTTAATAGCTTGTTTTTTGTTTTATTTCCACTTCCACCTCCTTAAAATATTTTTAAATCATGATGAAATAAAAATATATATTTATATTTCATATATTTATATTTTATTATTTTAATATAACTACTTATATCTGCCACATCTTCTATCAAATGGGAAACAAAACAATCGTTAATGTGTAAGTCATGCTATAGCCTCATAAACCGATGTAATTCAACTTCCATCATCATTTATCATGGATGGATTATAATTATTAAGTTAATTTATATATTTTATTCTCGTGGAATATTTATCTTTCTAAAAATATAATATATCATTTACCTTCATAAATTATTATCCACTAAAAAATGATAACGTCGTTCATGCATACATATGGACTACCACATCAACAAAAGAATGTGATTCATATTTCAACACCACATCACATGAATGATATATATATATATATGTAAATTTATCAATAAATATGATATTTATAGTATTATGATAATTTTATAATGATAATATAAAACTTACCTTGATTCTAAAATTATCATTGAAAAATAGAAACGTTACTCATGCATATGTACGACATAGCATATCCATAACTATAAAGTAATTCATCTACCATAACCATATTTAATGGTTGGATTTAAAAGAATAAATAAATGTTAAAAAATTTATTTATTTCATGAATATTTTTATAATGATGGTTTAATAATGAAAACATTGACCATTTTCATCCCACTAAATTCATTTATGAAATATGAGCTTAATATCATCAAAATTTATATTGTAAATTTTATTTATTATATAAATAATTAAATCATGGAAAAATATAAAATAAAAGTAATATTGAACTTAAAAAAATTATTTAGTATATATAAATTGTCCTATTTTTATTATTCATGAAGATCAAAAATGTACATGAATTTCTAGAATCAATGTAGGAGAATTTGATTTAAAAATATGCATTAATGTTTTCCTTAAAACACTATTTTTCTTCCATCTCCAAATGATTATTTTCTAAAAAGTATTATAATAAGTTTTTTACTATTCTTCTATTACTTTTAAAGTAATTATTTCCCATTTTGGTATTTATTGAGCCCAGTTTTCATTTTTTGTCAATATATCAATATTTGTTGGTGGATGATGTGGTAGTGATTTGGAATTTTTTATGGTATCAATTGAGGACACTGGAAATCATTCTTCAAAAATTATCGATGATACAAATTTGGAAATTTTTTAAGTGATATTTTGTTCAAAATTCTTGTATCTTTCATGATAATTTGTTTACTAAATGATGAAGAAGAATCTTTCCATGAATGTTAGTTACATCAATAGGATTTGAAGAATGAAATGGATTTTTTTTAAATTTTTTATGAAGAAGATTTACAGTTTTATTGGTATATTATTTGAGAAGGTATTTTTTTATATTTTATATAATTGTAATTCATAATTTATTTTGGATTAATTCATATAAAAATTTTAGGGTAACCACAATCCATCAAAGTACAGACATATACCACATTTAGCGGGACCCAAGGGTCAACCACCATGTGACAACCTACCAAAAGGGGCCACTTGGAGGCTAAGGAGTGGGTTTACCATATAGAATCCCATATGAGTTCTCCTTTATATTAGGAACTTTAAAAGGATAAATTGGATCTAAAGTGTGCTGGGGTGCCTTTAATGGTGAGGCACGGTCCATTTGACACGTGGTGTATGGTGTTATGGATGATGATCCCCAACAGCAATCCTGAATAGTTTAGTAGTGAGGATTGAATAATACACAAAAGGAATTAAATGGAACCGATTTGATGCGGGATTTGTGAGAAGTGGAAACTATTCCAATTTCATTAAAATGATGGAAATAATTTAATCCACGTGAATAGAGTGATCTGCACTATCCAATGTCTCTTGCACAACATGTATTCGAATTAAAAAAATCATCTTTATCCTTGGATACCTGAGATTTTTCCATGTGAGCTCAAGACAACTAGACATATCAACATATCTTATTAAAGGACTGAAAATAAGTAGATCATATTGAAGTAAGTCTTGCATGGTCATCTTACAAGAAAAAAAAATTAATGATGATGAAGCTGAATGATTTCGTTACATCAATGAATAAAAATTACTTGTTCCATCACATGATGATCTAATGATCAAAAAAATTTGGGTGACTAACAAAAAAGAAAAAATGGCATCGCATTTTTGGATTTTGACAACCACCACGACATCACAAGAAGTCCACCAAGGAATTTCATGATCAATAAAGTGACCATAAAAAGTAGACATATGGATCGAATGATACCTTATTGTATCATGATGAGGTCAAGACTTGTGGAAATTCTAAATACATGAGATATACCGAGATCCTTGGTTGTTTGATAAGTCCTCTATGTATAAATTTTATCAAAAATTAGTGGTTTAGTCTTACCTCTATAAATATAAACTCAGTCCAAAGTAATGATTTGTGAAAATATTGAAAGAATGTGATAGAGATTTATAATATCAATAAAATTGAATATTTATCATCTCATTTCATAAAGGTGGAACATTATCTAGTGATTCAATCATGTGAAGTAGATTCCATGAACCACTTTGGTTGCATGAAGGAGTATCCCTCTTCTATTTTGATTTCATGAATACATTTAATAAGGAGGTTGTGGAAAAATATTATGTCACATAAAAGACCTAATGTGTATAATATCTAGATTATGAGAAGGAAATTCATATAAACCTGATGAAATGACCTACTTTTGTGAAAATCTCATACATGAAGAGCTTTGTGATTGTGCAAATCCTATATTTGGAGGCAGTTTTCTTGAATAGATAAGAACACATGAACCATTATTGGTAACTAAAAGGATGTAATAAAACATCCCTATTTGATAGTATAAATGAAAAAAATTGTATTATTTTCTTTGGATAGATCATTCACTTCACATAATATTTGATAGGTCGTGTTCTTTAAAGAAAAAAAGTGAATTTTCATGGGATGTATAAAAATAGTGCATGGAAATCATGAATGCTATCGAAAACAATATTTTATAACCCAAGTTATACATACTAAGGAATAAGTCTAATTTATGAAATATTCATGGAATTCATTTAATAAATAAAATTTTATTTTTATATAAAATTATGATGAAATAATTCTTATTTGAAATGGATTATATAAGTCAGATGACCTTGTAGTGCATCACACATGAATAATGTTTTTGAATTCAAGGAGGTATAATAAGTAGAAATGCGAAAGATAATTTAACGCATAAAATATTCTTGAATATATTGTGTGCACCACTTTAATGTATTGATTGAGGTCACGACATCATCAAAAATATGAAAGAATTTTCCAAGCATTGTTTCAATAAGGTAACTGATCAAATATAGGTGATCAATGATTTATGGGAAAGACGAGGAAGATGAAATGGTTCTTGATGTGTGAATGGGAAAGTGTAATCCAACAAAATCACAGAGGAATATCATTAGATATTTATATAGTGGATATATCCTTGATGAAAGGAGGAATCCTCTTAGTTGGGGATGGGTACAGAAAATCTCTTTTGTGATTCTAGAACAGAAGTGTCCAGTGAGGATTCTAGAGAATGATAATATGTATTATCATAAAACTATGGGATGTATAATAAATAATATTCTATGTGAGTTTAGTATAGATATAGTTTGACTATTTATATACCTTTTTAATTTATTGTAAGATTATAATGGAGAATCTGTGTTGGGGAGAATAACATACACAGCTAAGAGGAGTTCATTGTGTTGAACATTGTATATTGTTGTGTTGTTATCTCTCCTAATATTTCTATATAATAAGCTATATTGTGAGATATTATTGAATGGATATAGAACATTAACAAGTTCTATAGGTTCAATTAAAAACATGAATTCATAAAATCTAAACCATTGATTCTGCACCTACCCCTATCAGTGTATAATCTTTCTAGAGAACTATAATTGGTATCATAGGGTAGGTCAACTATAAAGTTATAATAGAGTTTCTATAAAGTTATTATTTTATGAAATGAGTGTGCTACCTTATATAGTGAAAAAGTAAGTTATCCATAAGGATACTAATCTAGATATTTCCTCTAATACTCTAAAGAATAAAAATATGTTACATGGAAGAAAGATGAGTAATATTATTGAAGTCAAGGAAGTGATACATATATGTGAAGTTAATCAAAATGGTAAATGTTGTAGAGATTATTTTTATTATTATTTTTCTAGTGATTTTTTCATTAACTTTGATAATAATGGATCACCTAGTGATCTTAATTCTATATTGGTGGGACATCTAATGAATATCCTCATATAAGTCACAAAATGTGTTATTTTAGGAATAAAGGGTCCCTAGGATGATAAATTAAAGCTTGAGGAAGAGTCTAATTCTATGAAAAAAGAATAATATAAAATGGTTTGGATATGAAACACTCTCAAAAAACTTGTGAAATCAATCTAAGTATAAATTTATATTTAAAATGAATGATATGATTAAGATGTTTAGGAATTTTGAGGAATTTTTTTTGAGAAGTAAATATTTGAGATTATATTTGTAGAAGTCTTCCATGTATCTAAAAAAATACACAATGTTTTTATGGTTTTCATTATTACTCAATTGAAGGTTAAATATAACATGTTAAATGATATTGATAATTATTTAAAATAATAATAATGAATTTATGAAGAAAATGTGAATAATATAAAGTAATGGGATTACACAATGAGATAAGTTGAGAATAATAAGAGATCCTTTAATATGAAGTATTTAGAGAAATAAGTGAAACTAAAAAAGCAAGAATCAGCACAAGTTAGAAATTAAAAAAAACTGAAATAAGTGATGCTTCCAATCATGTTTGTAATGAGGATCTTGATTGAAAAAATAATTTGAGATCATCCTCTAATAAAATGGAATCATCCTTCAAGATGAAGGTGTCTTATAACCTATAAATGTTTTTATATACTAATGATGTATCATGATGAGGTATAAGGTTGAAACAAAACTCTGAATGTATGGTTGGTAAAAAATGATGTTAAATACCCCACAATAAAAGTGTATGTCAACAATAGTAAAAATAACTAATCCCCAAGAAATGTACCAAATAGTGGTGGTGCCACTCAAAAGAATATTGTTTCAAAATCTATGAAAACTAAATACATTACACTACAAAAGAAGAGAAGAATGTTCATAGGATATTATTTATGTGACAAGAAGTTTGGGAATGATGATCAGAATTTTTTAATAATATTATATTTTAATAAAATAATATAATTCTTTTATTTATGTGGAGAATGGATGATGAAAAGAGAATCCATGCTCTAGAGAATAAAAATAAAAAATGATCTCGTCTATAAAGAAAATATTTTAATGATTTGAAGTTATTTATGAGTACTATAATATAAGTGATCACTGTTATGATTAGTAATATTATATACCTATCATTCAAAAATCATCTGATGGTGTGAAGAGAAGACCACAACAAAATAGAATGTAGGTAAGGATATAAGGTGGAACGTCAGTATAGAGATGTTAAAAAATAATTTTAAAGAAACTATCACCAAGAAGAATAATGATTGATCATATCTATATCAAAGGTATAAATAAATGATTTAAGAAAATTACTCCCCATAGTAAAAAGAATTCTCAATTTGATGAATCCCAATAATAATAGGTATCTGAAAAGAATACATATCAAGGTGAAAAATCTAGGTTCAGGTGTTTTTGAAGGCATTTTCAACGATATGGGCACAAATCATAATTTTATTGGTATAACATTTCGCTTCTTGAAAACATGCACGAATCAACGGGGTGTCATGGTGAATATATGAGAATTTATTATTAGATAAATAATTTTTTTATCTTAAATTCTTCCATGCTGGAAAGAAAAAAACAGAGATGAAGGATTAAAATAAGTTATTGGAATAAGAAGTATTAAGGATCACATTGTTGAGAAATTCATTAAAAGACTACCATGAGATCTTCCCTATTATAAGAAATCTATGAATCTAAAACCAAAAAAACATTGGTAAGTCTTGTGAATATTCATATAATATATAGAATGATATAAAATAACCCCTCTTTTATTGGGTATATGATCTAAAATTGGGTAAGAAATTCTAGGAATTTGATAAATACACTAAATCTAAAGGAATTAAAGTAATCACTAAAAATTAGGTGGAAAATCTATATCACACAATTTTAGTGTCTTCTATGAAAGCTGGAAGAATTTGGGATATATATTGAAAAAATATTTCACATGTCTTCTTGAATAGTTGGAGTTGTTCAAAAATAAAATAAATGAACCTTATGCATCATGTTCTTAGATGGATATGTTTGAAAAAGTTATTTCACACAAATAATTTCAAGGGATGGAATTAGACAATGAAATAGATGAGACTAAAAATTATTAAATTATTCCAAAGATATATTCCCATAATGAGTTTGGGAGAAAATAATGGCCCAAGTTGAACAAAAGTTCTAAACCTAAATCTTAATCCTAATGAATTATAAGGGACCTCCTTGTTCACGTACAAATGAATTTTATTCCAATAACATGTAGTGAATTTAAGTATACAGATACATTACCTGAGGGGTAGAAATGATGAGATAATTATGTTATATCTTCACAATATAGTGAATATGGAACTTCTAAATAGCATAATTAAATTGTAAGATGAGGTATGGAAATCACACAGTCAATCCTCCTTCATATTTTTAAAACTCATCACAATTAAGTGGGACTTAATTATTATTACCATGATAATAATAAGGGTGATATGTATATATATATATATATATTTCAATTGAGAATTTCTTATGTGTTTATTGAAGTGTGTGATGGATTTATCTTTTCACTGATGTATAACTTCCCAAAAAATAAATTGATAATTTATGAGCATGATTTCACATACATGGTAGTTAATAGAAAACATAGAAAAAAAATGTGTGGATATCTCTTATTTTATAAACCAAGTTATCTCATTGTGATTTATAGTTGACTAAGTAAAGAATCATTCCAAATAAAACCATGTGATATCATCCCCCCTTATAAGTGGACATGAAATATTCATATAAGGGATAAGAACATATTTTTGGAAGAAAATTGAGAAAAGAATATCTCATTTAGCATTTACATATTTATTATCAATAAGTGGGATAATGTTTTAATTACACATTGTCTTGAATAATATTTTATGATGTTGAAAAAATGGTGCAGATTATTGATCCCTAGTTTAATTTTTTAAATAAGTCAATATATTTTAGTGGATTGAGTGTTGATGCTTAGAAAATTGTTATAGACTCACGCGATGACATTGGATTCCATACATGAGAAATTATCTATATAAAACTTTTATTTTCGTTGATGTTATCCTTAGTTATAATGAATTATATATTGGACTCACATTATTTATTACAAGACGATGAAAAAGATTCCCGTGAAAGGTAATTTTAAAAAGTGGATTTGAAGTAGAAAATTCAAATTGTATTTACATTTTGTATGAAGAAGATTAAGAGTTGTATTGGAATATTTATTTACAAATTATTTGTTTTATCAATTATATATATTGACTTCTTCTTGTATTTGTGTTGTACTTATATAAAAAATAAGGCCAACCCAAATCCCCCATGGGATATCCCTCAACCACATTTAGGGGGTCCCAAGGGTCAACCCCTATGGGATTTCTTTTAAAAGTAGGATTCTTGGTCGATATGTAGTGGTTGGGTTGTGTATAATACCAAAGGATCACTACCATTTATAGGGCATATGTGTTGGCCACATTAGAGTTGCACAGTGCATGTGGGCCTGTGAAGTTGTGGTGTGGCCTATGAGGCGTGATATACAAGGTGTGATGGTTGATGATCCCCCATATCTAGATCTAATGGTGTTGTCAAAAGTATTGATTGATATATTGGATGCATGAAAAAGTACAATTCTGTTGTGGGTCATGAGATATATGGTCATTGTTCATCCATTATTAAAATAACGTATATAAGACGAGCCACATGATTTGAGTGATATCATCCATCTAATGGATCCTAGAAATCATATATAAGAATAAGGTGGTATGTAATTCCCTGACCCCAGAATCTATGTGCCGATGCATTATTTTAATAAATTGGAATCATTACAAGGAATCAAGTCTCGAAAGACCGATTAGATTATTAGTCGTAGAAACAAGATACATATTTAAGTTCAACATTACAACTTAAAAAAAACAAAAATTTATTCCATTAGAAACATCCAAGATTCCAAGATTATTCATGAACTTCACTCATAACTAACTTCTTCATATCCTAGGAAAATTAAACATGAAATGGGGTGAGCTCAGATGCTCAGTAAGAGTAAAAAATACAGCGGAATATAACATAAACATTAGTCATGGTGAATAATTGAAAACTCATGCCTTAACGAATAATAAACATGATCACTTTATGGCAGGAATATGATCTGAGTAAATAATGCCATAATAAAATATAGTCATGGTTATTATACTAGTTGAATAACCACATGAAATATCAATATCTAATCTAATAATGATGGAATGCATAATGTTAGACATCATGACCACATAGTCAAGGCCTCGTGTCAAGACTAAAAATATTATTTTATCAAGGTCTTGTACCAAGACACTAGTTTGTCTCATGAGACCTACCGATGCATCGAGGAGATATAGCGGGATCCACCCATCACTTAATAAGTCCAATGAATTCCTCATATGAAAAGATTTAAACATAACATAAACATTCGTATTAAAACTAGAATACGAAATGTCAATACATTATCCATAAACCATGAATGGTATAAAAATAACACATCCACAGTAAAACATATCACAAAACCTTCAATACAGTATGGAATATTTGAATCATAATAAATCAACCTTGATCAAGAATAATATCCCATAAAGGATTTTGACATAGTTGAAAATGATCAGTAAAAATATTTGAGAGAAATATCCCTTTTTATAAAAACATTTAAAAGTCTCACTATTTATCAAGAAGCTGTTTAAAATAGATTTTTGAATCAAAGTATCCCATACCACTTTGAAACTTTTAAAATGAATTTTAATTTGAAAACATTAATGTCCATATAAATAAATCCTTAAAACCATTTTTAAAACATGGACATTAATGAGAATGATTTAGAATAATAAATCTTTAAAGCATTTAAAATGATATTTTAGTTAGAGTTCATAACCAAATGAGAGAAGCTTGAATACAAATAATTTATATAATCAAAACTGTATAGTATCATGAGAATAAAATATTTCATGATATACTATGTCAAAGGACAGTATATACACCATATAAAAGTGAATTGGTTCATAAAAAAGAAGCCTCAATTGAATGTACATTAAGATAAAGTCCCTTGTAAAAACTATATCCTCAGGTTAAGGATAAATCAATGACATAATTATGTGTGAAAAATATAAATACACTAAATATGATTGGATATTAAGTGTAAATCAGTTAGAGTACATTCATACTAATTCTTTTAAAAACAACACCAATGACTTGGATGTTTAACTCAATGAATGGAAATTGAGTTAAGATTACTCTTATCAAGTTCATATCAATGACATGATAAATTATCAATAAAGTGATTATGTATATCGAGAGTATATCCACTCAATGGGGAGTAAAAATTACTACATAAAATAATAAATAGTGATTCCCCACATAATCTTGGATTATAATAATCAATGAAGTATGCGTAAATCTGAATGAGTGGAAATTGAAATTTGAAATTCCCTTACCGATTTGGTATCTTACGAAACATAAACCCCATGAAATAAGGATCATACGATGATGATGTACATACCCATAAATTAAATTATATTACACAATTAATACAATCAGGTATAGTACATATGCCACACAAAAGGTAATATGCCAATATAGCATGAATCTCACATGAATAAAAAGTGAGATGAAAAACCCTTACTTCTTTGTAATCAATTGAGTCGTATTACCAAAAGTTAATAACCACCAAATAAATCACAGAATTATCTGAATATAAAGAGTATCAGGATAATATATATCAAATGGCAGTATACAATACACCACATGAAATAAATAAGTGGCGAACAATGGAAATCTCACAGAATTAAAAGTGAGATAAGAAACCCCTTACGTCAAGTCTGACTTGTCTTGTATGTTATTTGTTCTTCCTGAATAATAAACCTAAGTTAATTTCTACTTGATTAAGAACATTTTTAATGTTCATTTTTCCTTTTATATCACTTATTACCTTGTTATAACAATTAGATAATTATTTGAGTTCATATTGGATATTTTATCGATGTTCGGAACATGAGTAAAAAATGAACTGGTTATAATTACAATTTTTCCATGTGGTCAAAAGTCCATTATCTCCAGCATAATATACATGATTTAGATATCAAATATATATATTATATATCCAGTATATATATATATATATTTATAATAGTACATAACATTTGGAGATAATAAATGAAATGCACCGTTCATGGAGATGGTAAGTCCTACGTAGGCATGAATGCTACATTCATTTCTATTTTATATTTTAATGGAATTAAAACATAATGAGACATAAGTATATTATAAATCCAGTATAATATCATATATAATATCATTAACACCATACTTTATACATCCCATAAAATTCATTAACGAGTCATATCACATTGAGGGGGCGATAGTCCTCACTTCCTCAAATGAAATTATCTCGTTTTACCCATAATGGAAACTATAAAGGTATGATAAAAATGGAAAATATAGACACACAAAGAAAATATAAACATAATATATATCATATATAAATACATTTCCCTCTTAATTTAAACCATGATAGGCGGTAGTAGATAATCAAACAATCATCATTTCGTGAGGCGTTAGTTTTCCAACCACAGAAACACTATGTTCTTCACCCATTAGATGGAGGTGTGTGTAAGTGTAGTTTGAATAATTCTAATAAAAAATCCTAATATATTTAGGATACTGGTATTGTTTTAAAATAAAGTAATAAAAAGAGTTTAGTTGGGTTGGAGAAGTAAAATACAACAAAATAAAACAAAATAATTTAAGAGAAACTATTACCTTTAATTTGGGTAACTTCCTTTGGTTTGAACCAAAAGGACTTTTTGAAGTGACTCCTGCCTAAGGTAAGGATTCTAGGTGTAAGAGAAGGATATTGGGAGATTATTTGAATAGGGGTTGGTCGATCCAAGAGGCTTGAGAGGTGTTTGGAATGGGTTAGATGTGTCGTCATTTTATAAGGGGGAGGAGGGGCTCTTTAGGAAAGTGTGAAAATTTTATTTTATTATATAGTAATATTAAGTTTATAATGGTCCAAAACTAATTAAAGACTATGATATGATGACTCATGGTATAAATGAAATCATCCAATAAGAATTGGATAGGTTTTGGATATTGTTTTAATATTAATAATCTTTTTTATTTAAATCATTTATTAATGAGGTAAATACTACATCATTATTATGTCAAAAATAATTTAATTTATTTGATGTCTAAAAATTATTAAAAAATAACATAATGTATCAAATCATTTTATATTTCCAATAAATATTTATAGTCGAAAATATGACTTATATGACCCCATGTAAAAACTGATTTACTAAATGATGTTTGTTTAGGTCGTTTTGGACATTACTTTAAGTCAATTAAAATAAAGTGTCATTATCATTCATAATTGGCTCCATGGGGTCCCAAAATCGACCCAAGGATGCCCATGGTTGGCCAAGACTCATCCAATAAGGTTAGGACAATTGTTAAGATAATTTTGTAATATTATAATATTATTTTTACATTGAATTACCCTATTTACCTTTAACAGCGGTAAATAAAAGTCAAAAGTTACTATTGACCAAAAATTATTTTCATCTTATTGAACCAAATTTTTCTTAATAATATCAACCATGTATCTCAGATTTTCGAAATTCAATTCACAAAAGTGGTAAAATTTCTTTTAAATAAAAAAGTCGGATTTTTAACTACTACTTAGTGGTTTCACTATTCATCAAAAATTGAAGTTTTTCAGAAATATACCAAAAATTCAGCCTGAGCTGTATTTGATGTTTCGAATTCAAAAATTATGTCTATTTTAAAAAATTCAAAACATTGAAGTTGGATTAATTAATTTAAAATTAATTCTCATTGTCATAACAAATAGCGTGCTTTTAAGAAACAATAACTATCAAAAGATTTTCACTTGTTTATGTATAATTTCAAAGTAAAATTAATTACAATGACCAAAATTGTATTAAAGGGTAAAAATATAATATAATTACACTTAAAAACCAATTTAAAATATAATATAACCATATAAATAAAATATATTAAAAGGCAGTTGTGAATTAAAATCCAGTATTTCTCACTATTCATAAAAAATTAATATTATTAGAAAAATACCAAAATTTTATCCAAAGTAAATTTTGATGACCCAATTTTAAATAATAATTTTATTTAGTCAAAATGAATATGTAAAAGGGTTAGATATTGGATTTAAAAAGGGTTCTCCATTAAATGTGGTAAAACTGATTTTTTTTGAAAAAATCAATTTTTATCTGAAAAATTGAATTTGTTCTTATAATATGTCTAAGAAACACATAATATATATGTTAAAATTATATAGAGTATATAAAATTCAAAATCCAGTTATTTCTATTAATAACCGCTTTTGAACAACTAGTTTGGTAAGCCATGGTGCACTCGAACTCGGTGTTTCATGTAGCGCAAGCTATTGAATTTAAAGAAAATAACCTACTATGAAATTTTGGGGTGTTACATTATTCCCCCCATTTTGAAATTGCATCCTTTCAATGTTAAAATTGGGTTGGGAACTTCATTTAAAGTCCCACATCAGAAAAAGAGTTAATAAAACTATCACTTTAAAAGAAAGAGAAGTACAAAGGTCTCCCGAGATAACTCATACTAGGATTCCATGTAGGAAAACGTGGATATGGAAGATAAACTAAGTGTCAGGTTCTGATGGAGAGTGATAGAAAACAATACCAGAAGAAAGTTAACAACAAGAAAGCCATAATCTTGTGATGGGATAAACGGTCATTAGTTTCCCAGTAGGAAAAGTAAATAGAAAACATTTTTTGTTTTATGTTCCATTACATATGGATGAGGAATTTATTTATGAGATTTACTAATAACATAAAGAGATATACTTACTTTTTAAGTATAGTTTTATCCTTTTATAAATTTATACCACAAAATCATCTCTTTTTCCAAACAATGAGTATTCAAGATGACTTGGTCACACGTGAAGCACTAGAATCAACTTCTAGAGAATCACATGATCCATAATGGATAAAATATATATTTCCCTTGTCTTTAGATATTAACAAAAACCAAAATGGTTAGTACAATATCAGATGATCCCCAAAAAGGATAATCCTTTAGAGAAAGAAATACTAATCTTAATTTCTAAAATTAAACCAACAATACCCAAAGTTCAATAAATTCCATTCAATAAACAATTGTCTATAAAATCTTTCAATATAAAACAAACTAATGTTGAAACCCAAAACTCAAAAGAATTTTCTTATGTAGTCTTCCAAGTTAAATTTTATCTCCAAATAACTTCAACTACTCTTAAAGTCGCACACTTAAAATTAATTAAAATAATAACATATTCTCTATGATAGTTTAATCATTTCCATAAATAACCAAAATCGCTATAAGTACACAATAAAAACATAGATAAAAACCCACCATTACTTTTCAAATGAAATCTCACAGTATTATATTTTCCTTAGGCATATAGTGTTACCAAAAAAGAGAATATCTTCCAAAATAACATTTATCACTGAATCACTGAATCATTTTCCTATACTAAGGATAAATCATAAGTTCCCAATGTCAACATATTATTGATCCATAAAATCATTTAAATAAAAAATAATTAGTCATACTAACCAGGGACTTCACGTAGTCTAGTGGTAGGCAATAAATCCCAATCGTACATTGGTTGTGGGTTCGATTCTCGTCGCATTGTCTGACACAACGGGTTGTCACTCAGTCTACGTGTTGTCCTTTTTCAAAAACTATATTTTATAACATCCCCTAAATGAGATAGATTCCTCAAAATAATCATAACATAATTGAACCACTAATGTTATCTCATACCTCAAATCTTCATCCCAAAAATTAATAACCTATGATTACCTCAAATTCAAGATTCATATAAACCCAAATGGTTATTTATTACTATATCCACAAAAGAAAAGTTAATTATTCCTTGAATATAATTTTCACATTACAAACTACAGGGTTACACATACAAGAGAAAATTCTTCCAATGTAATCTCATCAACAAAGAGCACTAATACCTTTAAAAAAATTTCCATCCATTTATTTCTACATAGGTTCTTCCTTGACCAAGAGGTTATCCTATAGCATAGGGAATTGACTTGGGTGATGGCAAGGTCCCTTACATTTACGACAAATGACCGTAATTGGATTCTTAGGATCATTTTTATTTTCATCCATAGTACTCTTCATTTTTCCTCAGTAATTATTTACTTTACGCCCTTCTTTCCCACACATAAAGCATTTATTTGTTCCATTGAGACACATTCTTGGGTGTCTCCTTCCACATTTCTAGCATGATAGAAATTGAGCTTTCTTCTCTCCATGGTCTTCACTACAGGAGCTCTTATCATTCACCGCCTTTCTCTTATTTTTTGAGTCCGAGAGTTGGTTAATATATATGTTGTTGATAATATTTTTGGAAAACCTATTCGGCATGAAGACAATATCTTTTATGCCTATCAACATTCCATTTAGTTTCTCATTTCCACCACTGTTCCCACCATGTACATCATGTTCAATGTTACTATGACTTCCTTGGAATCCAGACATTAACTAAAACTAGAAAGCATTATGTGAGTAAGAATAGTCATAAAATTATTTAGAAAATATCATCACACCTTATTTTCAATATAAAACACCCTAGGATTAACCAAGGTTATTTATTCTCATATTATATTAAAATATTTAAAATCGGTTTGTAATGAAAATGTGAATTATACTATGCGTATCCCCCGGGATTGTTGTAACCAAGAGTGCAGCAAGGCTCGTTGCCATGCACCAGGATACCCCATGTCAAGCCTGAAACTCCTTGTTGGAGTTTTCACTCCTAGGTACATCTGTGCCAGAGCCGCCTCTTCCTGCTCGTATCCAGATAGGGATGTATTGCTTTGAAAATACACAAAATCTCTACATTACTAGGATTCTAGGATTTTCTTCTATACTATTCGTCAAAGTATATCTTAGGGTAATGTTATCTAATCATAGATTATCTAAATATAGTTTTCAAGGATTTTACTAAACTTCCTTTGATATTAACTGTAACACCCCGACCCCAGAATCCAAGAGTCGGTGCATTATTTTAATACATTGTCATGATTACAAGGAATCAAGTCCCGAAGGACCGATTAGTTTAGTAGTATTGGAAATAAGATACATAATTAAGATCAACATTACAACTTGAAAAGAAAAACAACACTAATTTATTCCATTAGAAACATACAATCTTCTAATATTATTCCTATAAGTCACTAAAAACTATCTTCTTCATATCCTGGGAAAATGAAACATGAAAAGGGGTGAGCTCAGATGCTCAATAAGAATAAGAAATACAGTGGTAGATAACATAAACATTAGGCATGGTGAATAATTGAAAACACATGCCTTAATGAATAATAAATATGATCACTTTATGGAAAGAATATGAGATGAGTAAATAACACCATAAAAATATATAGTCATGGGTATTATACTAGTCGAATAACCACATGAAATAACAATAGCTAATCTCATAATGATGGAATGCATAATTCCGGACATCATAACCACATAGTGAGGGCCTTGTTCCAAGACTACAAATAAGATTTTGTCAAGGCCTTGTGCCAAGACACTAGTTTGTCTCATGAGACCTACTGATGCATCAAGGAGATATTGCGGGCTCCACCTGTAACTTACTAATTCCAATGCATTACTCATATGAAAAGGTTTAAACATAACACAAACATTCGTATTAATACTAGCATACGAAATGTCAATACTTTATCCATAATCCATGAATGGTGTAAAAATAAAACATCCATAGTAAAAAATAACACAAAACATTCAATAAAGTATGGAATATTTGAATAATAATAAATCAACCTTGATCAAGAATAATATCTTGTAAAGGATGTTGACATAGTTGAAAAGGATCAATAAAATCATTTGAGAGAAATATCACTTTTTATAAAAACATTTAAAAGTCTCACCATTTATCAAGAAGCTATTTAAAATAGATTTTTAAATGAAAGTGTCGCATACCACTTTGAATCATCTAAAAGGAATTTTAGTTTTAAAACATTAATTTCTATATAAATAAATCCTTAAAACCATTTTTAAAATATGGACATTAAGGAGAAATATTTTGAAGAATAAATATTTAAAACATTTAAAATAATATTTTAGTTAGAGTTCCTAACCAAAAGAGAGATTCTTGAATACAAATAATTGAGATAATAAAAAATTTATAATATCATGAGAACAAAGGATTCCATGATATACTATGTCAAAGGACCGTATATACACAATATAAAAGTGAATTGGTGCATAACAATAAAGAATTTTCAATGGAATGTAAATTGAGATAAAGTCCCTTATAAAAATTGTATCCTCAGGTTAAGGATAAATCAATGACATAATTATGTTTGAAAAATATAAATACACTCAATATTATTGTATATTCATTGTAAATAAATCGGATTACTTTCACACATGTTCTTGTAAAAACAACACCAATTACTTGGATGCTTAACTTAATGAATGGAAATTGAGTTAAGATTACTCTTATCAAGTTCATATCAATGACTTGAGAAATTATCAATGGAGTGATTATGTGTATCAAGAGTATATCCACACAAAGAGGGGTGTAAATTACTACATAATAAAAAATATTGAATCCCCACATAATCTTTGATTATAATAATTAATTAAGTATGCGAAAATCCGAATGAGTGGAAATTGAAATTTGAAATTCCCTTACCGATTTGGTAACTTACGAAACATACACCCTATGAAAGAATGATCATACAATGATGATGTAAATAACCATAAATTGAAGTATATTACACAATTAATACAATCATGGATAGTACATATGCCACACAAATGGTAATAGTGGCCAATATAGAATGAATCTCACATGAATAAAAAGTGAGATGAAAAACTCTTACTTCGTTGTAATCAATCAAGTCGTATGACAAAAAATTAATAACCAAAAAATTAATCATAGAATACCATGAATATAAAGAGAATCATGATAATATATATCAAATGTTAGTACACAATACACCACATGCAATAAATAAGTGGCGAACAGTGGAAATATCACAGAATTAAAAGTGAGATAAGAAACCCCTTACCTCAAGTCCGACTTGTCTTGTATGTTCCTTTTTCTTCCTAAATAATAAAACTAAGTTAATTTATAATTGACTAAGAACATTTTTAATGTTTATTATTCCTTATATATCACTTATTACCTTGCTATAACAATTAATTAATTATTTGAGTTTATATTGGATATTTTATCCATGTTCGGAACATGAGTCAAAAATGAACTTGTTATAATTACAATTTTTCCATGTGGTCAAAAGTACATTATCTCCAGAATGATATATATGATTTATATATCATATATATATATATTATATCCAGTATATATATGTATTTATAACAGTACATAACATTTAGAGATAAGAAATGAAATGCACCGTTAATGGAGACGGTAAGTTGTACATACGCATGAACGCTACTTTCATTTCTATTTTGCATTTTAATGGAATTAAAACATAATGATACATAGGTATATTATAATTCCATTATAATATCATATATAATATCATTAACTCAATACTTTATACATCCAATGCAAGTCATTAACGAGTCATATCACTTTGAGGGGGCGGTAGTCTGCACTTCCTCAAATGAAATTATCATGTTTTACCCATAATGGAGACCATAAAGGTATTATATAAATGGGAAATACAGAAGCTAAAAGAAACTATAAACATAATATATATCATATATAAATATATTTCCATCTTAATTTCCACCATGAGAGGCGGTAGGAGATAATCAAACAATCATCATTTCGTGAGGTGTTAGTATGCCAACCACAAAAACAGTATGTTCTTCACCCATTAGATGGAGGTGTGTGTAAGTGTAGTTTGAATACTTCCCATAAAAACATTATAGTATATTTAAGATACAGTTTTTGTTATAAAATAAAGCAATAAAAATAGTTTAGTGGGTTGGAGAAGTAAAATAAAACATAATAAAACAAAACAATTTAAGAGAAAACGTTACCTTTAATTTGGGTAACTTTATTTGGTTTGAACCAAATAGACTTCTTGAAATGAATTATTCTTAATGTAAGGATTCTAGGTGTAATAGGGATATTTAGGGCTTATTTGGACTGGGTTTGGATGATCCAATGGGCATGAGAGGTGTGTGGAATGGGTTAGAAGTGGTGTCCTTTTATAAGGGGGAGGAGAGGCTCTTTAGGAAAGCGCGAAAATATTATTTTATTATATAGTGATATTCGGTTTCTAATGGTCAAAAACAAATTAATGTATAATATAAGATGACTCATGGTTGAAATAAATCATCCAACAATAATTGGACAGGTTTTGGATATTGTTTTAATATTAATAATCTTTTTTATTTAAATCATTTATTAACGAGGTAAATACTACATCATTATTGTGTAATAAATAATTTAATTTATTTGTTGTATAAAAATTATAAAAAAATACCATAATGTCAGAAATAATTTTATATTTCCAATTAATATTTATAGTCGAAAATATGACTTATATAGCACCATGTAAAAATTGAATTACTAAAAGATATTTGTTTATGTCAATTTGGCCTTTACTTTAAGTTAATTAAAATAAAGTGTCATTATCATTCATAAGTGGATTTATGGGGACCCAAAATCAACCCAAGGATTCTCAGGGTTTCCCATGACTCATCCAGTAAGGTTAGGATAAGTGTTAAGGTAAATTTTTATTATTATAATATCATTTTTACCTTAAATTACCCTATTTACCATTATCTGCGGTAAATTAAAATCAAAAATTACTATTCACCAAAAAATATTATCAACTTATTGAATCACATTTTACTTACTAATAACAACCATGTATCTCAGATTTTCAAAATCTAATTCACAGAAGTCGTAAAATTTCATTTAAATGAAAAATTTGTATTTTTCACTACTAATTAGTGGTTTCACTATTCATCAAAAATTGATGTTTTTCAGAAAAATACAAAAAATTAATCATAATCTATATTTGATATTTCAAATTCAAAAATTATGTCTATTTTACCAAATTCAAAACATAGAAGTTGGATTAATAAATTTAAAATTAATTCTCATTGTCAAAACAAATAGCGTGTTTTTAAGAATCAATAACAATCAAAATATTGACACTTGTTTATGTATAATTTCAAAGTGAAATTAATTCAAATGAAAAAATTGGATTAAAGGGTAAAAATATAATCTAATTACACTTCAAACCCAATTTAAAATATAATCTAACCATATAAATAAATTAGATGAAAAGACAATTTTGAATTAAAATCCAGTATTTCTCATTATTCATAAAAAATGAAAATTATTAGAAAAATACCAAAATTTCATCAAAAGTAAATTTTGATGTCCCTATTCTAAAGAAGAATTTTATTTTTTCAAATTTAATATGTAAAAGAGTCATATATTGTATTTAAATAGGGTTCGCCATTAAAATGTGGTAAAATTGATTTTTTTTGAAAAATACATTTTTTCTGAAAAATTTAATTTGTTCTTATAATATGTCTATGAAACACATAATAGATATGTTAAAATTATATGGAGTATATAAAATTTTAAATACAGTTAATACTATTCATAACTTCTTTTGAACGACTAGTTTGGTAAGTCGTGGTGCGCTCGAACTCGGTGTTGTGTGTAGCGCAAGCTATTTAAGTTAAAGAAAATAACTTACTTTGAAATCTTTGGGTGTTACATGGTTATCTTAAACCTCAAAAAACCAAGGATTATCTGCATGGTCTTGGGTACATCTCCACTCATCTAGTTGAAGGATAAATAAAATTAGGATCCAACTGAAGGATATCATGGAAAAATATATTTCATGCATTCAAAATATTTAAAGCACAATACCATTTGATGAGATCATCATATGATGGAATGAATATCACTTTTGAAATCATGTGATGATATGTGCATCACAAGATAGTTGGTGAAAATAAATTAAGAACAGGCTTTGTTTTATGATGGCATGTTGAAAATCACCGTGACATCATAAGAACTACACCAAGGAATCACATGATTAATGAAATGATCAAGAAAATTAGTCAAGTAGATCATATGATCCTTCAACATAGCGTTATTACACCTATAATTATGGTCACCTAAAATATTTGACATACTATGAGATCAATGGGAGTTTAATGAGTCCATTACAGGGAACCTTTATATGGGATAGTTTATGTAATCATGCCAATATTAATTGCGGCTTGGTCGAGAGAAATATTTTCCTGAAACATTGAGATTATGAGAGTTATGGATAAATCTCATATAAATAATAGAGCTTCTGTGCGATTTATTCATGTGAATGAAATTCAATATAATGTGATACATACATCTGAGAGATATTCTATAAACAATATTAGTTACGTGAAGGAGTATCCAATGAGACTTATAATCTCATGAAAACATTTGAGAAATAAATAGTAGACAAAATTAGTGTCATATATAGGATTTACCATGTATTATCTATTTCTAATGTTATGTAAATTGATAAAAACCCATGAATTGCACTTACTATCATGAAAACTCTTACATGAAAGGATTTTTAATATTGTGAAGTTAATATATTGAGGTAGTTCTATTTAAGGGAGATAATCACATAAACCTTTATTAGTCATGGGAAGGAGGAGTAATATATACCTACATTATGGTATGAATATACTTAAGTTATCACATGTCTTTGGAATGATCATGTTCTTCCAATAGCCTTGTACATGTCATACACGTGACAAAAAATAGTGAAGTGTTGCATGAAGTGAAAAAACTATGCATGAAACTCATGTATCCTTCTATGTATATACTTAGATAACCTAATATATACATATTGAGGAACATGGATGCCTATAAAAGTTTTCCTAAAACAAATATAAGAAATAAAATTTGAGTCTCATGTAATATAAAATATAAATAATTATTGTGTCAAGGGGTTTATATAAGTGATAAGGATATGTAGTGTATCAAATATGCATGAGGTTTGATAATTCAAGGAGTTGGAATATGTGACACTATTCAAGATATTTTATTTCATATAATATTCATGAATTTGTTGGATTCACCAATTTCAATCACTAATCGAGGTTGGGAATTCATCAAATAGAATAAACAATATCCTGAGCATAATTTCATCATAGACAGTGATCAAATATAGGTAATCAACAATTTTTGAGCAGGAAAAACAATATGGAAAGGTTCATAAAGTGTAAATGGGAAAGTGTGATATATAAATCTCATGGAGGAAGATCAAAAAACTATCCTATAGTGGGTAAAGCGTTGATGTAAGGAGGAAGACACACATTTGGACTAGGAATCAGGAAGTCTCTTATGTGTTTTAGGGGTAAAGTCTATAGTGATGATTCAGGAGTAGGACGGTGTGGATTCATCAAACACTATGGGATTGATTATAAATAACCTATTATTGGATTTAGGATAGATACAATGTGACTCTTTATCAACCATTATAAATTAATATAATATTATATTGTGTAATCATTTTTTGGTAGAATAAACAACATGGAAAGGAGTAGGACTTTGTATCGAACCATGTAAATATTGTGTGTTGTTATATCTCTTATTATTTCTTCATATGAATTGATATAGTAATATATCATTGAGTAGATCTAGATCCTTAACATGTTAATTTTATTTAATTAAATATAATTAATTTGTAAAATTTAAACCACTAATTCACCCCCTCCCCTCAGCATTCAATCTTGCTTGGGGAACTATAGTCTTTTTACAAAAAAAATTGAATGTAAACTTTTTGTAATTTTACAAATGATGTACTTTGGTAATTTTTTTAAAAAATTGTATGTCTTATTTTTTTGAAATATATGGTATGAGAATATTTTCCCACAATCAGGACTAATTTTTCATTGATTGTTCTTTTAAAAGTTTTCATTTTTCTTTTCAAATGCATTTTTTTCTTTTATATGAGTGATTTTTTATATAATTGGTTTAAATTGGAATGGTTATTTTTCACAAGAATTTATCAATGATATTTAATGGTATTCCTATTCATAAATGACACCAACCATTTATATCACTTGATATTATTGAGGAAAATAAATCTCTATGTACATTCTTTATATTATGGTTCATGGTAATTGTTTATGAGGATGGGTGGTTCTAGTTATAAACTAATAGTGGGTGATCATGTTATACATCTCCAAATAAATTAGTAAATAGATGGAGTCATACAATTATTTTTCTACTAAGATAGTATGGGAATATATTATAATTGTATCTCTAAATATGGGAAGGACTTAACCAATTATTATTCTCCAAATAGATTATAGAAAAATAATATTATGGTTATTCTATGTATAAGAATAATGGTTATTTCCATTGTAATTGTGACGGTTACTCCATGTTTAACCTTAATGGATATTCCATGTGTGTGTAAGAATTATATGGGAATGATGCTTCATGTTACCTACTTGATTTTTCTACCTCTTATATGTGTTTTATTGAAAAAATATGCTTTCACAAGGACAAGTAATGTACATGCTAATTACAACGGTTTAATGTATTAACATTTTTTAAAATATATTATGAGATTTCATTACATATAAGAAACCATTTTGAGTTTTATTATTCCTTTACGATTTATTAATAATTGTGTCATTCAAAGTTATGGATGGAGATGTTGATTTCATGGGTATGAATTTTTTTAATTTGAAACAATGTTTATTTTCAAAAAGTTATATTTTATAAGTATTCATGGAATAATAGTTACGCTGATTATTTTTTATACAACTTATAAATTTGTTTTATCTCATAACATTTTTTAAAATGTTTTTTGTAGTTAATAAGAATTGGTAAGGGAAAATAATGAGTTAATTTAAAAGTTTGGAAAATTATTTATGAAAAGAAAAAATGTTTTATTTTATTTGTTTTGTTTGGTGTAAAAATGGATACATAGTAGAAGTGGAAACTTTGTAATATGTCAGATCATTATTTAAGATATGTGATATGACTCAATAAGTTTACATACCTAAAATTTATATGAGAATGTAATAAATTTAAATCTAGTTTAAAGTCTCTAGAGTATGTAATGTTTATCGTTGAGTCTTTTTTATTGGTATCAGAGAAAGGATTGGATATATTTAAAAGTTAGGATGTTATTTTAACAGATTTTTTTTCCTCTATACCAACAAATTATAGTTTGATATTGACAATTATAGTAATTTTGGATATATTGGTGAAGGATATATTAGTGTTTATCATTCAAAAATGATGATTTATTGTAATTTTATTAACATGATCAGAATAACTATTTTGGATTAGTAAATGGTTGGATACAAAAAGAACCATAGTAATAATGTATGTGAGTAAAAATATAGTGGATTCTTGAATGAGAAATAAAACCTAATGGGAGCCTGGCTGAGAACTATTTTAGTTATTATTAATTGACTATAATGAGTAATGATTAAAAACTGAACCTTGTTTATTTTTCTAATGCATAAAATAAGAGAGAAAAGATACCCCATGTATGTTAATGTGATAATTGTCATAAACTTAAATATATTAAATGAAATATGTTTCATGATTGAGGAATGAATCACACATGAATCAATCATTAAATAAAGTGAAAATGTTTTATATATTGTAATGTAGGTTATATGAAAATAATCATACAAGGTAATATAGATGTGTTTGAATAAATCTATAAAGGGGAAACAATTTATTCTCAATGTATAATTGTAATGTTTTTTTATCTTAGGATAATGGTAATTATGAAAATCATCATCATGTGGGGAATGTTTAAGAATGCAATCTATAAGACAATATAGATGAATGTTTAAGAATTCATAATACCGTTATTTTTTAAGATTAGGAACTATAAATGACATATAAAATGTATGAATTATATATTGTCATATTTTTTGATATAATTCAATCATAATTCATTATTCATATTTTTTTATGAATAATGTAATATTATAGAAAATCAATGTTAATGTGTTATGAAGAATGCTGAATGGTTGAGGTGTGTGCATATTGGGATTCAATAATTATAATTTGAGGGTAAAAATTAGTACTAATTTGATGTTTTATGTGATTGATGTACTTTGGGATCCATTTATTATCTAGGTATTTGTATAAATTATGTTTAACATGTGACGACGTTATTTGAGAAATATTGAAATTTACATTTTTTGGAAATAATTTTAATGTAATGAATAACCTTTTGGTTTCATATAATAATTTATTCTTAGGTAATTAGTGGTTATTACATTATTAGGATGCTCATCATATTTCTGGTTATTTTATAAGTGTTACATTAACATCATTTTAGAAAAAGTAAAAACAATAAGCCAAAATAATACCCTACACATTTGGAAAGGACACCGGGATTTGACCCATAACTGAAGGGATACAAGGGTACATGACCTCCCATCGTCGAACGTGATGTACTGGTTAACATGATTTTTTCATTATTTAGTTGATATGAAATATAATGGTTAATTTCATTTTTTGAAAATATGTTTTATCATATAGAACACCATATAATTGAAAAGTGGTTTGGATATAATGTAATTAATGTTATTTTAGAAGAAGATAACAATTTTGTGGTCCATATATAGTTACGGTAAACATGATATTAAGGTATTTTATTTATGATTTAATGGATGAATTATATTTTGGAAGAATATATTATTTTAATGTCTATTAATAGTTATTGAGTTTATTTATGGATGTTATTTTAATATCTTAGAGATTATGTTAATAAGGAAATTACATATATTGTATGAGACATTAAGATTGATTGATGTTATTTGGAGATTGAAACTAAATTTAGCTTGGAAGAATATGTGATAAATTCTATTTAATATACCTCTTTCAATATTATACTAAATTTATTTGATGATTTTTATGGTTAGTTATTTATTGAATGGTTATGTTGTACTTTGGGTTTTAATGTTAAATTTTGGAAATTAATATAGTTTTTATTAGTCTGAAGGTTTATTCAATTTTGGAATTATCTTGTCTTGTATTAATCAATTTGGTTTTGGATAATTTCTAAATGCACAAGGAATATATTTTTATCCTTTTTTAGATTATTTGACCCATACGAAGTAGATTCTGGTGCTTCATGTAGGATAAATTCATCATCAATACTCATCTTTTGGAAAAAAAATAATGAGTTTATAGTTGAAATTGAATAAAATATAAAATTACTCTTGTCATGTAAGTATATTTATTTGCACTTTTACCATAGATGATAAATTAATCCCTTTAATCATGGAAAAGAATCATCAAATATAAATGTAATCCCTTTACTTATTTTACTGATAAATCAATGGAATTTTAACCCATCCCAGATTTATGGTTTTCTAAAGGGTGACATTCCCATGATCATGTTCTCTATCTATCTATATCAGTCCTTGGACGATATTTTTTTCTTTCATATCCACATTTTCACTATCCACCGATGATTTATTAAATGGAAACAATTTTATGTGTTATTCAACATAACATTCATACTTCCTTTTTTTCAGTTTTTATTTTGATATTTTATTAACCCTTTTAAAAATGTGGGAGTTTCATCAATTGTATTTTGAAAACTAAATCCCATGTTTTTCAATCCTGAGTTCAAATTTCCAGAATGAAATATCTCAAATTGGGTTGAATTTATTACCCTGATATTTTTCTATATAAGACTATGTTTGATGACAAAAAAAATACCCAACACCAAGCATAAACAAACCAAAAAATATTAATATTTAAATGTTACCATTATATCCTATACATTAAATTGGAGGGTATGTAAAAGATTAACTAAATTTTTAAATTTATATATTTAAATATTTTAATAAATATGAATGTATTGATTTATTCTTATAAATAATGAATCAATTTTTTGAAAAGGCATTTTATTCGTAAAAAATACGCTTTCTTAGAAAAATGGGTTTTCTTACTTTTTTAAGAGTAAATATTAAATTTATTTTTTGAAATATTATAAAAATTATTTAGAATAATGAATTTCATTTTTTTTTTGATTTTTAATGAAAAAATTATATTTGGATAGATTTTTTAGAATATTTCAAAAGCATTTATTTTTCAATAAATAGTGAATAATAATTATTTTTTAAAATTATATTTTCTTTTTAAGTATTTATAATGTAAAATTCAACTTTTTGTTAGTTTTTAAATTTAATTTGTTACTTTTGATTTAAAATATTAAAATTATTTATTTTTAAATAAAATTTATAGTTGAATTTTGAATAAAGATTTTTATATATAAAATGGTAATTTTTCTAAAAAACTATTTCCTATCGCCTTTTTCCTGTATAATATTAAATTAAATTCTGACACATGCGTTTCAAATCATAAAAAAAAATATTCCATAATTTAAATCATGGAGTCAAACTTTTTTAAATATTTTCCATTTATTTTAGGTCAATATGAATATTAGACATAGTAATTTCTTTTACAATGTAAATGGTAAATCAGTTAACTAATGTTAAATATAAAATAATAAGAAATATAAAATTACCCTAAGTCTTGATTTAATATTATTTATTGATTAAATTTCATCCATAATCATCATATGGTCATTTTTATGTCTTTTTTTATTTAGATGAGATTATAACCTTTATTATATTTTTTATAGAATATATAAATGACAAAATATGGTTTTTAATAACTATAAAATTTTTAAAATTTCTCTAACAAGAGGCTTTGTCCCATTATAAAAATTAATTTAAAATATAAATTATTTATTTTCATCATGTTAATTTTTATTTAAAATATTTAGTGAAGAAATAATTACCCTAAAATTTACAGAGCATTGACCCAATAATTATTCAATTAATGAAAAAATCAAATAAATGAGATTGAAATATTGAAAATAATATAATTTGAAATAATTACCTGATATAAAATTTTTCAAGATTCAAATGAATTTTTTGGGATGTATTAAAATAAGTTTTTCCAATTTTACTTGTTTTCATGATGTTATTAAAATCATAGTAATGAATAGTTATAAAAATTAACATTAATGACATATTAGAATAAATAATTTCTTATTAAATGATTTAAAATTTAAAAAAAAATTATATTAATCCAAGTGATTTAAATATATTTTTAAATATCAAACATGGTGAATTTATGGGATGTTTTACCATTTATATTAACTATATTGACCAATAAATATTCAAATATTTGATGTCACAGTAAGTGTAAAAGGGCTTAATAGTTGGTTGAAACATAATGTTAAGGGTAAAAAACATAGTATAAAAATGTATTATTTTTAATATATAAGATTATTTCGACCCATTATCATCCTATATAAGAAATTAATCAGTCATTATTCATTTTTCATTGAAAATTAATTTATATTAGTAGTATATATTGTGAAACTCCATGCATTCCGCTCTCCGATATTATAAAGGGGAATATCTTATACACATTTCCTGACACATAAAACCCCATTTTTATTAGATAATAAATAACCAAATACCTTCTTAGTGTCCCTCCCCTAATTATTATTATTATTTTGCATAATACCAACCTTTGAGGGATTATGGCATTAAACATTGGAGGTTTTCCAAAGAAAATGTATAGTTTTTAACCGCATGTTTTTTGGTATTTCTTCATCCACCTCCTTATAATATTCTTCAACTATGCTGAAATAATAAAAAAATATCACATATTTACTAATATAAAATTATGTTATGGAATGACCTATATACATCTCATTTTCTATTAAATGAGAAATGAAAATATTGTTCATGTGTACAGCGGACTACCGCCTCACGAATCGATTAAATTAGTCTTCTATTAACATACCTCATGGATAGATTATAGGGATGGAGTTATGATTTATAAATTATATTCATGAAATTCTTATCATTATTAAAAGAAAATATACCATTTATTATCTTATCATGTCATTCACTAAAAAATGATGACATCATTCTTGTGTATCTATGGATAACCATCTCCCCAAAGTGATGTGATTAAATTTTCATCCCCATGTCACATCAAATATAAAGATATATGTATATTTAAAGAAGTAATTTTATAATTATTGTATTATTAGAATTATTTAAATAAAAAATAATACATACCTTATTTTTATAATTATCTTCGAAAAATAGAAATACTACACAGGCATACGTTTGGCCTATCGTCTCCATTATTGTAACACACTTTATTTTTCATAACCATATTTAATTGTTAGATTTAAAAGTATAATTTTTTGTATAAAAATTATAATCATATCATGATTATTATTTTGGTGATTTTGTAATAATGACATCTTTGGCCATTGTAAAACTATCGAATCAATTTCGGACATATGAGTCGTTATCATTGAAACGCTTAATGTAAATTTAATTAATTAAGTAAATAAATATATTATGGTAAGAGGTAAAATAGACATACTAATAAAAATAAAACATTTCTTCATCTTGTATAAATTAACCTAAGTTCATTTATTAGTATTATAAAAAACTTACATGGAGATTTAGAATTCGATTAAGGGTATTTCTTTTCAAAATCATCATTACTGTTTTCCTCAACACTATACTTTTCTTTGATATGAATAATAATTATTTATAAATATTATTTAAATCGAGTTTTTACAATTATTATTTACATTATTAATTTTATTATAACTGATTTTTATTAATTTAAAAAAAATATTTGAAAGGAATCATTTTTTCATTTTCCAAATGATATACATTGTGTTATCTCTGAAAAAATATGGAATGAATATTTATTTAAATTCAATGGAATGAATGTATTTTCCCAATATCATGACTAATTTCTTTCATTTAATAATTATTTATATTATTACAAGGTTCTTTTAAAATAAAATTTCTTCCTTTATATGTCCACAAATGTTTAAAAAAATCTATTTCTAATTGAATGTTTATTTTATGCAAGAATATAGTAATGGTTTTTTTTGGTATTTATATTAATCAATGAAAGAAAAAAATTATTTAAATTATGTTTTATGATTAAATTTATTCAATATGAACATTATATATGATATGGTTCATGAGAATTATTTATGAGTATGGGTGGTTCATTTATAAAAAATGCAGGTGAGCCCATTTGAGCTCTCCGATGTATTGGGTAATGGTATGTAGTTAACTGATTACGTTTCACCTAAGAGAATATGGTAATATAATATTATGGATATTACAAATATGGAATGGAGTCAACTGATTAGGTTTATCATAATAGATTATGGAAATATAGACACAGACCAATCCTTTTTTTATTTCAAAATCACTTTTGAGGAAAAAGCGGGAAACCCGAACATATCCAGAGCATAGGAGTCAACCACAAAAAGAGACAACAATGTTGCATAAAACAAGAATAATAATGTTATAGCCAGTTACCCTATAAATCCCCCAATAAAGAGAGGTTACATGTATATTTGGCTCATTCCTTAGAAGATCTTCAATGTGATCCACAATATTGTCCTAGGCTTGGATATATTCTTCTGCATTGATCTTTCCTTTGTTAAATCCTCGTGCTAATATGTTGTCCTTTTTGTTGATCCACTCCAATTTCTCTACATTAGTGCCAAATATACCTGACCTTTTGTATATTCTATTAACAACCTCTTACGAAGATTTAATCTGCATTTATTCATCTATAATTTGTTCCTTATAGAGAAGAACAGGGTGTAAATGTTCTCAAGTCTCCACTTTCATTTTACCTGCCATTCCTCTTTTGATTTCGTCTAGTATTGAATCCCAATTTTACACCATTACATTGCCATAAAAGGCCTTAATTCCCTTACCTAGAGCTTACTCACACATCTCATCCAACAACTACTTATCACCTTGAACACTTGTTAAGTTCTCTGGTGGTTTGTGTGTCCCATTATTTTTTGTCATCCCTGAATATCTAGTAACAATTGTCTTCCGGGTATTTGAGTAATCATTGCAGGGTCTAGAACTTTTCCATTCCTTATGAACCAGGAAATTCCAGGTGGCAAGACTCCCTTTATTTCTCTTTCTCAAGACAGGCCCCACCTCCATGCCCCCTTGTGAAACATGCTCATATTCTATCGTGGATAGGGAGTTTTATTCTTCATCACATAGTTCAGTATTCACAGAAGACCTCGACTTGACTTGATTTCATTTCCATCTTGGCATGTGTGTTTTCCATCATTCTAGTTCGACATTCTCTTTCCCATTAGCAAGCAAGGCTGTGAAATGATTGTAGAGATGAAAAGATCCTGAAGGTTCATGCTGGACGAGTGGACTGGAACCTGCATGGGCATCGATGCTAGAGACAGCGGAAAGCACGACCTCCTATCCCTTTACACTCCCTCTATTATTCACCTTATTGGTATAAGAAGGTCTAGCATGTGAGTCCTAATCCACCTTCTTAGCAGTATCCAAATCACTTATCATCCTAGAAAAAATATCCACAACTCACGGAACTAGAATCCAAGATTTGGGGGGCTTTGGGCACACCCTCACACCAGCCAAGAGCCTACCTGGATCCTGCCTTGACAATGGGATTTAACCTGAAATGATCTGCGCCCCTTAATCCATGTGAATTGCTTCCGTTTGGTTGACATCAGGATGCCCCAACCCCAAAACCACTATAGGGACGGGGTTAAAAACATCAGTTGTGTTACTGATGTCTTCCAGCATAGCGGTCTGAATGGGATGATTCTCCCTCGAAGAAGTAGATACCACTGAGTGTTTCCAACCATCCCGACTAGGGCCACCTCAACGTGTAATAGTTTCATGGGGAATATAGTATCCCCTAAGACAACTCCTCTCACCTCCTCAACCCCTCTTGACCCGAGCTGGAACCCTAGATGACTGTAGTCATCCTGAACTATGGCGTTCTAGAGAACTGTAGGGTTTCCATTAGCCTATGGTCCACCTTCTGGCCATTGAAAGGAGGCTGGATCTTTCCAGTCCCTACGAACACTACAACACTCCAAAACCATATATCCCAGCCATTTACAGTATGATAAAAAATTGGGCCAAGACTCAAACACCACTGCTCGTTTCCATCTGAACTCTTCCTCGACAGCGATCCAGATCCATTCCATTGGGGGTTTTGAATCATCAACCTCGATGCAAATTTGAGGTGAAATCGGGTGACAAATGGAAGTAGTCTGACTATCAAAGCATAAGTATCGGCATACCATATTCCCCAGCATACAAATAATGGATGGATTTTGGAACATCAAAGTTAAATTAGGAAAACATACCCACACCGTCAAAGTAGGAGAACCACATTTCATGTTGAACTCAAAGGCCCAATTAAAGAGATAAAATGGAGCCCATTAATGGATCGTGGAGCACTAGACCAGGCAGTAATCAGGTCGGCCTCCGAAGAAAAATGAACCATCAAATGTCGCATGTCGAGGAGACCAATCACCGCTCGTTCGAGGAGACCCCAAAAACCGAAGAAGAATCGGTCGAAGGCATTGACCGAAGGACGTTTATTTCTGAATTGGGCTACCAGCGTGAGTCTCCGGAGGTATGAAGCCTTAATGAATTCTTTGGTGAGATCTCTGATTGAGGTGAGCCTCTAATGAGGTCTGAATCCTTGGGGGAAATCAAAATCGCGGGGAATGGAGGAAGGAAATCAGGATTAGTAAGCAGGATGAAGGGCTGATGCCAGAAGGAGGGGCAAAGTGGCGACCATAACAGATGAGATTATTGGAATACACTATGATGTTTATTCCAATTATAACCCTGATGTTTATATCAAGGGTATCTTTAATGGTTAATCCAATTATAACCATGTGGTTATTTCAAGTGTGTATAAAAATGGAATAAAAATGATTCTTGAAGTTACCTAAAAGATTTATCCAATCTTTGTATGTGTTATGAAAATATTTTGATTTCACAAGGAAAAGGGATGTATATTATTATTCATAAGGTTGATAGTATAACATTTTGAATAAATAATTGTGATATTTTATCATCTCAATGAAACCTCTATTTGTTTTATTTTTCCTCTATTATTCATTGTGAAATGTTTTATGAATATCCTTTTGTAGGGATGTTGATTTATTCAATAAGAAAATGTTTTTTTGAGACATATTTTTTATTAAAAAATGAATACTTTTATTTATTCAAGGACTAACAATTACTTTATATCTTTTTTATGCACCTTAATTAATTTTTTGTGAGTATATTTTGTTGCAAAAAAATCATTGGGTTAAAGGATGTGTAAGAGAATAAAATAAGTCATGTTAATAGTCCCAAAAAAAATTTATGAAAAAAAATATATCAATTTTTTGGAATATGGATACTAAGTAGATGTTTCTACATTGTAATTTTTCGGATTGTTACCTTGAGTTATTAACTAACTCTATAAAACTATTAACCAAAAAAATTGATTTTAAGAATGTGAATTCGAGCTTAAAGTCAATAGGAAATGTAATGTATAAGGTGGGGTCAACACAGTTGGTATGAGATAAAGGTTTATCTAACAATATAGGTTATGTTGTTATTTAAAAAAAGTTAAAAGTCCCCTGTAACCACATAGGATAGTATGTTATAGCTAATTATGCTCTTTTTGGATTCTATTCGTAAAGATATATTAGTATTTATCATCCTTGTAATATTTCTTATCATGATTTTATTTATATGCTCGAACATAATTTTTTTAGTTTACAAAATGGAAAGACTCGTCAGGAACTGATGAAGTAATGGATGCGAAGGAAAATATTTTAGTTTTCTAAATGAGAAAATCAATTGAATGAGGGTTGTAGTGATAACTCCGGTGGTTATTCATAATCAAATACCAGATATAATGATTAATAACATGAACCTTGGTGAGTTTCTCAATGCATCACTGTTTCCAATGCTTTCACCAGGGCGCACATCTGTCGGTGGAGGACGCACTGATCTATTGCCCCGCATTCTTGCTTTCCAAAGGCGGGCGACATCCATCGGTTATTCAGGGGAGTGTTCTCCTTGATCGAAATAGGATTATGGGATGTTGATTCCTCCTTCCATGGATTCCTCCTCAGAACTAATCACCTAGTCTGAGTCTCCCTTAAAGATTAAGACATTTTTCGTGAAACTCTTCTCAGTGTCATGTCTTCATAGACGCCGGTTAATTACACTGCTTCTGTCAGGACATTCCAAGGGGTCAAGTTAGGATAGAAACCTTTGATTGGTGGTGTAGTCACATTAGACATCGATGGCGTGTCTAGATGCTGAAACACTAATGTGTCTAGATTTGTTCCCCTTATGATAGGGCTTCTCGAGGGCGCAGAAGCCCGATGCATCACACGTTGAATGCAGGGAATTATATACCATATGCATTTCTTTGAGGATTTCCTCAGCTTCCCATGTTTAACACATGGTATTTTGTGAGTTTAACAACTAGAAGAGATGGGTCCGACTGATCAGAACACTAATGGGAGTGAATAAAATCGGTGGATCCCCAGAAGGGATCACCTGAGTGTCCTACTATATGTGCAGATCAAAGAGTTCGATGAAGATGGATCTGAGGATGCTTGGGTCCCTAAAAAAAGGGAGCACCAAGATTTTCCATTGGCAGGTATTGAACCTCAGGGAGGTTTTCTACATACCCTGGGTATATCATAGGGGTCAAAACCCCCATAGTTTGAAGGGGTGTTGAATCGGGGTGTACACAAAGGACAATGAACTGATGACACGCTGAGGATTACGTGTGGTTAGCGGCCCATCACAAGAGGGATACTCTTGGTTGGATGGTTATGAATTTTGTGGGGCCTATGCATGGTTTTCTTTCCAAGTGCCACAAAGGGCAGTGAGAAAGTGGGTGACATGATCTCATCGGGATGTGGTAGCCCGGGAAAGAATTAGAATTGATGAGGGTGGTCAAGAGAAGTGGATGGAGAATGATATGGAACCAATGTGAGGAAGATGGTGATGTTGGGATTGAGCCCCAAAGAGACATCCTACATATCCTCATGGTAGGGAATCAAAGTCCACATAGTGCGGTGGGTGTATAGGACACTTGAGGAGTCAACTCGTGAGAATGGATGCTTGGAAAGGACCGAAGGGAAATATATTTTTCGAATTGAGGTGTGATCTTCCCACAACACAGGGGGCTCGAGGGAGATACCGCGATGGGACATGAGTGATGGGATTGAACCTTAGGGAGGCTTCCTATGTATTCCAATGATAGGGAATCAATTTCCACATAGTTTGGGTTGGGGTATAGAATTGGGGTGTACACATAGGACAACGACCCAATGATATGTTGGGGTTTACGTGTGGTTAGTAGTTCGGGTTGGACTGACACCCGAGGGGCAGACCAAAGATGTGGGTCCCAACGAGGAATACAACAGCTTACCATCAGTTGGGGACTACAATATCTTATCACACATTGGGGCTACAATAACTTACCATTGGTTGAGGTACAATGGATTACCGCTGGTCAGGGACTACAACGGCTCACCGTTGGTTGGGATTACAACAGCTTAACAATGGTCAGGGATTCAATGAATTACCACTAGTTGGGGGGCTACAATAGATTACTACTAGTTGGGGTTATAATGGATTATCTCTAGTTGGGGGCTACAATGTCTTTCTGCTGGTAGGTCTTACAATGACTTACCTCTGGTCGGGGTTACAACGTCTTACTGCTAGTTGGGAGATACAACAACTTACCATTGGTTGGAGTTACAATGGATTACCACTAGTCAGGGTTACAACGACTTACCACTGGTTGGGGTTGAACCTTAGGGAGGCTTCCTATGTACCCAATCTAGGAAAAAATAATCAAAACCCACGTAGTTCGAAAGTATACAGTTTAGCATCTTTTTGGATGAATAGGGGCCGTACAATTTAACGTCGTTTAGGATGGGGGTGAACCGACGTGAAGTGGTTGGGACCAATGGTTGTTTGGATTGAACCTTAATGAGGATTCCTACATACCTTCCTTGGAAAGGGGAAAGAATCAAAGTCCATGCATTTTGGATAGTGAATACATTTGAACATCATGTAGGACGAAGGTGAACTGACATGAAGCTGTTGGGCTTGAACTTCGAAGAGGCTTCCTATGTAACTTGCTTAGAATGGGGTATGGATGAAAGTCCACATTGTTCAGATAGTGAATATAGTTTAACACCATGCGAATCGAAGGTGAACCGACGTGAAGGGTTCGAGACAAGTATGTGTTGGGATTGAACCTTAGGGAGGCTTCCTACGTACCTTACTTGAAAATGGGAAAGGATCAATGTTCGCGTAGTTCAGATTGTGAATACAATTTAACATCATTTGGGATGAAGGTGATCTAACATGAAGGGGCTATGACAAGTAGGTGTTGGGATTGAACCTTAGGGAGGCTTCCTACAAACCTTTCTTAGAAAGGTGCAAGGGTCAAAGTCCACGTAGTTCAGAAGGTGAATGCAGTTTAATGTCATGTGGGACGAAGATGAACTAACGTGAAGGGGATGGGACAAGTAGGTGTTGTGCTTGAACCTCATGGAGACATTCTACATACCTTTTTTGGAAAGGGGAAAGGATTATAGTCCATGTAGTTGAGATGTTGAATACAGTTTAACTCCATCTGGGATGAAGGTGAACTGACGGGAAGGTGTCAGGGCAAGTAGGTGTTGGGCTTGAACCTCAGGGAGGCTTCCTACGTACGTTTCTTGGAAATGGGTAAGGATCAAAGTCTAGGTAGTTTGAAAGGTGAATACGGTTTAACGTCATGTAGGACATAGTTGAACCAACGTGAAGGGGTCAGGACAAGTTGGTGTTGGGATTGAACCTCCGGGAGGCTTCTTACGTACCTTTCTTGGAAAGAGGAACAGATCAAAGTCCATGTATTTGGGAAGGTGAATACAGTTTAATGTCATATGGTATAAAGGTGAACCAACATGAAGGGGTTGGGATAATTAGGTGTTGGGATTGAACCTCAAGGAGGCTTCTTACGTATCTTTCTTGGAAAGGGCCAAGGATCAAGGTCCACATAGTTTGGAATGGGGTGTAGAACTAACACTATAAGGAGGCCTAGAGAGGATTTCATGGTCGATGTTTACTCTAAGTGTAACGGCCCGGGGTTTTGGGGTCCATTACTTGGTGAGAATATGATGTTTGGGGTGTTCTGGGTGGTCTGGAAGGCCATCCCAGCTTCTCGGTGAAGCTTACGACTCCTAATGGTGGCCTCGACCTACCGGTAGCCTTGGCCTACCCGTAGCCTTGGCCTACCGGTGGAACGACCTACCGGTGGCTCGGCCTACCAGTGGCTCAGCCTACCGGTTGCTCGGCCTACCGATCATCGCGGCCTACCGATAGCTCGACCTACCGATAGCTCAGCCTACCGGTAGCCCCAGCCTACCGGTAGCCTCGGCCAACCTGTAGCTTGGTCTACCGGTAGACCTAGCCTACTGGTGACCTCCACGGGTTTTCCAGTAGCGCCTCCTTTTTGCGCGAATTGGTTTTAAACCGTGTTTTCATCCCTTTAAGCTCGTTTTAAATACTATTAATGGTATTTAATTAAGTGTTGGTGAGGTACCCTCTTTAACGGAAAACCATGTGTTTTGGTCATTCCTTTAACCATGTTTTGAGGAATGCCTCTACCGCATCCTGTGAGGAGTCCTTGGGTAAGGAGGTGTGCATCAGTTTTAACCACCCCAAAGGGTGGGGAACTTTTAAATTGGATGTGTGGGGTGGCCCAACCACGTGGTCAACCCCTGATCCCACTTCTTCCATGGTTTCGAGTTTTTCTCCATATCTTAACCGTCCCGAGGACGCTGTATCTCAGCTTATAAACCTAAAGGCTTCTCCTCTCCCTACATTTTTTTCTCTATCACCCTGCGCTCGGAATAACCTTCTTCCGGAAGAGTTGTACCCCCCGCGAAGTTTTCCTTGATCGCGTTCCATGGAGTTCCTACTACTCCTATTTCTAGTTTCCATGCGAGGACTGAGACGTCGATCCTTGATCAATCAGGTAGGGATATTACCTTCATCTCTCCTTTCTGTGTATCATGCGGGGAGGGAATGCTTTTGTCTCTATGGAAATTGATGAAACCAAACTTAATAAAGATAATTAACGTACCATTAAAGGAAAAATTGGGCGTGATGTTCTATTGTACTCTATTATGTTGATATGTGTTGTGAATTTTACGGGCCTATGCTCACCAAAAATCATGGTTGTTGGTGGTCTTTATCTGTGCACTAATGAACCTTGGTGCTCCTGTATGTTTAAATAACCATATCATGGAATTGGTTAATTACATATACTCAGTTAAATAAATTGAAAGCACTAGGATCAACCCATTTATGTGATGACCCCAATTAAATCGCAGTGGAATTGAAACCATGGTGTGCGTTAAATATTTTAAATCTGAAAACACTTGCATGGGCCTGCCTTGTCTTGGTGGTAGTGGTTTGGTTGTTCTCTTTCACAGGCCGATTGTGGGTGACTTTATGGTTTTCGTAGATGGGGTCTTAGATTGCTGGGTTGATATGGGCGGGGGATGGGATCCCCTGTTGATATACTCTCACTGGTTGTGAATCTGAGGTTATGTGGTTACTCTGCTTATATCACGAATTGGGGTGGAATCCTTTGTTGTTGAGAAACCATTGGCTCCTGGATTTTAGGGACATGGGGCTGTGTCTCGGGGTTTGTTTTGTTTCCAGTACTTCGAGGGATCTCACTTAATCCCTAATTTTTGTGACTTCACAAGAGAATCGGGTGGGAATGCTTAAATTACCTGATGGTTTTCATTTCTGCCTTGTAAATGTCTCATCTGTGAATGTGCCTGTTAGTTGCCCAGTAGTGAAGGGATTGACTCATACTGAACTGTTATGAAATGATAACTTGAATAGGGGAACTGGGAACTATTTTTTGTGTGTTTGTTTTCTAAGGAAGCAGTTCTTGGGAACCTTCTTGAATCGATTTGGGAGCCATAGGTTGGGATTTTTGTTGGCATATATATGTGTGTAACAATATGTATTGTGTTTATTCGCACCCCACCCACATTGGGCACTTAGTGTCGGACACCCCATTTCATGGGGAAGGGTGTTTCCCCCTAGTTACTCTCCTTCATGCCCCCTCTTCCCTCAGCTGTGATGGCTGGAGGTGACGTTACACCCAAGATTCATTGGGTAGGTTTCGTTTGGTGTGTTGTTAGACCAGGACTCTTCGGGCAGGTTATTTCCAAGAATCTTCAGGATGGGGCCCATGTGTTTTTGGGCAGGGGTTATGGTTATGGTTTGTTTTCCCAGGTGTCTTCGGGATGAGGCCCAGGTGTGTGCGGGTAGTGATGGATGGTTGTGAGGCCCAGGTGTGTGCGGGTAGGGATGTGTGGTTGTGAGGCCGAGGTGTGTGCGGGCAGGGATGTGGATGGTTGTGAGGCCTAGGTGTGTGCGTGTAGGAAGAGCGTGGTAGTGTCTGGACGTTTTCCGTTAGGGATGAGCAGCTAGCTAGTAGGGTAAATGGTGGTGTGGGGTACCCAAATGTTTTGTTCTTTATTATTACCTTACTTCTTGAGTTATTTGGTGAGCGTGGTCGGTGAGGTGGGATGGATAGACTCCATGATAGATGTTTGTTCTTCTACTTCTCACGGGAATTTAGTACGTCTCCCCACTTGTGCATGAGAGCTATAGGTTTTTCCTATTTATTTTACTTTGTATGCTCACCCTACGTTTACTTTCAGGTTATCAGGAGGACTTCGGAGGCCGAGCGGGACCTTACTGGTCAGGATGTTGGAGTTTCTGTTGGTCACTATTGTTTTCTGCTTCGCCTTTTCTTTTCATGTTGGTTTGTACTTTGGAGTTCTTGTACTTTGTTCAATTTTGTTTTTTTATTAAAACATGCATTCATTTTGGTTTTTACCTTGAGTTTTCTATACTTGGTGGTATTTGGTGTTGACTCATTATTTCTCCCAATCTTGGTTAACTAAAAAGGGTAATGACTCCCATATTGTGAAAATGTTATACCATTGGTTCTAGTCGCCACTTCGAGGCCTACTGGAGGTGGGATTCAGGGGTCATTATCTCTCCTTCAACTTAAATAAGGAAGGTCTTGGAAATCTGTTGTCCCTTCCCTCTCTTCGTTGAAGGCGGGTCGTGACAGAATGGTATCAGAGGCAGAGGTTGAGGGATAGGATGGATTCTATAGTTAGGCACAGTGAGGATTGCATGGGATGGTAGGGAAACAATGTTAGGTGATCTTAGTTTGTGAAATAGGCCAGGGAGGACTGGCTAGGACATGGGATTTTAGGGGCCCCATGATCTGATGCAAGGACCCTGAGCCTATCAAACGACCAAGTGAGACTACATTTATTGTGGGGTAGAGACCCTAGGGAAGGTACATGCATCATACTAATTGTGTTTTTAATCGATTTGGGGTACCTTGGGGAGAAAAATTTAATAATAATAATAATAATTCCCTTGTTACATGGGCTTAGGAATTCTTTGTTTACCTTGCAGCTATGGAACCCGGACGTTATCCACGAGTGACTCAGGTGGTTGAGGCCCAGTGGATCAAGGCATTTGACTAGCAGAGGGTTGACCGAGATGAGGAGGACGACTTGTGGAAGAGGACTCGACACTCCTTCCAGCGATAAACCCTCTAGAAATATGGGGACAGCGTTTCTGACTCAGTAACGGAGGGAAGGCTCTAGGAGCTACCCATCACCTTCTATTTAATCCAAGCTCCAAGGGAGTACTGGGTTCCGTTGGCCATTAATCAGCTGATAGGGGTAGCACTTCAGTGGTGGACGCTTTTCCTAGAAGAGAAGATAGAGACCGAGGTTTCATGGGCCAGTTTTGAGAAGTAATTTCCTGAGGAGTTCCTCTCCTATACGGTGAAGGATGAGAAGAGACAGGAGTTGCTCTCCCTTCAGCAGGGAAGCATGTCAGTGAGAGAGTTGGGGATCAAGTTCAAATGTCTATTGCACTTTTCCCCGGATCTCTTTCCGGATGAGGAGTCTCAGGAAAGACGGTTAGAGGAGGCACTCCGTCCTTATCTTCAGTATGTTGTCACTCCCTTCTCTCTTCCGACGTACCTAGCAGTACAGAAGAAGGTCGAGATAGTAGAGAGGATGCACTCGAAGGGAGGCACACCACGAGAAGGGAACTAGCTAAGTTCATCAAAGGGGAAGGTGGTCAATAGTAGGTCTCTGGTGACATGGCCTTCTAGGTTTCGACAATAGGGTTTAGGCCTCATTAGTTCCAGTCCCGAGCTTCTGGTCCTTGCCCCTTTTCCACATGGCCAGGACCTAAGTGTTTCTCTTGTGGAGTTTTCGGGCACATCCAGAGAAGGTGTCCGACTCGAGCTCCACATGGTGGAGGTGGGCAGTTTCATCACCCACCTCAGCAGCACCCGTTGCCGACAAGGCCTTTCCAGAAGCAGCAGCAAGCCCCTGGCCCTCTGAGGGATGACCTTGGAGGAGGAGACTGACACTAGGGTGCTCCTCAGGGACCTCAACCGGGGCGTGGTCGGGGAGGTGGTTGACAACAGCGAGGCAGGGGATCTAGGCATGGACAGTTTTACATCATAGAGTTAGTAGCTCCGGCGGGAACAGAGGTCGTTCGAGGTTCGATCAGTTTATTCAGCACTCTTGTTTCTTCCTTGTTTGATTCGGGAGCTTCGCACTCCTTCGTTATGCCCAAATTAGCCCATGATCTGGGTCTGGATGCTGAGAGACTTTTTGTGGCCCTAGTGTTGAGAACACCAGTTGAGGGTCAGACCAGCGTATCTTACTTTTTCTGGGGATGTAGACTGATGTTGGGACCGCATTAGTCCAGTGGATAGCTTCTTTCTTTGTAGATGCAACAATACGATGTCATTCTAGGCATCGACTGGTTATTCTCCGTGCATGCCATCATCGACTGATATCAGAGAAGGATTGAATTCTCCAATGAGGATGGGTGGCGTGTTGATTTTGTTGGCGAGAGGAGTTATCAGGGAGAGAGTCAACATGTGGAGCCACTCCTTTCTATGATGGACGGGATGTCAGTGGAGTCGGCGGACGCCGGAATGATGGAGGTCCTATAAGTCGTAAGAGAATTCCCTAATGTCTTTCCTGATGAGGTTGTGATTCTACCCCCACAACATGACATTGAGTTTGGGATAGACTTACAGCCTGGTGCCTGCCCGATCTCTATGGATCCTTATCAGATGGCACCTTCTATGTTGCGGGAGTTGCGGATTCAGATTGATGATCTGATGGAGAAGGATGTTGTTCGACCCAGCGTGTCGTCGTGGGGTGCTCCAGTTTTGTTTGTAAAGAAGGAAGATGGTAGTCTACGACGGTGCATAGACTACCGGAGGTTGAATCAGGTGACGATCAAGAATCATTTCCCCCTCCAAAGGATAGACGATCTTTTCGACCAGCTGAGGAGATAAGGTTGGTTCTCTAAGATTGATCTGTGGTCTGGATACCACCAGTTGAGAGCGAAGGAAGGTGATATCTCTAAGATGGATTTTAGGTGCATATATGGCCACTTTGAGTTCATGGTCATTCCGTTTGGCATTAAAAACATACCAGCTATTTTCATGAACCTCATGAACTCTGTCTTCTGAGAGTTTTTGGACCAGTTCGTTGTGGTGTTCAACGATGACATTCTCATCTACTCAAGATCAGCGGAAGAGCATGTTGAGCATATTAGGGCAGTTTTGGGAGTCCTTCAACACCACCATCTTTATGGGAAACTATCTAAGTCCAAGTTCTTAATGCGAGATGTACATTTCCTTAGACACATAGTGTCTCAGAAGGGAATAGCAGTAGACCCATCGAAGGTCAAGGTAGTCATTTCATGGGAAACACCCAAGAATGTGGAGGAAGTTCATAGTTTTCTGGGTTTGGAAGGCTATTACCGGAGGTTTGTGCCCAACTTTTCTTGAGTTGAAGCTCTGTTGACAGCTTTGACTAGGTAGTACCAGACCTTCGTGTGGTGAAACCAGTGCCAGATAGCTTTTGCTACCTAAAGGAGAAGCTGGTTAGTGCTCCAGTGCTTGGATTTCTAGAGGAAGGGGTGTTGTTTGAAGTGTTTTCTGATGCTTCTGGACGTGGGTTGGGATGTGTGCTGATGCAGCAGTGAGGAGTGATCTCTTATGGGTCTACCCAGTTACTTCCTCATGAACGTAACTATGCCACCCACGATCTGGAGATTGCAGCTGTGGTGTTAGCATTGAATTTGTGGCGGCATTATCTCATCGGAGAGTGCTTTGTGGTCTTCTCAGATCACAAGAGCTTGCGTTATGTCTTTTCCCAGTGAGATTGCGGCAGTAAAGATGGGTTGAGTACCTCCAAGATTACATCTTCGAGATCTCTTATACTTAGGGTAAGGGAAATGTTGTTGCTGATTCCCTATGTAGGAAATCACGGAAGGAAGTAGTTCGGGAATCTGTAGATGCTTGGAGAGCGATGGAAGAGTTAGACGCCTTGCATTTGGATGCAAGGGTGGAAGGTGGAAGAGGTTGTCTATTTTAGATGATTGTAGTTTCATCCTTAGTGGTGCAGGTGGAAGAGTCTCAGTGGGGGGACTCGGAGGTGGAAGTGATGCGAGATCATGTTTATTAGGAAAATGCTCCTGAGGGATGGTCGGAGTATGGTCAGCATCATGTGATCTTCCGTGGAAGGATTTTTGTTCTGGAGATGATGCTTAAAGGTGTTCTCCGTGAGTTCCATGGATTATCTTTAGTGGTAAATCCTTGGGACTCAAATATGTACCAAGTCCTGAGGGGACAGTTTTGGTGGCCCGGGGTAAAGCGGGCGGTGGCAGAGTTTGTGGAAAAGTGCCTGGTGTGTCAGCAAGTGAGGCTAAACACTATTTTCCTAGAGGGTTGTTACAGCCGTTAGATGTTCCCGAGTGGAAGTGGGATGACATCTCGGTGGACTTCATCACAAGGCTTCCTAGGGCTCAGGGAGGCAATGATTCCATCTGGGTAGTGGTGGCTCGGTTGATGAAATCAGCACACTTCTTGGAGATTAAGGAGTTGATCCCGGTGACCACCTTAACCCAGAGGTACGTCGATGAGGTAGTGCGGTTGCATGGGGTTCCGATATATATTGTCTCCGATCGAGACACGCGGTTTACCTCACGAGTTTGGAGGGGATTACAGCATGCCTTTGGCACCCAGCTATGCCTTAGCAATGCTTTCCCCCCTCAGAAAGATGGTCAAACAGAATGAACGATCCAAACATTGGAAGATATACTACGAGCATGTGTTCTGGATTTTCGGGGATCATGGGTATGAAACATGCCTCTAGTGTATTTTTCTTATAACAATATATTCCACTCCACTATTGGTAGGACACCATTTGAGGCCTTGTATGGAAGGTCGTGTCATTCACCTGTTTGCTGGACAGAGTTTGGGAAAGCAACTGTTCTGGGGCCAGAAGTGGTATAGGGCACCACTGAGAAGATTCAACTCATGCGTGAGAGGATGAAGGCAGCCCAGGACCTGGATAAGTCTTATGTCGATCGTAGGAGGAGGCCCTTGGAGTTCGAGGCTAGGAATCATGTGTTCTTGAAGGTTTCTCCTTGATGTGGGCATCGAAGGTTTGGGAAGGGGAGTAAGCTCTCCCCTAGGTTCATTAGACCTTTAGAGGTGTTGGGACGAGTTGGTGAGGTGGCACATCAGCTGGCATTTCCACCTTTGTTGGAGAAAGTTCACAACGTATTTCACGTCTCCTAGCATCGTCAATATATACACGATGACTCCCACGTCATCGATTGGGGAGAGTTAGATGTCGAAGATGATGCGACCTTTATAGAACGACCGATCAAGATTGAGGATCGTAAAGAGAAAGTGCTTTGTGGATGAACCATCCCCTTGGTCTGTGTGTTGTGGAGGCATGGTGGCCTAGAGGAGAGAACTTGGGAGCGGGAGGCCCAGTTACGTGTTCAGTACCCAGAGCTGTTTTGACTTCTTTGTTGTTGTTGTTGTTCAGAGTTTTGTTGAGATGTTTCACCTTGTGCTTTATTATATGAAATTCTTATTATACTTGTGTTAACACTGAATGTGTGATGATGGTAAAACATGACTGGTAATCAAGGTGTATTAATGTGGATGCGATTAAACCTGTGTGGGTGAGTCAGTTCCGCCCAAAGAGGATAATGTCCTGACATGTAGGAAGGGACTCCCTGACTCAGGTGTTGGATAGTGTGATCCTTGTGCTTGTTGTGAATGTTTGTGGTTGATAACTCTTGGGAGAGTATTCCTGGATGTAGGGGGAGGGTTATGTACCAGCTTTCGAACAACTCAGGGGCTTTCCCCTGAGAAGTATCATTAGAGGGTGGTTGTTTGGACCCCACTTTTCTCCTTTCTCGTTTGTTCTTATATTCTCGGGGACGAGAATACTTTGAGAAGTATCTGATGTAATGGCCAGAGGTTTTGGGGTCCATTACATGGTGAGAATCTGATGTTTGGGGTGTTCTGGGTGGTCTGGAAGTCCATCCCAGCATCTCGGTGAAGCTTAAGACTCCTAACGGTGGCCTCAGCCTACCGGTAGCCTCGGCCTACCGGTGCCTCGGCCTACCGGTGCCTCGGCCTACCGGTGCCTCGGCCTACCGGTGGCTCGGCCTACTGGTAGCTCGGCGTACTAGTAGCTGCAGACTACTGGTAGCTTGTCCTACCAGTTGCTTGGCCTACTGGTAGCCCCAGGCTACCGGTAGCCTCGGCCAACGGGTTGCTCGGTCTATCGGTAGACCTATCCTACCGGTGACCTCCACAGGTTTTCCAGTAGCGCCTCATTTTTGCATGAATTGGATTTAAACCGTGTTTTCATCCCTTTAAGACTGATTTAAAGCCCATTAATGGTATTTAATTAAATGTTGGTGAGGTACACACCTTAATGGAAAACCATACGTTTTGGTCATGCCTTTAACCATGTTTTCAGAAATGCCTCTACCGCATCCTGTGAGGATTCCTTGGGTAAGGAGGTGTGCGTCGATTTTAACCGCCTCTAAGGGCGGGGAACTTTTAAATTGGACATGTGGGGTGGCCCGGCCACGTGGTCAACCCACGATCCCACTTATTCCTCGGTTTCGAGTTTTTCTCCATATCTTAACCATCCCAGGGACACTGTATCTCAGCTAATTAACCTAAAGGCTTCTCTTCTCCCTACGTTTCATTTTATCTAGCACCCTGTGCTCGGAATACCCTTCCTTCGGACGAGTTGTACCCCCCCTGAAGTTTTCCTTGATCGTGTTCTGTGGAGTTCCTGCTACTCCTGTTTCTAGTTTCCACGTGAGGACTTAGACGTCGATCCTTGATCAATCAGGTAGGGATCATACCTTCGTCTCTCCTTTTTGTGTATCATGTGCGGCGAGCATGATTTTTTCTATGTCTAAAATGATGAAACTGAACTTAATAAAGATAATTAATGGGCCTTTAAATAAAAAAGGGGGTGTGATGTTCTGTTGTACTCTTTTAGGTTGATATGTGTTGTGAATTGTACGGGCCTATGCTCACTGAAAAGCATGGCTGTTGTTGGTCTTTCTCTGTGCACTAATGAACCTCTACTCTCCTGGATGTTTAAATAACCATAACATGGAATTGGTTAATTATGTATACTCGGTTAAATAAATTGAAAGCACCAGGATCAACCCTTTTCTGTGATGACCCCAGTTAAAGCACAGTGGAATTGAAACCATGGAGTGTGTTAAATCTTTTAAATATGAAAATACCTACGTGGGCCTACCTTGTCTTGGTGGTAGTGGTTTGGTTTTTCTGTTTCATGGGCTGATTGCGGGTGACTTTATAGTTTTCTTGGATGGGGTCTTAGATTGCTGGGGTGATATGGGTGGGGGATGGGATCCCCTATTGTTATACTCTAGCTGGTTGTGAATCTGAGGCTGTGTGGTTACTCTACTTATATCACGAATTGGGGTGGAATCCAATGTTGTTGTGAAACTATTGGCTCTTGGATTTTGGGGACATGGGGATGTGTCTCAGGGTTTGTTTTGTTTCCAATACTTTGAGGGATCTCACTTATTCCCTAGTTGTTGTGAATTCACAAGAGAACCAGGTGTGAATGCTTAAATTACCCAATGGTTTTTATTTCTTCCTTATGAATGTTTCATCTGTGAAAGTGCATGTTAGTTTCCTAGTAGTGAAGCGGTTAACTCATACTGAACTGTTATGAAATGATAACTTGAATATGGGAACTCAGAACTTTTTGTTGTGTGTTGGTTTTCTATGGCAGTTGTGCTTGGGCACCTGCTTGTATCAGTTGGGGAGCCATTGGTGGGGCTTTTTGTTGGCATATATATATGTGTAACTGTATGTTTTGTGTTTAGTCACACCCCACCCATGTTGGGCACTTAGCTTCGGACACCCCATTTCATGGGGAAGGGTGTTTCCCCATATTTACTCTCCTTCCTGCTCAATCTTCCCTTAGCTGTGATGGATGGAGGCAACCTTACACCCAAGATTCTTCAGGTAGGTTTCATTCGTTGTGATGTAAGCCCAGGACTCATTGGGCAGGTTGTTTTCCCAAGATTTTTTGGGATGTGGCCCAGGTGTTTTCGAGCAGGGGTTCTGGTTATGGATTGTTTTCCCAAGTGTCTTCGGGATGAGGCCCAGGTGCGTGCGGGCAGGGATGGATGGTTGTGAGGCCCAGGTGTGTGCAGGCAAGGATTTGTTGTTGTGTGTCCTAGATGTGTGCAGGAAGGGATGTGGATGGTTGTGAGGCCCAGGTGTCTACGGGCAGGAAGAGCGTGGTAGCGTCAGGACGATTGCCTTTAGGGATGAGCAGCTAGCTAGTGGGGGAAATGGTGGTGCGGGGTACCCAAATGTTTTTTTCTTTAATATTACCTTACAACTTGTGTTATTTGGTGAGTGTGGCTGGTGAGGTGAGATTAATAGACTCCTTGATATATTTTGGTTCTTCTGTTTCTTACGAGACTTTAGTACGTCTCCCCACTTGTGCACGAGAGCTATAGGTTTTTCCTACTGCCTATACTTTGTATGCTCACACTACGTTTACTTTCAGGTTGTCAGGAGGACTTCGGAGGCCGAGTGGGACCTTACTAGTCTGGACGTTGGAGTTTTTGTTGGTCGCTGTAGTTTTCTACTTCACATTTTCTTTTCCTGTTGGTTTGTACATTATAGTTCTTGTACTTTGTTCAGTTTTCTTTTTTTTCTTAAAACATGCATGTAGTTTGCTTTTTACGTTGAGTTTTCTATACTTGGTGGTGTTTGGTGTTGACTCATTCTCTCTCCCAATCTGGGTTAACTAAAAAGGTTAATGCCTCCCATATTGTGAAAATGTCATACCCTTGGTTCTATTCGCCACTCCGGGGCCTACTGGAGGCGGGACTCGAGGTTCATTATCTCTCCTTCATCTTAAAGAAGGAATGACTTGTCAATCTATTGTCCCTTCACTCTCTTCGGTGAAGGCAGTTCATGACACTAAGCCCACATGAGTCATGCTTGGTATGAGAAATAGGAGGTAGAAAATAACTGAAAATCATGTCGTGAAAGGTACATACGCAGGGAATGAAGTGGGACTTACATGTGGTTAACGGCCTAAATAGGAAACAAGGGCTTATGCATGGTTAGCGGCCCAGGGAGATAGAGGTTGGTACTTACTCTAGGATGGAGGCCCAGTGGAGATAAATTCCATAGGGGTAAGAATGGGATAACTAAGGTCCAAATTCCCATCTATCCTCTAGTCTTTTGCATAGAATAATAGAGGAGGAGTATGGATGCTACCTCCCGCAAGAAATGCTACGGGTTTACACCAAGATGACTACCCTTCCCCACCGACAGATTCCATTTCATCAAAGATGATCTCATTCCATATGAGGAAGATCTCATTCCCCTAGAGACAAGTGAATGCGGAGAATTAATAAGATGGGGCACCCTGTGTATATTTCATGGGGTGAGGCTATAGTTTAACATCATGTGTTGAGGATGATGGTGCTTGGTAGTTTAATATCTTGAAGCTCGGACGAAGAAGGTTTACTCCGCACCCCTAGGAATTACATAACTGATACCCACCCTCCCTTGGGGAAGAGAATCCATCAGCAATGCCATTATGGGGTGGTGTTGTGGAGTGATCCATTGAGGGGCTCACGTTAGCATGACTATGAAAAGAAGAAATAGTCATTAGCATGCCTATGCGAAGAATCGTGAGGCTATGAAACCCAAATTGAAGCAATACATGAGGGACCTTCAAATCAATTTGCCCAAGCCTGGAGGGCTGTACGGGAAAGGGGTGTGTAAAGCATTCAGTCTTAGAAAGAGGCACTTCACGAAGAGGATGAACTTCATGAAGGATAGATGATTCACGAAGAGGATGGACCTCGCGAAGGGAAAGGACCACCCAAAGTGGAGGGGCTTCAAGAAGGAAAGGGGCTTCGTGAAGAGTAGGTATTCAATAAAGGAAAAGGCTTCGTGAAGAGAAACCTTTGTGGGAAAAGGGCTTCACCTTAGAAAATACCTATTTGTTTGGAGAGAGTTTCATGAAGGCTCTACGATTTGAGAAACCTCAATCGCCCTAAAGGGGACCCTTCCTCCATGAAGGGAATATGCCTTTTAGAAGGTCATCTCCACTATAGGCGGAGGCTGAAATGAATGAAAAGGGGTACAACTCGTAGCGGCCAAGTACCTTTAGTGATCGATTTGACGGTTTCTCTATGGTCTATGTGAAACGGGAGCTGGGAAGTTGAAAGGGAAGAGTCACAATAGTTTGGATGTGGGGGTGATCCTTCTATTTATAGGAAACCACTATCAGTGGGGTCATGAACCCTTCCATAAAGACGGGAAATTCCATGGAGAGGAATCACTCCATCAGCCAACGTCGGCCTCATGGAGGGTGTTGGGCACCGCACAGAGGTTCGTCAACACAGCCGCTGTAGAGAGTGCTACAGAGGGTAATGATGTTGTGGAGGGGATGCGGTCGATGTCAAAATCATGTTAGGTTGGGATTCCATGGAGCCCCTCATGGAGGCGTCAGTGCAGAGATGCACTTGTCATGCTGAGTGATTCGCAAAGCACCATTTTGAGATGGCTTGGAGGGCCGTTTGACCCATTCAGTAGGTGGATTTCCCCAATCACATCGTTGAGTCTTTGGAATGATTGAGACACATTTTTTGGCACCAACAAATGACCCCCTCTTAATTGGAGTTGATGAAAAGATAGGGTTGAATTATGAGGGCACGACACTGAAGATACCAGGATAATTGAACTCGCGAAGGATCGCGGAGGTGGGAGAGAAGCAAGTTTGTGAAGGGTAGTGCCGTATGTTTCTCACGAAGGGTTATTCGTGAAGAGGGCTTGTTCAGTGCAGTGAAGGGCACCATGAAGAGCCTGGGGGTCTCCGCGAAGATCCTAAGGGTCTCCGCGAAGCTGGTTCCCCTAGGAACCTATATATAGGGGCTCGAGGTTTTTTTAGTCTGCACCTGGATCTTTGCGAACGATAGTGCTCACATTCTCTTCATGGATGATCCTCTCCATGAATGCTTTAGAAAACCAGATTCTTTGGTCCGTTTCTTTGCGAATTCTTTTTAGCAAACCTGAGCATCACAATCTGCTACTTTCTTTGTAACACAGGTTGAATCCCACACTTCATTGCGATGTAGAGGGACTACATGATTATCTTTATGAAGGGTCTTCGTGAAGGGTTCTTTGCCCAACATTCCTGCCTCAGCCACAATTTTTCTCCAAGTCCTAGGATCCAATGGCCACTCAGGAGTCTGCATGAGAGGTTTAAGCCGATTCTTCTCAGAGGGAGTCCATGGACAATAACCTAAAAATAGAAAAGTGAATCTGGGTCACTTCTGATCACAAATCGTTGACAGAGTGGCTAACAGAGGTAAAAAGGGAATATCCACCATGCAAGCGCATGAAATTATATGGTTTTGGCTTACGGGACAATGTTTTCATTCCCAGCACCAGCAAGGATGAGCTAGTCTCTTGGATCAGGAGTACCCCAGACAATATCAGTGTCATAGAGATGCAAGCTGGTGCCTCATGAAATATCATACTCTGGTCATAGTGCATTGTCTGTATAATGAAATAAACAACATTGATGGCATGACATTGTCACAAGATAAATCCCCACACCTGTACAAGATGATCATCAAGGTCGGGCATAGAAATCCGGGAAAGGGGTGGATCATAAGCTAGGACTAGTGCTAGGGTGAAAACATTATAGAAGACTGAGCCTGGGCCTTTTGGGAATGTGCATGCTGTGAAGAGTTTGAGAATGTCCTGAGGCGGGTTGGGCAGTATGAAGTGGCCTAGGCCTCCCAATTTAGCATCTCCCAACTGAAGGAATATATACTAGAGTTATTAAGCTGGTGGGTTTTAGATACCAATAATTTTACATCTACATCACGGAGAGGTTTATCAGCCTCTAGGACCCTCAACAGATTTCTAGCACCCCAATCTTAGGAGGGATGTATGATGAGTTCCTCCCCGCCAAAAATATCTGGGGGGAAAGGGATCAAATTATGCCTTTGGTGACGGAATTGTTGAGTCTTGTGCCAAGAATAGATGAGGAAAAATAGAACACTCGAGACATATATTTCAAGCAGTGGTTTATTTACTTCATGAATTTCCCCTCGGAAGAGGGAACACTACTAGTGAGGCCCCCTATTTGTCTGTGAGGATCTCAGTGGGGTAAAGAGGGTTCATACTAGCAGATCTTGGAAGATAGCTAGTGGAAGCTCTGGGGATATAATATTAAGACTGAGCAGCAGGTGATAGTTAGGCTTTCCGGGTTCATCACATCAATGATCTGTAGGCGGATTTTAATGGTAAGGAATGGCCACATGGAGGTACGACCAAGTCAATTCATCATGGTAGCTCAACTGGCTGGTGGGGATCACATCAATCTAGAAATAACCATGCTGGAAAAGTTGTACCATCTACTTTGGCATGTTAGTGAGGGGAAGAGGCCACTACAGTTGTGTGGTCTATTCCACATCTTGTACAACTGGATTGCGGTGCACGTAGAGGATACGAATACTTTAAACCCATTTCTCCACTATGGATACATTATCAACCAACAATTTTGAACATTTTAGGGAGAACCTCATTAAATTGGGATGTTATGACTGTGTAGGGTAAAATGGGGTGAGTAGAACAATTCATCTTCCACCCATTCCTCTTGCCATATGGGGCCTATACTGATGACGTCACAGATACGATAGAAAAATTGTCGTATCTGCTATCCTTCCACAGTGGTGTGTTGGTGGCTCGAGTAGGCTGCGAACCTATAGGTGATCCATATACTACGCACTAGTTTTCCCAATAATCTTGTTGTCTGTAGAGGTTGACTCTCTGGGTGTATATGAACGTGCTCCACAAGAATCACCCACGCGTGATGCGATAAATCTAGTTAATGTTTACATAGGAGGATGGGAAGATTTTGAATGAGTTTCCCCCCATCTGATATTGCATTCACATTGGTCCATGAATATGCACAGAGTTGGGAGGCTGCCTACCCTGGTGAAATACTGAAACAGGTGACCATCTGGGCCAAAATGGTGGTTCCTACACCACGATGCTGGATAGTGATGATGTGGGGATGTCGAGAATGTGGTGAGAGAATTCTATAATGAGGAAAATATGTAATAGATGGGGAGGTCGACCATGAACCGACAAATCCTATGCCAGTTCAGAATAGAAGTGAAGAGTTGGAGGGGGTAATGCCAGGCCCGGTGGCTCCATCTAGGAGGTCCTAGGAGGTAGGTGAATTATCTCAGGGCTTCCATAGGATCACCCCTCAAACTCTCGGGAAGCAGATATGTTTAGTATCGATCCCCCATGAACCTTATGTCCAGTGGCATGGAAGGATTGTGAAAAGAGAAAACAATGCCTCAATATCAACAGTTTATGGATGAACCTAAACATGCATAGGACGTGGCTGGGGAGCTCGTCATTGTAAAGGTCAGATTCAATGATACCCCTACCAAGGTAAGAAAGTCTCTAATGGAGATAGAAGAGGTAATGCATTCCCATGGAGACATGTCATTGTTGTCACACTAAGAAAGGGTGCTGCTGAATATGACTACTTCTGCAGAACTGACGGTGGTTCAACTGGAAGAGCATTTCCCCTTCTGAACCATGCAGACGAATCAAAATGGGAAGAAGTTAATGAGGGAGATCTCCACCAAGAAATATAGGGGACTTCCAAGGGGGGATCTCCTGAATAAGGTGAGATACTAGTCTTGGGGTGAATTTTCTGCAACATTAGAAGTAAGTCTCCACTCCCTTTCAGTGAACTAATTCCCTCCCATCTGTATCTTTCTTTCTCAACTAACACATATATGTACAGAAGAGCCTTTAGTCAGACACTCTCTCCAATGAATATGAAGGCGTGACAGTCATAGAGGACCCAAAATTGGAACCTATAGTTGGAGATATGATGTTTGTGGAGTCAAGCGATGTTGGGGAAGCATGGGTGGCCTTCTCAGAATCCTCGGAGCCCGCAATAGTATATGGGGGGCTGCACCCCAGCCTCCCACAAATGGTAGACTTGAGGCGAGACCGAGCGGAAAACCAGGGTAAGTCTGGTACTATAGAACTATACCCATTATTTGTTCGGTCAAACATACTAACACAACCATTGAATGTACAGATTCTAGGATGGTGTGTATGTTGATAATGAAAATGGCTAGAAGACCCGAGGCTCCATTCTAAATAGAGGTGTCACTCCCTATCTCTTTAAGTTCCCTAGTTGACCAGGCCATAGTTCCCTATGAATGGTCGGTTGCAGCAGGCGATACTGCTGGCGGAACATAGTTTAATACTGACTGGGTAGACGTCATCAAAGTGGAATCCGGCGATGAATACCAACCTGAGGAAGGCCCTACTGTTGATCTCCTAGAGGCATTTCCCAAATATGAACTTGTTGACCCACGAGATCAGGATGAAACTACGTTCGATGAAGAGGATAAAAATTTTGTTCATCGTCGATCATGGAAGTTGATCAAACACTTTATCACAATGACCCCACAAGCGAAATGGATAGATCATATGGGAAGGCTTTCTACCCAGCTGTATGAACTATGCAATGGAGGAGTAAATTCCCATCAACATCACATGCTTATTCAGGACTACCTTTCTGAGAGGGTGAGAGAGGATGAAAAGAGTATCAATGTTGGCTGGTAAGGGAGAAAGGATGTTAATATTCAATGTCTCCATGAGGCTGAACACGAGATCCAGAGTTTGAGGGAGCAGGTGAATGATCATTCTTCTTTCCTTGAGGTGAAATTGAGGCTCATCTCATGACTGAAGGGCCAGATGGAAAACACCAAAGGACAGATGAGGCAAGCCTCTGAAGAGATGAACCTTATCAAAGACAATCAGGTTTAGGCCTGAATCATGGATGATGAACTACGCCCCATTGCAATTGAGAAGGAGCAGGAACTTAGCAGGCGATAGCAGATTCTGGAATCCATGGGCCAACGAGTGGTGGAGATGAAACGCTCTGTTGAGTAGGTCAACCCATCTATGGGAGGGGCTGACCCCTGAGTGTTGTTATTTGTGTAAAATTATAAAATCGCTTTCATTATCTTCTTATTTATGTTGAATGTATGCATGAGTTTTGTTAGTTTTCCTTGGTTTGATTAATTTCCACCGCATTCGTGATATATCTAGAGATTGGTCTCTAAGCTCATGTGGGTCTTGCCCGATGTGAGAAACATGGGATGACCACTTCGTTATTCCAGAAGAATATGATAGTGCCAACCAAGGTTCAGGAATCTGGGGTTTGAATAACTGATTCAGATTTCTAGGAAGAAAAAGGGAGGCATGACTGAAGGATGAAGTTCTCAGAATAGTTTAATTTCCGTTTTCCCAACATGATCTAGTGCACCAGAGGAGTAACGCCATGAGCATTAGAATCAATACGAACAGAGGGGAGTAGAAAGTGTGAATCATGATACCCAAAATATTGGACCTTATTGGGATGGCATGACAGTTATGGATAACCGTTGAATGTGTTCAAAACACAGTATCCCTATTGCATTATCCTGAAATGGGGATAAAAAATGAGGGTCGACCGCTAACCATGTTCGAAACACTAGGCCTAACTCGAGATGTCATTCATTAGTCTTCTTGAATGATATCCCATGATAGTAGGTGAACCATAGTCTCAGTGTCATTACTATTAGGGGGTTACTTCAGGTTTGAAAATGGATGAGGGCCAAAATAAAGGACATGCAAAGAATGGAGGGCGGAGTGATGAGTTGTTCGAATGGAGTACAACACTCATGAAATTACACCACAATAATGGAAACACATTAGAGGAGCACATCGGTCTGATCAGGGATCATACCTACCTCTAAACAGGACTTCTCTTGTGAGGACCTTAAATTCCTTGTAGTTTTACATCGTACCAATGAGGACAATAGACACATGGTTTTACGTCGTATAGTGAGGATGGTACACATAGTTTTTAAGGTCATACTACCGAACCAAGGATAAAAGTTTAAATTAAGGACTATAGGATCCTAGTTTAAGGTCATAGAGACTGGACCATGGTTAGGGCCAAGGGGTCAGAAGGGTTATGGACCCTAGGACTGGGCCCAAGGAAAAATTCATGGGCATCTCTACGTATCCCATAAGGATGAGAATCAAGACATACATAGTTCTTGAGAACAATATGGTTAGAGACCAATTATGATGGGGGAATCCTCTATAGTGAGGAAGCTGTTGCATCCCATAATTTTCATGGGGCATCATGAACTTTCTTAGGGTAGGGATTTAGTTTAAATTCATGCATGGAGGACATGGTTACCCAAAAAGGAAACGTGCGGTGCGAAACATATCCCGACATGAATGAGATCGTAAGAGTCCACACCACACAACATGTTCCCAATGGGATTCTTTAGTCCATTGACTAGAGGTGAACTGAACTGGGGCTAGACTCAAGGGGACACGCTTAGGCATTCCAACATATCCAATGAGGATGGGAATTAATCCATACATTGTTCTCAAATTTTATTTTAACATCATGCGGGATGAGAGGCACATGTGGTGTGGCTACACTAGTACACATCCAACCAAAACCACTAAGACCACACGAGTTGTGCTTGATATGGGAAACAAGGAGTAGTGGTGGGACTTTCCTGGTATAGGGGGAATGCATTAGGGGCAATGTAAAGTTAGGTAAAAAACGTCCCAAAATTATTGACCCGCCTGTATAACACACATAGATGCGCAGAGGTGTAAAAATGAGTGTGTTGGAATTCCACTTGAATATAAGGGAGTGGAAAACTATGAATCATAGTGCTTGAGATCTAGATAGTAATTATGGTTGTGTGACGATAAAGGATTAATGTCATCCATGTTCAAATCACAGCATCTGTTTCGCATTAGCCTAGCATGGGGACAGACAAATGAGGGTCAACTGCTGACCATGTTCAAAACACAAGACCTGTCACAAAATGTCATCCGAGGTATTTCGGGGGGTTGGACCATGATGATAGGTTAGCCAATGTGGCCTGAGCCTAGGCTACAAAGGGGGTCACTTTAGACATGGAAGAAGATGAGGATCCAAATAAAGGGATCATGAAGAATGGACATGAAACAAGGGGATGTTTCTGTGAAAATTATACACTGTGTGCTCTTTACCATGATGCATTTGAGTATGCCGATGAGACATGTCATATAGAGGAAGAATAATCCCTTTCTAAGGAAAAAGGTCTTGGGGTTGCACACTCCTATCTTAGGGTCATAGAGTGGACCATTAAGAGGGGACCTGGTTTAATGGAATGTGTGTAGGGTGGAAAAGTAACCAAACCCAATGCGCAGTTCCCATAAGGAGATCTTAGTTTAGGGTCGTGGAACTTGGACTAGGTTGAGAAGAGATAAGGGAGACACATGGTGTGGTTGTTGCAAAATCCGACATGAATGAGAACCCAAGATGTACTCGCCACACCACATGCTCCCAAAAGATTTTAGGCCAAGGGGAAGAAAAAGGGGAAGGATTTAAGATTCCTGGGGCTGGACCTGCAAAAAAATGTATGGGAATTCCTATGTATCCCATGAGGATGGGAATCAAGCTACCCATAGTTCTAAAAGTGGCATGGTGGGGTACCAACACCCAGGATATTACTATCGTGCAAGTCTTTCCCATGCACTAAAAGAAGTAGAATTTGATAAATCTTGTTTGCTCATTAAGATGGGTGTGTGTGTTTTGTTGTGAAGCACCAAACCTAGGATAGAGAATCCAGGCATTGCTACAGGAATCAAGCCACATATAGGCCATGAAAAATGTCATGGCGAATGGCTGATACCAAACATGATGTCCCCTCAAGTGAGGACATCATAATGAAATTCCATTTTTCATCATGTGGCCAGGATGATAATGTCATAGTTTATGGTCGTATTATAGGACCAACCCATGAATTTTAATGTCATGCAGTAAAGACGCCATAGTTTAAAGTCACGTGGGTCTAGGAATCACAATTTAAAGTCACATGGCTTGAACTCATATAGATGAAATGGGGTTTTAGGGGAGAACACACATGGCGTGATAAAGCATACCCATCGTGAATGAGGATGAGGTCCACACCACACCACACACAATTCTGGGGAAGAAACCTTAGGAAAAGGGTCCAGAAAAGATCATAGAATATGGGGATGAACCTAAGGATGAAATTTCTAGGTGTTCGTATGTATCCTATAGGGGCAAGAATAAAGCCATATGCAGTTCTAAGAGTGTAGTTTAACATCATGAACGAAAAGAGGTAGGAGATACATGCTCCTTGAAGGGGAGTATGTGGTGTGGCTATTGCAAACCCTACATGATGAGAACATAATACCACATCTGCCACAACACACAATCATATAAAAGTTAGTTCCAAAAGGCTGATCCGAAGAGATAATTAGTGGAACTTGAGATAGACCCAAAGATGAAATGCCCGAGCATTCCTGCCTATCACATAAGGATGGGAATCAATCTATGCATAGTTCTAGAAGATGTAGTGTAGTTTTACATCTTTCAGAAATGATGTAGAGAGATATTAGTTTAAGGTCCTAGAGCTCGGACCATGATAAGTGAGACTCTTCAAAATGGGTGCAATCCTTGACCAAATCCCTAAGCCCACGTGAACTATGCTCGATGTGGGAAACAAGGGTGGATATGGTCTTTACAACACATGGAATATATGAAAAAGGGAAAATGGTGTGAAGCCCCAAATGACACCTCACCATGGATTTATCCTCTTAACATGAAAATGCACACTAAATGATAACACCAAGAGTATCAAAATTCCACTTGAACATGATGGAATGGAAAAGGATGTGAATCATGCAACCAATATTTAGGGCTTGATGGGGGTGTCGTGATGATGGAGGATAACTATTGACCGTGTTTGAAACATAGAATACATATCATGTGACCTGAAATGGGAACAAAAAAATAGTGTTGACTATTGAACATATTCGCAATGAGGGACTTGTATCAATTTTTCATTCAAAATTCTTAGGGATGTTGGACCAAGATGGTAGGAGAGCACTGGGGCCTAGCATCCATGTCGTTCGGGGGTCCTTTTGAATGTGAAAGATGATGAGATCCCAAATGAAGGGAAACATGAAGCATACAAATGGGTGATAAAATGTCTATGTAGAATCCAAAACTCTTGGTCCTGAACCAGAGTGCTCCTGGGAACATTGGTGAAATACCAAAGAGGGTCGAGGGGTATAATTCAAGAGCAGACGACTCAAAAAGATGAGTGGAAAATAAAGGGAGGAAGATCTATCAAGAGGGAGAGGTACATGGCGTGGTTGTTACAAACCCGGCATGAATGATGACATAAGATCATACCACATCGCATACCCTCGTCCTAGATGACTCAATCAAAGGGAACAAAGAGATAAAGAGGTTTCAATGAAACTGGGCTAGATCTGAAGAAAAAATGCCAGGACATTCCTACATATCCCATGAGGATGGGAATCAAGCCACATGTAGTTATGTAGATGTCAGGTAGTTTAACATCATGCGGTAAGGATGAAAATAAGAGGTGTATATCAAAGGAATGTATGTGGCACGAAAAAAATAGCCCAAAATGAATGAGTACATAAACCCACACCACACCGCACAATCCTAGGTGGGTCCAGGTAGCCTAAAAGGTCGAGGGACCTGAGGCTGGGCCATAGACGGAAAGTCCTAGCCAGCTTGTAGTTTATTATCACACCAATGAACACTGAGTCATCTTATGTCCCTTAGTGACAGACGGATTATGCAGTTTAAAATCATGTGATGAGGAAGGTGGAAATCCTAGTTTATGGTCATAGGGCTCAGACCATTGGTATCATGACCCTTTATGAGGGTATGGCCATACCAAATCTCCTAAGACCACTTGAGTGATGATCAATGTGGGAAACAAGGAATGGTATTAAGTTATCCCCATCATATAAGGGTATGATAATAAAAGAAAGAGACCAGGTGGGGTTGATCCCACCTAGACCAACATCCATGCCTAAGGAACACTGACTTTCAAAGGGATAACAAGACAAAATGAATCACTGCACCCAATATTTGGGACATATTGGGGTGGTGATAATGATGGAGGATGGTTGTTTACCATATTAAAAACAGACCATCCATATCATATGACCTGAAATGGGAACAAAAAACGATCATTGACCACTGACCGTATTCACAACGCAGGACTTGTATCAATTTGTCATTTGAAATTCTCGGGGACATTGGACCAAGACGGTAGGAGGGCACTAGGGACTAAAATCCCATGTTGTTCGGGGGTCCTTTTTAATGTGAAAGATGATCAAGACCCAAATAAAGGGGATGAGTGAATCATGAACATGACAATGGTCTAACATTAAGGGAGGAAGAGGTAGAGATCTCTAAGTAGGGTGATTTATGGTGTGTTCATGATAAAACTGACGTGAATAAAGGAAAACAAAGCCTGCATCATACCATGAATTTTGAAAAGCATATGGGCCAAGGGGCCAAACCTAAGGGGATATCTTGAAGTTCAGGTTTGAGCCGATGAAAAAAATGTTCGGGCGTTCATATAAATCTCACGAGGATGGGAATAAAGCCATATGTAGTTCTGAATCCATGGGGTTTAACGTCATGAGGTAAGGACGTGGGAGGATAGAATAATAGTAGGGTCACATGGTGAGATCATCGTAAACCTAGCATAAATGGTGGCCAACTAATTATGCATGATACCATGTGCAATACACTAAGGGAACTACACCCATGAGGGTCGGTCAATGAGAAGAATTTGGGGGATGGTATCTAAGACGAAGCATCTGAGTATTCCTACATATCCCATGAGGATGGGAATCAAGACATACACAGTTATTGAGATGTTGTGCAATTTAATTTCATGCGAAAAAGACATGGTAGATCTTAGTTTATGGTCATAGACCTCAAAAAATAATGGTATATTTTTCACTTGTAGTTTAACGTCATGTAGGATGGGTGCTGAGTAGTTTTTCATCCTTTAGCTTGGGCGGATCATAAAATTTAACATCGTGGGGTAAAGAAAAAATAGTTTAAGGTCATGTAGGAACAGATATAGTTTAACGTCATGCGATACGACATACAATTTAATTTTATATGGGACAAAATATAGTTTAATTTCATACGGGACAAAATTACTAAGGCAAATTACTACTTGAGGAATTTGGTGTCGGTGGGAAGTGTTATATGCTCACTATCCATGGTAACCAGTGATTACATGCCATTAGGGTAAAACTTGTGAATGATGTATGGTCCTTCCCATTTGGTCTCTAGTTTGTGTGGTTTCCTACTAGGTATCATTGGCGTTCTCAAAGAGAACACCATGTCACCTTGTAAGAAAGAGTGAAGGAATACTTCCTTATTGAAAGCTCTAGCTATATTATTTTGATGCCTTTCCATATTGTGCAGGTCATGAATCCTATTCTCATCTAGCACTTCCAATTCACCCAGATGGATTTCAATTACCTTATTTGGTGTCTTCTGATTGTATAAATCCGTTCGCAATGACGGAATGTGAATCTTGATGGACAGGACATCCACTATTCCATACACTAGAGAATATGGGGTCACCTGAGTGGAATTGCAGGTCATCATTTGATAAGCCCAAAGAGCATTGGGGAGTTTATTCAGACCACTATTCTTGTTCTGACGAACCATCTTTTGCAAAATAATAGATATGGTTTTATTGAATTCCTCAATCGTCCCATTTTCTTGTGCATGATAGCGGGAGGTTAGGTTATAATAGATGTTGTACTTAGCGTACAAATTCATTAGTTCATCCATTCAAAAATTGGAACTATTATCGATGAGGATGGTGTGAGGGACTATAAACTAGTAAATGATATTGGAGCTCAAAAATTCAATGATAGAACCGGCCTTGACCTCCTTGAGTGGAATGTTGGAACCACGACCAATGCTGGAAATGAAGTATGGTTTGTGTTTGTTTTTAGTTTTCATTGGAAGTTTAGAAACTTTTCTAGGAAAGGGATCATATAGTTCAAACGGGCAACAATACTGAAGTTGGTTCCATTTCCTACTGTTAGCAAAACTTTTGGGCCAAAAAAATTAGAAAATAGACATATGTGTTTTTGGAAAAGGTGCGTGATATATTGAAGTGGTGCACAGAAAACATGGAATGTGCGCCAAATTGGTTTTTCATGAAATAGTGAAAAGAGGTTGGAATGTTTTCATAAAAGATGATTCAGGATCAGAACTCTGAAAATGGAAAAGGCATGAGGTGCGTTAAGAATCTTGATATGTGTGTGATAAATGGTTCTTGCGTGAAAAGCATTGCATGCAGAATGAGAGTTTTGTGCGACATAGTGGGTTTTTGTGCATGGGGGTCGGCGAAGCATATAATTACGAGGTGTACTCTCTCATTCGGCATGGATTAAGACTTAGATAAGATCTTAACTCCGATGCATGTAAACATTGAATGAGAATGGTGGTGTGTGAAAACATAAACGTTGAGTAGTAAAAATCAAGTTGTGCATAAAATTTGAGGTGGCACATAAAGGTTATAGTTTCATGAAAGATTTCCACATAAAAGGAAAATATTGAGCACCAATAGTGGATATTTCACACAAAGAAAAATCTAGAACACAAAAGTAAGATCTTGCACACATAGTAAAGGTGTTGCACACAATTTTCAGTGTAAGTTCATTACATGTTTTGAATATCTGGTTAGTGTGTTAAGAACATTCAAGTGCATAAATTCTGGAATTTGATGCAAGAAATTTCTCATGATGGATTGAGATAAATACTTCCATGAAAATATGTTGAAGAGAACCTCAAGTCAACAAACTAAGTAATACTTCTCCCATGGTAGTGAGCAAGGGGGAGTCGACGAAAGTGTTCTGAGGGATGTAGTGAGATATCCCTGAATTATTGAAAAAGTAGTGTTCCTGGAATAAAGTGAATGTGTCTAAACTCTCGGACTCCAAAAAATAGTAAAGATTAGTGTATTTAGATACGACTAACATACTGTCGGAATATTCTCCTTGTACGTAGCCCTTTGCGGTGAACCAAGTAAAAATGACGTGTCATCTCCTTATTTTCTTTTGACTGATAGATTTAACAAGTTTCTACCAATGTGGGATAAGATCCCCAACTTTAAAAAAAAATTTGAAACCCTGATTCACCCCTCCTTTCTCAAGGTGTTCTATGGTCCTTTAAGTGGTATCAAAGTGAGGTTAATGGTGTTTGATCTATCATATAAAATCATGGATAATTCAGACAATGTTAGGGGAGTCCACCTCTTCGATGATTGTAATTTTTAGATCTGGAATAATAGAATCTGATCTCATTTAATATCTATTGGAATGGAAGTTCTATTTGTTACTGTGTAAGTAGTACATGTTACTGATCCAACAGGGCTGGCTATGATTGATGCAGATAGGAATATTATTGATGTAGATGCTAAATCATAGAATACTCTCATTACATCCCTTTTTGATCAGATCTATCTAAAGGTGATGAATTGAACCTCAGAAAAGTCCATGTGGGATAAACATGAAAATATTTATTAAGGATATAGCAACATGAAGGAGGTGAAACTACAAGTCCTGCACAATAAATTTGATGACCCGAAGATACATCCTGATGAGAATGTAAACTCCTTATTCAATCGAATTACTAAAGTGGTTGGAGAAATTCAAGGTCTAGGAGAAGAAATCAAAGTCATCGATATTGTAAAGAAAATATTTAGAATACTTCCAACCATGTATAATGTAATGGTGTCATCCCTTGAGGAAAGATATATTTCTAAACTTTCACTGGATGATCTGTTGAGTAGCCTGGTGGAATATGAAATGAGATTAAAGCCATGAGATGCTATGATTCGAGTGAAAAAGGAATTGGAATTCAAATCCATGGACAAAATGAAAGGTTCAAAAGATAGTAGTGGTGAAGGAGACAAGGAAAAAGAAATTCTTTCTCTGATTTCCCAGAATTTCCACAAGTAAAAATTGAAATTTAATGGGAAGTTATCTATGGCTTGCTTTCATTGTGGAAAGGTTGGGAAAATTACCTCTTAGTGCTCAAGAATGTTTGAAAATGAATAAAGTGAAGATGAGCACATTGAGAAGAATTAGGAAAGGTTTTTCAAAAAGGGAGACCTAAAATCTAGAAATAATGTACAGAAGAAGAGTTTTTTCTGTGAATTGGAAGATGATGATAATGAATTCTGTAAAGAAGAAGAACCAGAATTTAAAACTAGAAACCATGCTTTCATGATGTCTACCATTCAAAAGTCAGAACCATCAACAGATAAAGCTAGAGATTACCTGTTGAAAACTAATGATGATCAAAATTTAAAACTTAAGAAATATTTTGGTAATCTTGAGAATATGTGTAAGAGATTCCATAAGTTGAATGAAATGGTGGAAGAATCATCAGAATATTTTGATCTACTTGAAGTTGAAATTGGATGAATGGAAGAACTGGTGAAGGTACATTCATCAATCCTTGAAAGTTCTAATGATGTAGTGTAAATAAATCTCAAAATATAAGTTCATGAAAAGGTAATAAATGAACATAACTAGATACTAGAGGAGAAGTAAAAAACTGTTGGGGGACTCGAAGAAGAAGTTGTCACTCTTAGGAGTATGTTCAAAAGTGAATCAAGTTCAAAATAAGAAAAAAATTAAAATTTGGTAGTTTCTCAGATGCTGGGATTTTGGAGAGAGAAAAACGAGGATCAGATGAAGTTTAAAATATTTTAAGTGATCAAAGACCTGCACACATGGAAAATAGTGGAATCAGTTGTGATGCTGAAATATAAAATCCTGCAAATAAAGTGGACCAGAATAAAGGAAAGATGAAGGTTGATCTTGTTGTAAAATCACTATAAGTGCTGAAAAAGATACCCTTAAACCAAACTGAAAGGAGAACAGAAAAATATCCTCGAGATTCTAGGAATAATGGACAGTCAAACATTTTCCTAATGAAGAAACCATGAGAACAAATAGAAGTGATAAGACATTTCCTCTCACAAAGTGTCAATTCTGTGGATATTTGGGTCATATTATGTCATATTGCGATGAGTGAAGGAGATATCTAAATGGGGAATAGCTAGGAGTTCAACAGAGGAGAAAAAATTCATATCCTACTACTTATAGAAGAAAAAATTTATATGGATAATTTTTTCATTGTTCTAAACATTGACCACAAATCAATTTTTTATAGGAAGAAGAGTGACATGGACACCTCATTACAAAGTTTCAGAAAAGTAAAGGCTCATCAACAAGACAATGTTGCTCTTTAAAATAATTTTTCTCCTCTGGAAGAAGATTTTGAATATGAAGAACCCATGTACATGGAAGAGATAATTGGAAGTCCATCAGTGCCTTACACTCAATTGAATACCTTATGGAAGGAAAAGAAGAAAATAGAGAAATCCAACCTTGAATATGTATCCCTCAAAGATAAAAAAAGAAATAGAACCTGGATTTTTTATAGCAGTTGTTCTTCTCATATGAAAAATAATGCATACTTGTTAACAAACCTCAAGTGGAGGGTTAATGGAATAGTACGATTTGGTAATGATGGAGCTCTAAAAATCAAAGGAAGTGGAAGTACAAAAATTGCTAATGGAGAGCTAAAGAAAACTAAAGTCCATTATGTGGATGTCCTACATCATAATCTACTCAGTATGAGTCAACTCTATGACTTAGGACATATAGTTAATTTCAATCAGAAAGGCTGCACTATCAAGGGAAAAACATGAAATTCACTTTTGAAAGGATGTAGAATAGAAGACAATCTGTATCAGGTTGATAGTAAAGAAAACATTTTCTACATGACTATTTATGAAAAAAATAACATGTGGAATCAAAGACCAGGGCACATCAATCAAAAAGACATGAAGAAGATATAAAAACTGAATATTGTCATAGATATTCCCACCGTGAAGCATGATCATGAAAAGTCTTGTGATGCATGCATTCGATGGAAGTTGGTATTCAGTTCATATAGTCCTAAGAAGAAAATTTCATCTCCTCATCTTTATCTCATTCATACAGACGTATGTGGCCATATAAATGTTTCTGGAACTCATGGAGAAATGTACTTTGTACTTCTAATAGATAATTACAGTATAATGGCATGTGTAATGGTTATACACAGGAAATGAAAAGTTCTTGAATGTATGAAAACATATTTTCAAATCACCAAGAATGATACTGGATGAACAATCAATGTTCTGTGATATGAAAATGGAGGGAAATACATGTCCATTGAATTTGAAAATTTCTTAGAGAATTGTGGGATACAAATTGAGGTAGATTCTGTGACAACTCCACAGAAAAATAGATATGTTGAGTGCATGAATCAGAAGGTGAACAACATAGAAAGAACTATGCTGATTGAGAATTGTATTCCTCAACATTATTGGAAAGAGGTCGTTCAAGATGAAATTTATATTCAAAATCAAAAATGTATTTATATGGGTGAGACAAAGACACTATATAAATTGTGGCATGGAATAAATCCCTATTTGAAATACTTTCATGTTTTTAGAAGTAAATGTTTCATCCAAAACAGAGAAGGAAATAAGGGAAGTGTGGTGACAATACAGATGATGTAATTTTCCTGGGATACTCAATGAATGGAAAATCCTACAAGTGTTTCAACAAGAACCTGTGAAGGATTGGCGAAAGCAGTGATGTTGAGATCATTGAAGAGAAAACTGCAAATTACTTGTCTAATTTATATATTTATGTGATAGAAGTTGAAGAATAAAGTGAACATGGAGAAAATGAAAATATAGAAATAGAGGAAGGTGTACAAAATTCTCAGGAGCCACATCATGATGTTGACTTAGAGGAAGAATCTGAAGAGGAAACCATGGCTAGAGAGAATTAGGTTGAATCTCAAAAGATAAATAAAAGGGCAGAGATTGAATAGTCCAAAATTATCGGGGATCAGAATACACCTACACAGACAAGGATAATAAGGAATAATGCACAATATTCATTTCTATCGGTTGTGTAATCATCCTAATTTGAAGAAGATACCAAGGATGAGTCTTGGGTGAAAGCAATGAATGAAGAGTTAGATCAGATTGACAAGAATAAGACCTGGGATATTATCAAGAGACCCAAAGGTCACAATGTGATTGGTACAGAGTGTATTTTCACAAAAAAAAATTGACAAGCATGAAATGGGATCATAAATTAGGCGTGTTTGGTCTGTAACAGATATTCACAATTTCAAGGCATTTATGTTGAGGATAAATATTCTCCAGTAGTGATACTAGAGTCAATCAGGTTGTTTCTTTCCATGTAAATCCAAAGAGGATATGAAGTGTATCAAACATATATAAAGAGAACATTCTTAAATGGATTCTTGGAAGAAGTATACACTAAACAACCCATGGGGTTCTTTCTTGTTAATGATGAAACAAGGGTTTTCAAACTAAAGAAGGCCCTATATGGTTTAAATCAGGCACTACGAGCATGGTATTTCTGACTAGATTCATATCTCAAGAAGCTGGCATTAAAAATAGGAGGAGTATATCCCAATCTCTATGTGAATAATTTTTAGAATGATCAGTTCATGTTTCTAGTTTATGTGGATGATATTATCTTTGGTGGTCATAGGTAGGGATCATTTAAAGAATTTTCTAATCACATGAAGTTAGAATTTGAAATATCTATGATTGGTGAACTCAAATACTTCTTAGGGCTACAGGTGATTAAGAAGAAGGATTGCACTTTCTTTTCTGAATAAAATTATGCAAAATATCTGTTGAATAAATTTAATATGAAAGATTCCAAACAAATGGGGACTCCGATTGTAGTTGGAAAAAACACAGAAAGCATGAGGATGGGATGTATTTGGATCCCATAATGTATTCAAGAATCATTTGAAGCTTATTATACATGACAGTGACACAACCAGATATTGCCTTTGCAATATGTTTAGTATCTCACTTTCAAAATAATCCAATATAAGAAGATATGTCGACAGTTAAACGAATCACAAGGTACATTCAAGGTACCAAAAATTATAGATTATTCTCTAGTAAAGTAAATGATAGTGAATTATCTACATTTTCGAATGCTGACTAGGTTGGGGATGTAGTGGATAGAAAATCCACCAGTGGTGGAGCATTCTATATTGGGAAGAAATGTGTGGGCTGGTTGAGCAAGAAATAAGAGAGTACTTCTCTTAGTACTATTGAAGCTGAATATATATCCGCTACAAAGGCATGCACTCAGTTAATCTGGATGAAGTAGCAACTAACTGACATAGGTGATAAGGTAAAACAACCAATGGTTATTTAATGAGATAACAAGAGTGTAATGGATATTACGAAGAATCTTGTTGAGCATTCTCATATGAAACATATTGAAATCAGATATCACTTCATCAATGAAAATGTTGAACAAGGTGTGATCAATGTGGAACATGTGGGAACATATTATCAAGTGGCTGACATTATGACCAAGCCATGATCAAAGGCAGTGTTTGAGAAACATCAGTTGAACCTCAGTGTTTAGCCACCTCATAGTGCATAAGAAGGCTACAATTTCCCCCCTCACCCTAGTTATGTTAACTATTAAAATTTGTTTTTTGGTGTGATGCGGGTTTATGGGGGATATACTATCCAGGGGGAGTGTGTTTTCAGCTATATAATGCACAGATTCTGATCTTTGGATTTATTGTAAATGGTGGAGAAGGAATAAATTCTGGACATGTAAATGACATGTAATGATTCTGTGATATGATGATAATTTGGTGTTAGGAGGAGAATGAAAACATTTAGGACATGTAATGCTTCTGTGACACAGTAAGAGAATATCTTGGGCATTTTTTAAGAATTCCAAAATACTGGAACGAAATTCAAGATTCCCCTCTTGTTTTCTACACCGAGCACTACTCACGTAGACAAAGAGTGTTGGTTGATTTGAATCTTGCGTATCGGGTTTTGATAGTGGCTGGTGCCCTATTGAATTTATCTAGAGATTTCTAACAAACCCAAAGGGGGACATTGTTGGAACCAAGACCGATGATAGAAATGAATCACAGTTTGAGTTTGTTGTCAATCCACATTGGAAGTTCAAAAAGGATTCCAAGAAAGGGATCATACATTTCAAGCAGGAAACAATACTGAAGGTGACACCATTTCCAGTGTTTGCCGAATTTTTGGGCCTAAAAATTATAAAATGGAGAGATGTGTTTTTGGAAAAGGACGATGTGGGAAATATTAAAATGGGTCACGAAAAACATGGAATGTTCCCCAAATTGGTTTTTTATGCAATAGTGAAATCATGTTGTAATTTTTTCTCAAAAGGTGATTCAGAATCAGAATACTAAAAAATGGAAAAGGCATGAGGTGTGAAAAAAATCTAGAGATGTGCACGAAAAATGGTTCTTGCGTGATAAGAATTGTGTGCATAATTGTAGTTTTTCACAACACATTGGGTTTTTCACATGGGGGTTGGTGAAACCTATACATAAGAGGTGAAACCTTTAATTCGGCTTGGCTGAAGACTTAGAGAATATCTGAACTCTGATGTGCGTAAACATTGCATGAAAAGGATGGTGTGGAAAAATGTAAATGTTGCGCAGAAAAATTCAAGTTGCACTTAAAATTTGAGGTTGCACATAAAGATTGTAGTTGTGAAAAATATTTACACATAAAAGGAAAATCTTGTGCACCAATAGAAGATCTTGCGTGCAAAGGAAAATCTTTCATGCAAAAGTAAGATCTTGCACGCATAGGGTAGGTGTTGTGCACAATTGTCAGTGTAAGATGATTACATGTTTTGAATATCCGGTTTGTGTGTTAAGATATTTCTAGTGCATAAATTCAAAAATTATATGGAAGAAGTGTCTCGTGATCTAATGAGACAAATAATTCAATGAGAATCTATTGAAGAGACCCTCATGTCAATAAACAGAGTAAGACTTCTCCCATTGCAGTAAGTAAGGGGGAGTCGACGGAAGTGTTCTCAGGGACGTAGTGAGATATCCTTGAATTATTGTAAAGGCAGTGTGCTTGGAATAGAGTGACTGTGTATAAACTCTTATACTCCACAACTAGTGAATATTAGTGTATTTAGGTATGACTGACACACTGTCATCATATTTTCTTTGGACATAGCGCTCTGCGATGAACCAAGAAAAAGTGTTGTGTCATCCCCTTACTTTCTTTTGACTAAAAGATTTAAAAAGTTTCTACCAACATGGGAATAAGATCCAAATCATTAAAAGGAAAACGTTGACACCATGATTCACCCCTCCCCTCATAGAGTGTTCCGGGGTCCTTCACAGAACTGCCTCTTCCCACTTGGAAAAGAAAACCCATAGCGGTCAAGATGAATCTGCATTGGCAAGCTGTCACTGGTGGATATGATCTCATGAAATCAAGTCCCCAGACCGCAAATGGCCAAGATTACTTGGTAGTGTTAAGAGACCCTGGTGGCCTATGCACAAAATTAGCATGGATTTGGTATGCATGGAACCTCTTGGAAAACCCTGATAGAGTCACGGATCATGGGGGGACAAAAATACCCCATCCTCCAGATCTAGTGAGATAGTTTTGGCCCGGTCTGATGAGCCCTGTAGGAACCAGCATGAACCTATTGCATGACCTGAGAAATATTAACTCATTAAATGAAATGGAGGATAACCCCAAAAAACCCGCATTTTTAGAGGATCTGCTCAAGACCGGGACCACTCTCGAGGGTAAACTGTAATGCGCAACATCAGATTCTCTCACACTCGGCTCGATCTTCCAGGAGATTTCCATACTAGATATACTTGATAAAGGGGGTCTTATAGTCAGGATCCACCTCCAACACTATGGTTGGGGGCCTGGGGGTCCTGGCGTGGAGGCACCAGCTGTAGGGTGGCCTACCTATAGGCTATCATCATCATCCAAATCCATGAGAGAGATGAATCTCTGGTACGCCACATTAATAATCAAATCATCCTAATCAGGCTCTGTATAAGATACAGCCAAGCTGGATAGGGATTCGACTCAACCATTCTGTGAATGAGGGACATGATTAAATTCTAGAAGAGATTGGAACTGGGCCATCAACTGGCGGGTGCGTTCCAATAGTGGTACGAGCTCTGGCTTTCTGATGACGTAGTCACCACTGATCTGTTTGATGACTAGTTAGGAGTATCCTTTCACATGTAAGTGGGGAAAATCAATCTCGTGGGCTATATTGAGGCCAGTAATGAGAGCCTAACACTCTGCCTCATTGTTGGTACACACTTCTGACAACATGAATAAATATGGCAGAACATCTTGTGCTAAAGTGATGAAGATGATACCCAGGCCCAACCTGTTGATTCTAGGAACATTGAGTATTCTTCCGGTTGGACTCCAAAAACCACCATCAAAGTGTATTTTCCAACATAGTATAAATTAGTCTACTGATAGGATTTCTTCATCAGGAAAATAAAGATCTAGAGACTGGTTTGCAGGAGCTGTATGGGTGGCCAGGAACTCTGCCAACGCATATCCCTTAATGTCCTTCTGGGATCGAACTACTGGAGTATCACTGCCCACTAATCTAGAAGGCCTACCAACATAGGATGGTTTAGAATGTACTTCAGTGGATCCAAAAAGTAAACTAGTTGTATCTCATGGTGTAGCAAGTGATGTTGTAATTTCTGCAATATGAATACCAGTGCGAGTCTGATCTTCTTGATAGAGGAATTCCGGGTCTCTATATTGAGGATCATGCGGCTAAGATAGTACATACTATTATCTATCCTTTCGTTGTTCTTATGGGAAGAAGGGTGCCAATAGATCGTTCCAGGTTAGTCACATAAAGGATCACGGGATTTCCAGAAATGGGTAGCATCAGGACTACAGGATGAAATTAATACTGCTTGATTTTCTCAAAATCAGTCTAACACACCCCATCCCAATGATAATAATCACTTTAGTCCCTGATCTAGGAAAAGGGCTTACACTTTCTAGCCATATTGTTGATGAATCAAAATATATAGGCTAAGTGGCCTTGAAAGCCTTGAAGATCTCAAATGTTTCTTGGAGGAGGCATCTGATTGATGGACTCAATCGTCTCTAGATCAATCTCGATGACTCTATATTTGACAATAAATCCAAGAAACATTTCATAGTTGACCCTGAAAGAACATTTAAAGGGGCTCATATTTAGATGGTGGGATTGGAGGAATCTAAACACTTTCTCAAGATCTTTGATATGGTCCTGGAATTGGAGAGACTTGACCACCAGATTATCCATGTAGTATTCCACCAATTTCCTGAGGATTGGATTAAATATGTAATACATGGCACATTGATAGTTAAAACCTTCATTATTTAGTCCAGAGGGAATTACATGGTAGAAGAAAGTACCTTGCGATGACTTGAAAGATGTAGACTCCTCATCCTCAGGGGATATTCGAATTTGGTTATATATGGAATACTCATCCATGAAGGATAGGGCCTAGAACCCAACTGTGTTGGTAATCAATAGTTATGTCATAGGAAGGGGAAATTCATCCTTTGGAAAGTGACATTTGATATCCCAGAAGTCGATGCAGAATCTAATATTTCTGTTCTTCATCCTAACAGACACAATGTTGGCTAGCCATCTGTGGTACTGGACCTCCTTGACAAAGTTGGATCTGAGGAGCTTATGAACCTCAACCTCAACGATGGCACTATAAGAATGGTGCATTGTTTTGGGAGGATATTTGAATCCATGATGATTTGCTGGGAGACCAAGGCGGTGGACAACGACCTAAGGATCTAGTCTTGGAATCTCATCACAACTCTAGGAAAATACATCATGATGCTACTTCAGTAAGCTTATGTATCGTTGTCTCTCTTTGACAGGCATATCAACATTGATCAATGTGGGTTTTGGATCCATCTTATTACCGAGAGTCGCCTATACCAACTCGTCGATTGTGGTAGAGACACCCTCTTTGAATGCGGGGGGAGAATCTTCAAAATCCTCCTCTTAATTCATGGAAGAGGGATCCTCGATGGGAGAAAATTAATCTGAGTCAACAGATCCGGATGGGACACTAGTGCTAGCCTAAGTGGTGATGGAAACTGCATCGGGGGACTCCCGTGCTGCCAAAACCATATCGATAAAAGATGTCGACCCGATCCCATCTGGCCTTTGTCCTAAGGGTCCATACTTGATGATATCAAATCTATAGTTTCGTGTTAGCTAGAGTCATTTTATCCCAGCCTGTAAAAACAAGAAAGTATGTCAGATTTCCATTTCCATGGGGCAGACATCCCGATACTTTATGGGAGTAGGGGGCTCTAGGATCACCTGATCCTGGTTTATATAGGAATAAGAGGTGATCATATGACATCACATAGAATTTGGAATGTGATTCCCCCTCATTCTAGAGACAACAAATCAATTTACTAGATTTGGAGTCATATATTCCAATCGGTGGATCGGGAAGATGTGGGCATCATCCAGGTCTATCCATGGGTCAGTCGTGGTCGTAGCATGTTCAACCATGTTAGCCTGGATTTAATTTTATTTTCTCTTATAGTAGTTAGCATCCAGATAATGGGATTTACAAGAGGCAAAAGTAGACGTGTCACATTGGAGCATTCTTACTCGACCATTAAGAGAGTACCTAAGGAATTAGTGATAAGAAGAAGGGACCGCTGCGTGTAGGTGGAGCCATGGCCTACCCATCAAGAAGTTGTAGGCGGTATCCTGGGAGACAACCATGAACTCGGTGCTCGATTCCAGGCCACCGAACTGGGTATTCAGACAGGTCCTTCTGAGTGACGTCTTTTATGTCCTATCATAACCTTGAAATTTCAAGTCAGAGGGACTCAGATCGTCCTTGGACAACCTCATTTTTCACAGTGTCTAGGTTGGGATAATGTTGATCCTAGAGCCTTTTTCTACAATTCAGTGATGAACCTCCACTCCATTGAAGTGTCCAGTTATGTACAGTGGGAGGATATGCCCCTGTATGAGAGAACCATCATCTTCTCCTAAGAATAAGATGATGGCCTGAAATTCTACATGCTTGACTGTAACTCCCGAGACTTTTTTGTTATATAAATCATCAAAGGAATCTTTTTCTACACAATACTTGCTTGGCTTGCTTTACATGAAATCACGACCTTCCTCGATAGCTTGCGTCGTACGCAATACCGAGTTTCACTAAACAACGATATACTATTAAAATATTATTAAAACTAGCCGTTATGAATAGTAATAACCACTTTTTGAAATTTTATAAATTTTATTTTTCAAAATGGACTTCATTTTTGGATTCAGAATATCGAAATTAGCCTAGGGTGAAATTTTGGTATTTTTCTAAAAACTTTCAATTTTTGATGAATAGTGAAACCACTAAGTGGTAGTTAAAAAAATGAATTTTTCATAAAAGTTAATTTTACCGCTTCGGTGAATGGAATTTTGAAAATCAGAGAGACACAGTTAATATCAAGGACTAAAATGTAGTTCAATGAGATGAAAATAATTTTTGGTGAATAGTAACTTTTTACTTTTTTTTACCGCGGTTAATAGTAAATAGGGTAACTAAGGGTAAATACGATATTACTATTACCCTAACACATGTCCTAATTCTATTGGATAAGTGTAATTCGACCAAAAACAACCTTATGAATATAATATGTCCATTTAGGTCCACTTGGATTAGATTATGACATTTAATATTATTTTATTTAATGAATAGTTAAAATAGTTAAAATCAAAGTTTAATAACTAAAACATTATTAATATGGGGTTATACATAAGATAAATTCGACTATTAATATTCATTAGAAAGATAAAAATATTTCCTACATAATGGTATTTTATTTTTAATTTTTAGACATTAAATAATTTAATTTATTTATGACACAATGATGATGCAGTAATTATTTTATTAATAAAATATTGACATAATTGATGTTATGAACACAAAAATAAATGAAATTTGAGACTTTTTATTAATTCCACTAATTTTATAGGTTAATATGACATGTTATTATTGATTTAACTAACTTTTTTTGAACTAATCATTCTGTTATGATTTTCACAAAAATAAATTACTAAATAGTGTCAAAATTGAAATAAAATAGTTTTTAAAACAAATATTATATTAGTAATTGTTATTTTATTCCTAAAAATCTAAGGTTCGGCCAAATGACTTAGATAAAGTTATATATATTAATAATAAACAAATTGGGGTTCGTTTGGCTGCTTATAGTAAGTTTATTAACCTTATAGTATAAGAACACAAGAAGACATGGTAAAAGTAAAATTATTTAACTTAATGTTAAATCTAAATGATAAGGTTAAAATAGGAACCTAAACTTGTCTAAATTCTATTGGATGAGAGTATTTCGACTCATACCCACCTTAGCTTCAAAATGTATCAATTTTGAGCTATTTAAAACCGAACTTGACTTTATAATAAAATAATAGTTTTAGTTATTCCAAAGGTGCCCCTCTCCTCCCTTATAAAAGGACACCTCCTCCCCCTCTTCCTCACACCACTTGGAGCCTTCAAGCTCGGCCAACCCCTGACACTTTCTCCTACACACTCCTCTAGGGACATCCTAGAGGTTCCGGTCTTCTTCAAAGACCCATTTTAGTGCCCTAAAATGAGGTCTCAAAGAAGCACTTCAAAGTAGAGGTAAAGCCCATTACCGATTCTTTCATCTTTATTTCTTCTTCCACTTATTCTTCTTAGGTTGTTTCATTATGAAGTAATAAATTCAGTATCACTCATATACTGATATGTTATTATAAGTATGAAACAACCCTATTTCACTATCTATCCATCCTACAGAAAAAGAAATCACCGCGCGTGCGTACGTACAGAATACCGTCTCCACGCCGTGGTGTAATCTATTTTCCACCACCACCTTACTTGTATGGGTATAATGGTGTATATAATGACTATATATGACTATTATAATGTGATAATGATTATTAAATAGTATACATACACTCCAATACAATTCCACGATCATATGAACGAAATCATCACTCGTGCGTACGTACGGAATATCGTCTCCACGATGTGATGCGACTCGTTCTACATGATCTTCATTTCATAATGATTATATAAATGAATTGAATGAATGAATATGATATATATTACACTAATACCATTCTTGAAATGAGGTATCTATAACCTAAAGAAAAAGAATAAGAATTTATTCGACAAAACACGCACAAGGAAAAAAAGTTATAAACACCCGAATAACAAGTAGCAATGAAATATTACTACTAAGATGCTAAAAATATGACCATATATGATATCAAAAAAATAAGTATGATTCTGGAATAAGTCAATAGCATTATTTAAATCATTATACAGGAGGTTCGGACACTTACAAAGCAAGTCGGGCCTAAGGTAAGGGAAAATCTCGCAATCTCAATTTTTATCCGAGATTGATTATACTTTGAAATTTACTGGGGTGTATTTTATCATCCAAATCCATGTTTCCTCAATATGTAATATTATTTCTATCCACCTACAATTATTTAAATCCAATTTTACCCTTCGGTGAGTTTTTAGTAAAAGATATAAAAGGAATCTTTTGTCATTTTTCGTACGAGGTACTTTTTGACTTTTCCAAAAAAAATACGAGAAGAATGTTTTTTTAACTTATACGGCATGAATGGATTTTTAAAACATTATTTCCAAGAATCTTCCATTTAATGTTTTCAAGTTTATTTTTAATCAACTTATTTTAGTTTAAAATTTAATGACAAGTTAAGAAAGGAAAAGTGTTTTTGAAGTAGAAAGGATATTTTCCTCGAGAATAAAGTTCAAGTGTTTTATCAAAATTATTTTCCATCTAAGATAATAAAGGGCTCTGCTTTTATCCCTATTATTAAATTGATTTGTTTATGTTGTGATGGAATTATTTTTATGAATTCCTTTATCTTATATGAATTGTTTTATGATGTCACGATGTTTAAGATTCCCATTTTTATTACATGGGTTATTCAATGATGTATGTTTTAAGATGTTGTGGCACACATAAGAATGGTATCATTATGAGATGGGTGGGACCTATATCTCCCTCAAATGCATTGGGTAAAGATTTTATATCTCATGAGATAGACATGGCTGGAACGGTAGGTTATACCGGTTCAGTGAAACAGGACTGAAATGAGGGTGACTCGGTTCAGAAAGGGACTTTGTCCACTAAGATAGTCTTGGAAATGAGTCTTGACTAACAAGAAATTATTCTTTATGATTATGTGTGTATGCCACAAAGTTTCATGTTTTAAGTTATGATTATTGTGATTACATTTCACTGCCATGATTTATCCCATGTTATGAAATTATGATCTCTTTTGCAGGTTAAGATTTTCAAAAGTTATGTGCTTGTGTATACGATGTGATTGATATTTTTTTTACCCTTACTGAGCATTTGAGCTCACCCTTTTGTATGTTTTTTCCCCAGCTCAGGAAGAAGGTTATTAATTAATATATTCCAAAAGGGACTATAGATATGATGAAACAAATGGGAGACAGTGTAGACGCTTTAAGAACCAGTTGTTTATGTTTCCCAGTTTTTAAAGACACTATACCTATATGGTCCTTTCGTGGTTTTGTTATATGTTGTAATAAGTATGCTTCAATTTTTAAGTATTAACAATGTATGTAAAGTATGGGTCGTTGTAGTTGGTATCAGAGGAAAGGTATAGTCAACCTTTGGAAACTAGGATGTGAAAGCCTTAGTAAGAACCATAAGGATAAGTCTAAGCATAGAACACAATATTAGTGTTTTAGAAACGGCCATGAATAACCTAGGATAAGACCTTAAGTGTGAAATTTTATTCTTGATTATGTGGTTTTCATATTATAATTAGTGTTTCTCACAATATTCTTCGTGGTTTTAGTCAATGGATAGAACCCGAAGGAACCGTGTTAATGCGGAATGCGACGGGCAATGCAATGATTGTCCCCCTGAGCAACCAAACATTATGGGAGCTGGAATGCAAAATCTTGTAGCCATGATCACAAAACTTTCTCAAGCTATGAATCATGCAGGACTTCAGAACGAGCAAAGGAAGGAGCAACATTCTGTTGAATCCTTCATGAGGCAGCATCCACCTTCTTTCAGCGGGTCTACTGATCCATTAGTTGCTGAACAATGGATTAGTACTACTGAAAAGATATTTTCAGTTCTTCAATGTTCTGAACATGATAAATTCATCCTAGCAGTGTATCGTTTGAAAGGAGATGCTTATCAATGGTGGAATCTTATTAAGAATATGAGGCAAATAGATGAAATTGAGTCCATGGAATGGGACGAGTTCAAGAACTTATTTTTCAATAAGTACTTCCCTCGTATTCTCCGAACAAAGATGGAGAAAGAGTTTCTTGAACTGAAGAAAAAGGATGATGAATCTATTGGTACCTATGAAGCAAATTTTACAAGACTTGCAAGGTACGCTTCTGGTATTATTATCCAACCTGAGAGTAAGATCGATCGGTTCTTTAGTGGATTAAAACCAAGTCTTCGAAGGGTGTTAGCCATAAGGGACTTCAATAGCTATGAGGAAATCGTTCGATGTGCTCTCAAAGTCGAGATGGAGATTGGAGTAACCCATCAGTCATATGGGTTTGATAAGAAGAAGAAAATGGAATTCAAAGGAAAATATAAAGAGCACACTGAAAAGAAGATGAGCTTTCCCTTATGCTCAAAGTGTGGAAAGAAACATGGAGGGAGTTGTCTTAAAGGGACAAGTAAATGTTTCAAATGTAGAAAGGAAGGTCATCGGGCATTTGAATGCCGAGATGATGGGAAGAAGATGTCTAATGATGCAAACAAAGGAAGGGATACACAGAATGAACCAACTACACTTCAATGTTTCAATTCCAAATAGATGGGGAATTATGCCAATAAATTCCCTAATCCAAGGGTTGATGATGATGGTCGACGTCAACAAACTCTCAAGGCTAAAGACAAAGGAAAGTCACATGCAATTTCTATCAGCGATGTGGAGTACGATAAAGATGTGGTGAAAGGTACACTTACCATCCACTCTAAAGTAGCAAATGTTTTATTTGATTCGGGATTGACCCACTCTTTTATTTCTGAAGAATTTTCTAAGGGTATCATCGTAATACCTCAACAATTAGATGTTGAGTTAGCTGTGACAACACCTAATGGCACAACAGTCGCATCAAAAGTTTATAATTCTTCTCCGATCGAAGTTTGTGGGAAAGTGCTTCCTGCAAATCTTGTGATCCTTCCTATAGTGGAATTTGATGTGATTCTTGGCATGGATTGGATTTCTTTATATGGAGCTCATATCAATTGCCAAAGAAGAGAAGTCACATTTCATATTCCAGATCAATCTATGATCATCTATCAATGCAAGGATGAACATAACCTTCCAGTGGAAATTTCTTCCATCTTATGGGTCTTGATTCCACTAAATGAAGGTTATTTATCTCAAATTGATGGTGAGAAACTCACGATTAAGAATATTCCCATTGTATGGGAGTTTGATGATGTCTTTCCGGAGGAATTACCGGGACTTCCACCAAATCATGAAGTTTAGTTCTCAATAGAACTCGTACCGGGTGCTTTGCCTATTTCAAAGACACCTTATAGAATGGCCCCAATTGAGTTGCAGGAATTGAAGAAGCAACTCCATGAGAATCTTGATAAGGGATTCATACACCCTAGTGCGTCACCTTAGGGAGCACCTGTTCTATTTGTTAAGAAGAAAGATGGATCAATGAGACTCTGCATTGATTATCGAGAACTTAACAAGATCACTATCAAGAACAAATATCCTCTCCCACGCATTGATGACTTATTTGACGAACTACGCGGAGCTCAATACTTTTCTAAGATTGATCTTCGTTCACGGTATCATCAATTAAGGGTCAAAAGGGAGGATATACCAAAGATGGATTTCCGTACAAGGTATGGACACTATGAATTTATAATGATGCCATTTGGTCTTATTAATTCCCCTGCTATCTTCATGGATCTGTTGAATGGAGTCTTTAGAGACTATCTTGATCAATTTGTGGTAGTCTTTATAGACGATATTCTTTTCTATTCAAAGAGAAAGGAAGAACATGAAGATCACTTGAGAATTATATTGAAGACCATGAGAAAGGAAAAGCTTTATGCCAAATTTACCAAGTGTGAATTTTGGCTTCAAAAAGTTTCATTTTTGGGTCACATAATCTCAAAAGAGGGGATATCTGTGGATCCAGCAAAAACAGAGGTTATCGAAAGATGGTCGAGACCAACAACAGTAACTGAGATCCGATGTTTTCTTTGTTTGGCTGGATATTATCAATATTTTGTGAAATATTTTTCACGATTATCTAATCCACTCAACAAGTTGACTCGGAAAGGAGTTAAGTTTGTATGGACGGAGGAATGTGAAGAGAATTTCAAGGAGTTGAAAAGAAGGTTATCCAGTGCACCTGTGCTCACACTGCCCTGTAGTGGAGAAAGGTTTGTGATCTACAGTGATGCATCCAAGAAGGGATTGGGGTGTGTTCTTATACAAAATGATATGGTGATAGCTTATGCCTCACGACAGTTGAAAATCCATGAGCAAAATTACCCAACACATGATTTGGAGTTAGCTGCAGTAATCTTTGCATTAAAGATTTGGAGGCATTACCTTTATGGTGAAAGTTGTGATATTTATACTGATCATAAAAGTTTAAAGTATATTTTCACACAGAAGGAGCTGAATATGCGTCAAAGAAGATGGTTGGAGCTGATTAAGGATTACGACAGCTCAATACATTACCACCCCGGGAAAGAAAACAAGGTGGAAGATGCATTAAGTCGACAAGACCATGCCAGTTTATCCATGATGCGGATCACAAAAGATCCAATATTTATGGACTTACAAAGGATGGATGTTGGAATTATAATGGAAGGGGAAAAATCTTATCTTTCTTAAATGAATGTTCAACCATCAATACATGTGAAGATTAAAGAGGCACAGAAAGAAGATGTCGAGTTACAAAAGAAGGTGAGAAATGTTCCTGAGTTCAACCTTGATTGTGATGGGATAATAAAGTTCAGGAATCGGTTTGTGTTCCTCCCATCCCCGAATTAAAGAAGGATCTTCTGGATGAGGCTCATAGTTCTTCATTCTCAATTCATCCTGGAAGCACGAAGATGTATAGGGATCTGAAAGAGTACTTCTGGTGGGATGGCATGAAAAGAGATGTTGCTGAATATGTCTCTCGATGCTTGGTTTGTCAACAAGTTAAAGCTGAGAGACAGAAGTCTAAGGGGATGTTACAACCATTACCCATACCCGAATGGAAGTGGGAAAACATCACTATGGACTTTGTCACAGGACTTCCTAAAACATCCAAAGGCCATAATGCTATCTGGGTCATAGTTGATTGTCTTACAAAGTCTTCACACTTCATTGCTATTAGAGAGGATATCTTTTTGGATCAGCTTGCCAGGATATATGTAAAGGAAGTGGTAAGATTGCATGGAGTACCACTTTCTATTATATCTGATCGGGATCCGAGATTTACCTCGAAGTTCTGGTGAAGTCTTCAGCATACTCTGGACACAGAGTTGAGTTTCAGAACTGCTTATCATCCTCAGACAGACAGTCAGTCTGAGGGAACAATTCAAACTCTAGAAGATATGTTGAGAGCTTGCTCTATGGATTTCAAAGGTGGTTAGTATCAACACCTACCTTTGGTGGAATTTTCTTATAATAATAGCTTTCACTCCAGTATTCAGATGGCTCCTTATGAAGCTCTCTATGGAAAGAAATGCAGGACTCCAACTTGCTGGGATGAAGTTGGGGAAAGAAAGCTATTAGGACCTAATCTCGTTGATGAAATGGCAGAAAAGGTCAGATCTATTCAACAACACATAAGAGCAGCTCAGAGTCGACAGAAAAGCTATGCCGACAACCGAAGAAAAGACCTAGAGTTTGAAGTGGGTGATAAAGTGTTCTTACGAATATCTCCCTGGAAGAGGGTTATGAGATTTGGAAAGAAGGGGAAGTTGAACCCTAGATATATCGGTCCTTTCGAAATACTGGATCATGTTGGGAAGGTAGCTTACCGATTGGCACTTCCACCGAATCTCTCTCAAGTTCACGATGTGTTCCATGTATCTCTCCTGAGAAAGTACATACCTGATCCTTCACATGTACTCAGCTCAGATGTTGTACCGCTGGAGCAAGATCTTTCTTATGAAGAACAACCGATAGAGTTTCTGGATCGTAGCGAAAAAGTCCTACGAAACAAGACCACTCGATTGGTGAAAGTTTTATGGAGGAACCACCAATTAGATGAAGCTACATGGGAGCTTAAGGATATGATGAGGGAGAGGTATCCTCATCTGTTTGTTACAAAGTGACGAATTTCGAGGGCGAAATTCTTTTTAAGGGGGGTAGAATGTAACACCCGAGACTTTTATGTTATATAAATCATCAAAGGAATCTTTTTCTACACAATACTTGCTTGGCTTGCTTTACACGAAATCGTGACCTTCCTCGATAGCTTGCGTCGTACGCAATACTGAGTTTCACTAAACAATGACATGCTATTAAAATATTATTAAAACTAGCCGTTATGAATAGTAATAACCACTTTTTGAAATTTTATAAATTTTATTTTTCAAAATGGACTTCATTTTTGGATTCAGAATATCGAAATTATCCTAGGGTGAAATTTTGGTATTTTTCTAAAAACTTTCAATTTTTGATGAATAGTGAAACCACTAACTGGTAGTTAAAAAACTGAATTTTTCATAAAACTTAATTTTACCGCTTCTGTGAATGGAATTTTGAAAATCCGAGAGACACAGTTAATATCAAGGACTAAAATGTGGTTCAATGAGATGAAAATAATTTTTGGTGAATAGTAACTTTTTACTTTTTTTTACCGCGGTTAATAGTAAATAGGGTAACTAAGGGTAAATATGATATTACTATTACCCTAAAACATGTCCTAATTCTATTGGATAAGTGTAATTCGACCAAAAACAACCTTATGAATATAATATGACCATTTAGTTCCACTTGGATTAGATTATGACATTTAATATTATTTTATTTAATGAATAGTTAAAATAGTTAAAATCAAAGTTTAATAACTAAAACATTTTTAATATGGGGTTATACATAACATAAATTCGACTATAAATATTCATTAGAAATCTAAAATGATTTCCTACATAATGGTATTTTATTTTTAATTTTTAGACATTAAATAATTTAATTTATTTATGACACAATGATGATGCTGTAATTATTTTATTAATAAAATATTGACATAATTGATGTTATGAACACCAAAATAAATGTAATTTGAGACTTTTTATGAATTCCACTAATTTGGTAGGTCAATATGACATGTTATTATTGATTTAATTAACGTTTTTTGAACTAATCATTCTGTTATGATTTTCACAAAAAATAAATTACTAAATAGTGTCAAAATTGACATAAAATAGTTTTTAAAACAAATATTATATTAGTAATTGTTATTTTATTCCTAAAAATCTAAGGTTCAGCCAAATGACTTAGATAAGGTTATATATATTAATAATAAACAAATTGGGGTTCGTTTGGCTGCTTATAGTAAGTTTATTAACCTTATAGTATAAGAACACAAGAAGACATGGTAAAAGTAAAATTATTTAACTTAATGTTAAATCTAAATGATAAGGTTAAAATAGGAACCTAAACTTGTATAAATTCTATTTTATGAGAGTATTTACACTCATCCCCACCTTATCTTCGAAATATATCAATTTTGAGCTATTTAAAACCGAACTTTACTTTATAATAAAATAATAGTTTTAGTTATTCCAAAGGTTCCCCTCTCCTCCCTTATAAAAGGACATCTCCTCCCCCTCTTCCTCACACCACTTGGAGCCTTCAAGCTCGGCCAACCCCTGCCACTTTCTCCTCTCCACTTCCCTAGAGACATCCTAGAGGATCTGGTCTTCTTCAAAGACCCATTTTAGTGCCCTAAAAGGAGGTCTCAAAGAAGCACTTCAAAGAAGAGGTAAAGCCCATTACTGATTCTTTCATCTTTATTTTTTCTTCCACTTCTTCTTCTTAGGTTGTTTCATTATGAAGTAATAACGTCAGTATCACTCATATACTTATATGTTATTATAAGTATGAAACAACCCTATTTCACCATCTATCCATCCTACGGAAAAAGAAATCATCGCGCGTGCGTACGTACGGAATACCGTCTCCACGCCGTGGTGTAATCTATTTTCCACCACCACCTTACTTGGATGGGTATAATGGTGTATATAATGACTATATATGACTATTATAAAGTGATACTAATTCTGAAATAGTATACATACACTCCAATACAATTCCACGATCATAGGAACGATATCATCACTCGTGTGTACGTACGGAATACCGTCTCCACGATGTGATGCGACTCGTTCTACATGATCTTCATTTCATAATGATTATATAAATGAATTTAATGAATGAATATGATATATATTACACTAATACCATTCTAGAAATGTGGTATCTATAACCTAAAGAAAAAGAATAAGAATTTATTCGACAAAACACGCATAAGAACAAAAAGTTATAAACACCCGAATAACAAGTAGCAATGAAATATTACTACTAAGAAGCTAAGAATATGACCATATATGATATCAAAAAAATAAGTATGACTCTGGAATAAGTCAATAACATTATTTAAATCATTATACAGGAGGTTCGGACACTTATAAAACAAGTCGGACCTAAGGTAAGGGAAAATCTCGCAATCTCAATTTTTATCCGAGATTGTTTATACTTTGAAATTTACTGGGGTGTATTTTATCATCCAAATCCATGTTTCCTCAATATGTAATATTATTTACATCCACCTAAAATTATTTAAATCCAATTTTACCCTTCGGTGAGTTTTTAGTAAAAGATATGAAAGGAATCTTTTGTCATTTTTCGTACGAGGTACTTTTTGACTTTTCCGAAAAAAGTACGAGAAGAATGTTTTTTTAACTTATATGGAATGAATGGATTTTTAAAACATTATTTACAAGAAGCTTCCTTTTAAAGTTTTCAAGTTTATTTTTAATCAACTTCTTTTAGTTTAAAATTTTATGACAAGTTAAGAAAGGAAAAGTGTTTTTGAAGTAGAAAGGATATTTTCCTCGAGAATAAAGTTCAAGTGTTTTATCAAAATTATTTTCCATCTAAGATAATAATGGGTTTTGTTTTTATCCCTATTATTACATTGATTTGATTATGTTGTGATGGAATTATTTTTATGAATTCTTTTATCTTATATGAATTGTTTTATGATGTCACGATGTTTAAGATTCCCATTTTTATTACATGGGTTATTCAATGATGTATATTTTAAGATTTTGTGGCACACATAAGAATGGTATCATTATGAGATGGGTGGGACCTATATCTCCCTCCAATTCATTAGGTAAAGATTTTATATCTCATGAGATAGACATGGCTGGAACGGTAGGTTATACCGGTTTAGTGAAACAGGACTGAAATGAGGGTGACTCAGTTCAAAAAGGGACTTTTTCCACTAAGATAGTCTTAGTAATGAGTCTTGACTAACAAGAAATGATTCTTTATGATTATGTGTGTATGCCACAAATTTTCATGTTTTAAGTTATTATTATTGTGATTACATTTCACTGCCATGATTTATCCCATGTTATGAAATTATGATCTCTTTTGCAGGTTAAGATTTCCAAAAGTTATGTGCTTGTGTATACGATGTGATTGATATTTTTTTACCCTTACTGAGCATTTGAGCTCACCCTTTTGTATGTTTTATTTCCCCAGGTCAGGAAGAAGGTTATTAAGTAAGATATGCCAAAAGGGACTATAGATATGATGAAATAAATGGGAGATAGTGTAGACGCTTTATGAACCAGTTGTTTATGTTTCCCAGTTTCTAAAGACACTATACATATACGGTCCTTTCGTGGTTTTGTTATATGTTGTAATAAGTATGCTTAAATTTTGAAGTATTAACAATGTATGTAAAGTATGGGTCGTTATATTGACTATCTCAGTAGGAATGATTTTGTGGATGTTATCTCTTTCTCAAACTATAGGGGGATTCTTAAATCCTCATCAAGGGCTTCACACATATCCACTTATAGACAAAGAGCCTCGATAATGGAGAGCCACACAAGAATGCTGGTAAGATTATAAAGGATATCATACATCTATGCCAAGACTGAACTTCTAAATATAGGAGGTCGTTCTGTAGCAAGAGGCATGGCGGGCCTTTTTGGATGAACTAATATCTGACTGGTGCTAGGAATTTCTCGCTTCTCGCTAGCCAAAACTTGTGGAGCAATTTCCAAATGAGAGGTAGACGACTGAAGCTAGTCTGTAATAGAACAAGGCTGATTCTAGTATGGTCACGGTGGTTCTGCCTGGTCAAGTAGAAGAAACAGCAATAGAGGCAGAACTGATGATACTAGATGAGAAGGCTATGCGTGCTGAGCTCTGCATTGGGCATGTTGTCTAGTTTCAGTGGCATGCACAACCTGACTGGAAGTATTGAATGAGGCATTCCGATAACCTATATACCCACAACTCCATTGACGCTAGTGATAGCTAGGGACATTGGGAGGATCCTTTTGGCACATCTCATTGTCAGGAACCATATAGGGGTTTACCAACTCTATAGTGTTAACCGAAGCATACTGTTTATCATCACTTGAATAGTCCTCCACCATCTGGCAAATTCTGAGGGTAATTTCCATCTCTGGTGGCATGAAGTCACCGAGAGTATATGATGACGATGACATCGGTGGGGGACTTTATTTTCTATTTCGTTGTTGATTCTTTCTCTTCTAGGAAAAGGAAGGGTGAGAAGTCGATGCAAAAGTACTGGTTGTGGATGACATAGTGACTTTTGAATGCTCGAGTCGATTCAAATGTGCTCAAGTAATTCCATGGGCCTGGGAAACTACCTTACAAGCCATCCAATCATCATATTTTTGAGATCTACGGTTAAGAAAATAATGCCAATCACCATCATTATCATTTTCTCCGTCGGGCTATATGAATACACCTGCCACCTATGTTGGTGTTGGGCCTAACCTAAATATGTTGCTATCAACCGGGTCTTGAAGCCAGTCTTTAAACACATAACACTACTTGAGAGTGTTACCAAAGATCCAATGATAGGGGACGTAATTAGGACAATCAGTGAGATCTACTTCTTTAGGCCTCCTTCATTATGGAAACTGAAGAAATCCATACACTAATACACTTTGAAAATAAGAAGGGACCTGAGCCTCGTTGAATGAGTAGGTTATATTCCTTATATTCATAAAGGGGGACTTGGGAACCTGGCCTTGATGAGGGGATGGAGGATCCTTTTGAGGGGGGGGGGGCTAGTTATCTCACCTGGGTGGTGGCGATGTGTTACACAGGGGCACTTGCTGGTTCTAGGGTGGTCTCTGCTGGGATAAAGGTTGCATATGAGGAGATGGTCCTCAATGAGTCTATAGAGGTGGATCCACCAGAAATAACTCCATCTACCCGGGGAGCTCTACTTATGCTACCGTGGTGGGATCATCCTTAGTGGATCTTCTTGAGGGAACTATGGGAGGCAATGGATGTCCCTGCTTGGCCTACGGTAAGGAATCCTCTAGAAGATGGGACTTATCAATGAAATCCTAGAATCCCCCAAGATAATTCTGGGTGATGAGAGAGGGGACCAGTTCAATTTTGACATTCCCCACACACATTTTCAGTAGCTTCTTCTATGTCAGTGGCATGTCAAGGGAATAGGTAAGGGCATTCCACTAGGAAAAATAGTCCACCCCGTGCTCGTCAGGTCTCTTCTTTCACTTGAAGTGGTCTGCAATACTCTTATTCTGGGTGGTAGAGCTGAACTGTTAAAGAAATTTCCTAGGAAGATCTTCCCAGTCAGCTACTGACCCAATCAGTAGCTAAGGATTATCACACTGCTCAGGTGGATTTGGGGAAATACACCATTCCATATTTCCATAAGCTCCAACTTCTACCATGTCTATGTGGGAATGATGGTCATGGTCACCCAGAGGCAACTCGTTGGGGGAAAGTTGTACTTTCCTCTAATTCCCCAGTCGAGGATCACCGTAACCTGGTTGCCACTCCACAACATGTTCATCAAGGAGGTCACCGACAATCTTCAAGTGCTCCACCAGCTATTGGTGCAACGCTATATTTTTAGGATCTTCTTACATCTTCTATATTGATCCAGATAGGTCAGAGGGTTTGGTGATCCCAAGATTCTCTTTAGCCTTATTGGGATTCTGACTGAGTGCTAATGACTCAGTAGGTATGGGGAGGCCCAGTAAATTTCTCTGATTGCAAGTAACCCTTCCTAATAGATCCAATAGTTATGGCACTCCCCCATGGGGTAAGTTCTATTCAAGGATCTCCAGCTCGTTCTTTCCCTCTTATAGGTCATCCATGTTAACTGTGGCTATACCTGGAGGCATATCCTCAATATCGCCAGATAGGATGGGCTAGCGCTGGATAGAACTAAAATTAAGGGCATCATACTTCCCCTAACCATAGACCTGAACGTGGGGGGGGGGAAGCCTCCTTGATAATCTTGTGGAGAACTTTAAATCTTTGGATGCACCGATACTGGAGGGTAAGATGTAGACCAAGAAACTCAGGGTGATGGGCCACAGGGAGTGCATCCAAATTGACCATACGACATTGCTGGTCAATATCTTCAAAGTGTTCCTGACTCTTGGGTAAATCCACTCACTGATAATGGAGATATAAGTGCATTTCCTAGAGGGTTTGGAAAAAACACGTGACTTCTTCCTTGGAAAGTGATTCTGGTGCACTGAAGTTCACAGTTGTAACTGGCCAAAACATCTCTTGGAAGTGACCCACTGCAAGAACGTCCCATAGGATAATCAGCTCAGACTCGGGATTCGTCCCTTAGTTTCCCCACTCATCAACCAGGGGAGGATTTGTAACTAGTAACGACACTTAAGCAGACTGCTTGTATGGTAGACCAGTGAAGAATACGGTGAGGGAGCTGATAAGCCACCGTATATTGGGTTGTCTTTTGAAGAATGCAATGACTAATCCACCACATTCTAATAAGATGGACTGGAGACCACAATGTTCTGTGCAAGGGTTACGACTACTGATGGTGGATCAGGACACTTTTTATCTACTATTAGTTCCAAAAATAACTCTCCATGATCTCTGGTTCAGTTAGAGAATGACCCGATTGACAATAGGGTGGATTGCATAGACAAGCTCTGGAAAGCGTCCAAATCCTCCTCCTCCTCCTAGATACGTATTTAGAGGGAGGAGGGAATATGGTGAAACTCTCATTCTAGTAGGATGAGTCCTATACACCTCGTTCCTACCCTGACCCTTGACACGGATGATCGGGGTGAGGGCTCCATTATCAAACAACATTCTACCTTGGAATCTGAGAAGTATATGGGTTTAATTGCAGTATGAAACATCTCAGTACTCTTATTATGGAGGCTACGACCCATCCTCCTACCATAAGATGGTTCTTCTAAATAGGGTAGGTTTTTGGATCAAGGAGGACCTTCGGATGAACTAATTCTAGGGTGGAGAGGACTTCCTATTAGGTTAGCTGAGGTGCGGGGTGCACTAGAAAAAAGGTCAAAGGGAACATGGGGAGGACCTCTGTGTCCACTGGCTAACGCATGAAGGGAATCTCCACGAGAAGTGATAGATAAGGTAGGATATCCACTAGAACTAGTAGTAGCATGGGAAATATTTTCATGCTTGTTCCCCCAAGAAGTTATGGTACAAGGAGGGCCTTCGTACCGGTCAATCTGAACCTGGGGAATACCTCTATGTTGGGTGCCAATGAAGTGATTCAAACCTCCTCTTCTCTAATTTCTGGGATGAGGAGGACCTTTGTTGGATGTTGTAAGAAAAAAGGGAAGACCCCCACACTGATGATTGACTGAACTAGGAGCATCTTCACATCGGAGACCTGTGATAGGAGGAACGAATCTATACCAGAGGTCACAGGTGTAGAATAGGCTTTAGTATTGGGAGTCAGTGTGGTGGGGAGGACCATCACTCGGATTGATGGTGGAACAAGGAGGACATCCGTACTATATTTCATTACTATATATTGGCCCACAACGAACTCCACCTATGTCGGTGACAAGGAGAGTCAACCCAAATTTCCTGTGGGGTGGTTGGGGCCTCAATCCGAGTCAAGTGTATAAGTTACCCTATTCTGTATATATAAGGCATTGCTTGTATATATCGCCGGTGGTGCAGGTGCATAATTCAACTATTCTATAGCCTATGGGGCTAGGTGGAGATGCTTATGTGGCCTCGTGGGAGCCCCCCTTTGTGGCCCCCCAAGACAGGATCACAGCTGGGTTGGCCCGGATATCACCCACCTCATTGGCATAGTGGAAGGATTCATCGAAGTATTCCTGGGAGAGGCTCTTGAAACGGTTGTAGGTTGGAGTAGGGAGTAGTGGCTCCCTATGTGGCCCTTGGAGGTGGCAGAGTCCATGAGGCATAGAAGCCACGAGGTCCTATCAGGCCATATCCCGAGTTGGGATAATCCCTTCTTCCTCGTAACGTCGAACGAGGTCCTTAATCACCATTCTCTGTATGAGTTTAGAATGGTATATGGGGCGTGGGCACCCAAAACCGTGGATATAGAGGCAGCTATGGAAGATATGAGGCCTCGCAGGATTTCCACATTGATGTTGCGCCAACCCCTACATTAGTGGGTAGGTAGTGATTAGATTCTGATCATAGATTGGGTCCTATAAAGTAGGGAGATTCAACCATTAGTGCTTGAATGAAGGAAAGCGATGACCATTTCCCCAATGCTATTCCATATTCCATGGTTGGTAAAAAGGATCCACACTGACAACATCGTAGACCAGGATGTCTAACATTTAGCTTCCCCAATTTATGGTGAGTTTCACACAAGGCCCACTATTTCCTTGGTGGGACCTGGTTCCAGATAAATGGATTTACTAACATTCTAATCCACTTATGAATCAAATGCTACTAATCTCCACATTAAGGAGAAGAACATCATGTCAGGTTAACCATTTTTGTTTTCTATGATTTTGCTGGGGTGTGCATCTGTCGGTGGAGGACGCTTTGATCTGTTTCCCTGCATTACCTCTTTCCAATATAAAGTGACTTCAATAGATTATTTAGGTATGTTTTCTCTTTGATCGAAACAAGATGATGGGATGTCGATTCTCTCTTTTTTGGATTCCTCCTCGGAACTCATAACCTAGTCTAGGTCTACCTTAAAGATTAAGACATTGTTGTGAAACTCTTCCCAGTTCCAGGTCTTCATGTACGCTGGTTAATTACACTGCTTCTATTAGGAAATTCCATGGGGTCAAGTAAGGGCATCAACCTTCGATCGGGGGTGTAGTCACGTTGGAAATCACTGGTGTGTATGGGTGCTGAAACACTGATGCATCTATATTTATTCCCCTTATGATAGGTATTCTCAAGGGCATAGAAGCTTGAGGCATCCCACATCGAATGCAGGGAATTATATTCCATAGTCATGTCTCTAGGGTTTTTCTCAACTTCCCATGATTAACATAAGGTATTCCATGAGTTTAATGTATATAAGAGATGGATCGAACTGATTATAACACTGATGGGAGTGGATTAGATGGGTGGAACCCCAGAAGGAAGCACTTAAGAGTCCTACTATATGTGAAGATTAAAGTGTCCAATGAAGACGGATCCGAGGATGCTTGGGTCCCGAAAAATAGGGGAATCTATGATTTTCCATTGGATGGGATTGAACCTCATGGAGGTTTCCTACATACCCTGTGTATATTATAGGGGTTAAAACCCATGTAGATCGAAGGGGTGATGAATTTGGGTGTAAAAAAAGGACAACAACCCGATGACACATTCAGGATTACGGGTGGTTAGCTGCCAATTATAAGAGGGACACTCTTGGTTGGATGGTTACGAATTGTGTGGGTCCTATGATAGGTTTTGGATCCCACAACGGAAGACAGTGATCCTAGGATTTTAAAATTTTCATCGATGGGATGATGGAACTTTTCATCACCAATGATCTGAACACCGGTAAGCTCTGAGGATCTCATGTGAATTGTAAAGTGCACAAAATTAAAACAGAAAACATACATGTTTCAAATATGAAGTTGTGGTCGACTGCATCTCATCGATGGTGATCATTGCTCAAAGGTTCCATAACTGGAACCCTCTAGATCATCCAAAAAACACATTAAAAAGACATGGGAGTGTCAATTATCAAATTCTGGGTGCTAGCGTGGAGATCTGAAGATGCTTTCTAAGTCCCGACGATCGGTGCATCGAGATTCCTTCAATGCTTGAGAGAGATCTTTATCAAAGATTCATGGATTAAGAGCTTCTCTCTCTAGAGAGCGGGAGGAGAGAGATGCTCTGGATTTAATTCCATGAATGAATGAATAGTGTAATGTCCACACATGTGAGAGAGAATCCTCCTATATTTATATTGGATTTGATAAATACCCAGTTGGGTTACCCAACCCCCATTTATTTCAACGTTCGCTAAATAAATAATTTTGATGAACTAAACTGCATAAATATTAATTATTATTTTTTCACATAATTATAATATAAGTAAATTATATTATGTGATTAAAACAGAGCCATTACCCTAGAATTGTTGTCCCGCTTAATATTAAACAGTCCTTGAATATTAAAATAATATTAATTCGATTAATATTTTCTCTTATTTACAAATATTGTAAATACATTAAATAAATTTATTCACAAATATTCATAACTTGAATATTAATGAATTTATTTAATTATTTTAGGGATCGATAACTTGGAAAACACTCAGACCCCACGGTGGGGCCCACCATGTCCATATACCTATTCAACTGAATAGGACAGATTCTTGAATACGCTTTTATGTGTGACCTTCTAGGCCCATATCTTAATATTAGTTAATAAATCCACAGACCAATAGCGGAGTCTAGAAACCCATCATGGCCCCTAAAGAGATAAGGATAGTCATAACAATGACTACCAACCTACGAACACTAACTGTGTACTATAATCTCTTTTTCATTAAATATCTTATAAAGCAGGACACACACGTGTGTCATCATATTTTTTTGATTTATTATTTATTGATCTATCCTAATGGATTTACCTTTGTACTGCTTTGGCCAAAGACTTATGAAGGTAGAACTATCCTGATCAACCAGGTCTGAGATATATAACTTCCTTAACATTGAATCAACAAATCCTTTCCTGACCATTCAACCAATGTCATACCACTAACGACGCACCCAACACAAGCTACCTCGCCATGATTTCAATACCATGTTTTTTTCATGTATCAAAGTATGCAATCAAATGATACATATTGGTAATGGTCTCAATTCTGGAGACCAATACATATGTTCGTAGATATGAACAACCAATGACACCCAAAACATGTGGTGTTTCTATTGGCGGGTCAGTCCTCATGATCTTACTACTAGAGTTCACCAAGTGTGAACTTCATGAGAAGAAGTCTCAATACATATGATCCCCCAGAACCTGATTGTCAAACATCTATTGTGTCCAGTCAGTAAGATGTATCTAGACTATAGAACATATATTTAAGATTAATGTCATATTATTTTTAGGTTCTCACTATATCATGGGTTCTGCTATAACCTCTCGACATGACAATTAATATTTAGACATTACCATAATATAGTGGATGCATAAATATCTATATTATAATAGTAAGATGGAATCATGTATAAACAACTATACACATTATATGGTAATCAAAATCACTACATAGTTGGGTTAGGGAACCCACAATTTCAACACTCACACTTGCACTAGAGCCATCTTGCTAACCAAACCTGTTAGCTACTCACATGATAAAATCTGGCTTCTATTGTGTAATGGATTTAACTACTAGGCCTGCCATGTTTTCACTGCGTGGCATATCTGCTATATGCGACCTCATCTCATTGAGTAAAACTTCTCAATATATGGTGTCCCCGAGTATATCACTTTTTTTCCATTGTCATAACATGACAACTTATCTAGTAAGAATATTATGATAATAATGTTCTCGCAAGGTACAAATCTAAGAACTATAACCAATCTTTTCAATTGATAATAGCTTCATAGTTTCTTTAGAAGCTGCAACATACTTGGCATTTGTAGATATAGCTACCAATGGATTTTATGATCTTGAATCGCTCATCACCTTAGTCTAACTATGATACTTGATCAAATAGATCCAAGGATTACTAGTTTGTGCCACACAAAAACCTGTATATCTTCTTCTCCATATTCCAGGTACATATCATTTATACCAGAATAAGTACAAGATAATAGTTCGGATAGCTTCACTTGCAGTGCTTCTGGATATAATTGATATCGGCCTACTATAAAGTATATCCTGGCAGTATCAATTATTGTCCATATTATGGCATACATGATTGATCCATCGCTGAAGATTATAGAACTAAACTCACAACTTTAATTTCTTCCCATGTTCTGAACATGTCATCCTGAAGAGATTAAGCCATGTTACATTGGAAACAATTCTAAACTTGAATTGTTCCATATTTAATTTTTAAATACAATGTCACTATATGTACAATTGACTTGGACCAAGAAACCTATGGATATACCTTAGTATATCCTATTCCCTAGAACATAGGTTTCTTCTTTATGTCAATCACAAGAGAATTACTTTTATCCTTGTCTAATCTAATTGTATGACCAATATCTGCTTTTCCATATGTTGCTGAACATATTTCTCTTGGAAAACATTGGATCTCCCACTAAACTTTGGTAGACATAAGGAAAAGAGTCATTTGAAATGAATTCTCTAAGATCTTGTTGCTTACTTTAATCCATAACTGGATTTCAGTAACTTGAAACCTTAATTGTCATTTAATGGTGTCATCGCGCCTTTCAAGTTGCATCATATAGACACCTTCCATGAAAGATGATCATGAAAACCAATGACCAATATAATGATATTAGAAGTTTTTTATGACAAGTAAAATTCTAATGGATTTAGGCATACTAACTTGTTATAAAAAATATATCCTTATTGTTACCAAGCATGCACAATCCATGTATCTTCTCATTTAAATACCCACCGCAATATTCAATTTATAATCCCCTTTTCACTATAATACATAGAATCCATTAATTGAATTTTAATTTTTCCTATCAATCAAAACTATTTTTCATATACTGCTAACTTGTAAGATTTATTATTCTTAATGAATTGTAACGTCCCGGTTCTAGAAGCCACCCAAAGGCGCCCCGTACCCGATTGCTCACATATCCTCAAGCGTATTTCCCCAAATACCAGAGGATACCAAATAGCAGCGAGGGACTTGGGTGTGATAGTGGGGAAACTATGCCCTCATTGGAAGAGTACACACCGGAAGAAAAAGAAATAGACGGCAGTAGAATCCATAACCATCCATACAAGAGTAAACGATAAATGGTGGAAGACTAACAGTAAACTGCTAAAGCACACATACATGTATATAAAATGATGCATGATTTATATGTCTAGGAAAGTAGCCAAACAAGTCCCAATGATGAATACAATACTAAAACAAAGTGAAAAAGAAAATAGGTAAACTCCCCAACATCGCAAGCCATAGCTTGGTCCCCTGCTCTCCAGCTCCATAGCATGTCGAGTACCTGAAGTAGAAGTGTGCTTTCCCTTATCTATACCTACAACAATATAATCTGTTTAGGACCAAAAGCATGGCCCAAATAGGGTGTGAGATAAGGTCCCATTAGGCAACCACCCAAAGATCTGTACCTAATAGTCAGTGAATACATGGCAGTAAAAATATTGGAAGCAGTAAACAGGAAATCACACAGCAGTTACAATCCAAAGTCTAGCATATAAATTACACAAGTAACAACCAATCAACAAGAAGAACAACGGGTAACCCCCTGGGTAGTTCTCACAGCCTAACCCTTATGGTTCAACCTACAAGTACTAACAACCCTCTGAGAAACACACACAGTATCACCCCTCTGGTTCAGCTAAAGAATAGACTCTTTGAGGAAGCACTCACCGTCAATTCCCCCTATAGTCTCGTATCGTACTAAAGGCTCTCTGGGGAAGCACTCAACATCTCATTCCCCTTGTGGCCTGCATCGAGGAACTACATAATCTCTGAGGAAGAAATCAACATCAATTCCCCATGTGGTCCCACATCGTAAATTAAAGACACTCTAGAGAAGCCCCTGCATCCATTCTCCCTATGGTCCACTACACTAGGTTCTCACAGCCCTGTGTAAAACAAACATGCATAGCGCGCGTATTGGCCTAAGTAAACCACAAGAACTACTTGGCTTTCATTTATAGGCACAAAAACATAACAGTACAATAGTTCCACTATCCGATAACTAGGCATGGCAATCGAAAAAACGGCAAACAAGTAAAACAAGAATGGAAAAACATCCAGAGTAGAGTAAAAATTACCCTATTCACAAGAAATTACTTCTACTCAAGAAATCAACCAAAGCAGGCAACAACTGGGGAAAAATAGGAAACACACACAATACCCCGTTCAAGGGAATTGGTGGAATTGCAGAAAATATTCACATACATTCTACAGAAATGCACAAAACACCTACCTTGATGTTAGGAGATTGATATACTTGAACCACGATGATTGATTCTCCTTAGAACGTCGAATATATGAGAAAACATCAAAAACACTCAACCCACGATATCTTGAGAAAGGGGAGGAATTGGAAAACAAGGTTCTAGGAGAAGGAAGAACTCACCGCTGTGGTTCCAACACAATATATGACGGTCAATTCGGAGCACGTATGGAGGCACGTGAGCTAAGAGAAGATCCACGGCCATACTGCTTCTCTCAGACGAACGAAACCTAGACGAAAGGAGTTCTATCCTTCAGGCGCGACCCCGGTGCGTTTAATGAAAAAAAAAAAGAAAATACACGGCGTGTAATTCTTGAGTACATGGCATGTAATCAAATTTTCTGTACTTCGCTTTAAGCGGCCTCAACTTCACCCCTACACATCGTGTGTGTGGCCTGGACACTGCCAGCACACGGCCTGGCATGGCAAGGGAGTACACACCGTGTACTTCAAAATTTTCTAGAAACTCCTCTTTTCTTAAAAACTCCAAAAAAGTAAAGACATACCAAAAACAAAGATTCGGGTTCTTACAAACTTCCCCACTTTATGAAATTCATCCCCGAATTTCCCTAACGAGGAGAAGAAGAAACCCTGAATAGCTCCGGCCACTACGATCGTACATCGGCCTCCCTTTCACAGGTCTCATCATGTACTCGTTCGTGCGGTCATAGCACCCTCACTAGAGGAACATACCGCCCATGAAGAACCTTCATACTACGATCGACAATCCGAATAGGATACTCCTCAAACGATGCATCCTCTTCGAGCTCAACCTCCTTGGGCTAAAAGACGTGAGACAGGTCTGAAAAGTAACGTCGGAGCTGAGAGATGTGGAATATGTCATGCATGGCCTGGTACCTATGAGGTAACTACCACCGATAGGAAACCGTCCCAACTCTCTCCAATACCTCAAACGGCCCGACGTACCGTGGTGAAAGCTTACCCTATCTATGAATCCTCTTGTGTCCCAATCTCGGTGCGACACACAGGAAAAACTGATCCCCGACCTCAAACTCTAGAGGTCCTTTCCGCTGATCAGCATAAGACTTCTGTCGAGACTGTGATGTAGCCATCCTCTTCCGAATCAACTCTATCTTCTCTGAGGTCTCCTGAACAAGATGAGTTCCTAGTAAAGCTACCTCTCCTGCCTCCATCCAGAATAAAGGTGATCGACATGGCCAACCATACAAAGCCTCATAAGGTGCCCTCTAAATAGTCGCCTAAAAACTATTGTTGTAGGAGAAGTCCACCAGAGGGATATGCTTCTCCCAAGAACTTCCAAAGTCAAGAATGAAAGCTCGGAGAATATCCTCAAGCACCTGGATCGTACGCTTGGACTGTCCATCTGTCTAGGGATGGTATGATGTACTCAAAAGTACCTGTGTACCCAATGCCCTCTGAAGCCCATGCCAGAACTGAGAACTAAAGCGTTCATCCCTGTCTGAAACAATGGAGTGTAGAACTCCATGCAGATGTACAATCTCTCGGATGTACAACCGTCTCATATCGTCAACACTGAAGGTCTCCTTGATCGGAAAGAAGTATGAAACCTTCATAAGCATGTCGAAAAAAACCCAAACAACATCGTTCCCTCAAGGAAAACTCGGAAATCCAGTCACGAAGTCCATCGCGACATCGTTCCATTTACACTCCAGAATGGGTAACTATTGTAAAAGGCCTGCTGGTCGTTGATGCTTCGCCTTCACCCGCTGACAAGTAGAACACCTCAAGATGAAACCAGCAAAATCCCTCTTCATACCTGGACACCAGTACTAGTGATGAAGATCCCGATACATCTTGGTGATGCCAAGATGAACTGACCAAACTGAGGAATGAAAATCCTGCATCAGCTCCTCATGCATGTCTGCTGGCACCCATACGCGTCCTTGGAAACGCAAGATCTCATATTCTCCCACTGTCCATCTAGGAAAATGGTCCCCACCTAACACAATCTCCCCCAGGACTAAGCCTCCTGAGTCTGATAGCTACTTCATTCATACCCGATCATGTAGTGTAGAGGTAACAACTACAGAAGACATGTAAGTCTATCCATGTCTATCATGCACCTCTAGATGCATCTCAGAGAACAGATCCATAAACTTCCACTCACTTCTAGCCTCCTGAACTACAATAATCTGAGTTCTCCTGCTCAACGCATCTGCTACTGCATTTTCCTTTCCCGGCGTATAGGTGAGCTCGAAGTCGAAAGATGGAAGATACTCGACCCACCTGCGCTATCTCAGATTCAGATCACGCTGATTGAAGATTTACTTGAGACTCTTGTGGTCAGTGAAAGCCAAAAAGTTCTATACCAGAAGGTAATGTCTCCAATAGTGTAAGGCATGAACAACAGCTTCCAAATCCAGATCGTGCGTCGGGTAGTTCCTCTCATGTGGCCTCAACTGCCGAGACCCGTATGCAACGACTCCATATCCCTACATAAACACATCGCCCAACCCGATACCTGAAGCATCATAATAAGTAGTATAGCTCTTGCCTTTCTCTATAAAGACTGGTATCGGTGTTGATGTCAACCTTCCCTTCAGCTCTTGAAAGGCTGAATCACAAGAATATGACCATAAGAACTTCACCTCCTTCTTGGTCAGACCTATCAAAGGAGCTGCTAGGCATGAAAAATACTAAATGAAGTGTCTGTAGTATCCATCCAGCCCTAGAAAACTTCTTACCTCAAAAATGTTCTTCGGCTGCTCCAAGGAAACTACAGCTCTCACTTTCTCTGGGTCCACAGATACTCCTACCTCTAAGATGACGTGGCCCACGAAGTGAATCTGATCCATCCAAAAGGGGCACTTCTAGAGTTTAGCATAAAGCTGATGCTCTCTCAGTGTACTCAGAACGATCTCAAGGTGGTTAGCATGGTCGTGTCGAGTGTGGTAGTACACCAAGATATCTTCCACGAAGACCACGATGAAAGAATCCAAGTAAGGATAGAACACTCGGTTCATTAGTGCCATGAAAACCACTGGCACATTCGTGAGACCGAACGGCATAACCGTATACTCGTGGAGACCATACCTACTCTTGAAGGCTTTCGGAGGTATATATGATGGTCTAACGCAAAAATAATGATAGTCGAACCTCAAATAGATCTTTGAGAACACCCGGGCTCCTCTAAGCTGATCAAAGAGGTCATCAATCCTTGGAAAGGGATATCGGTTTTTGACCATTAACTGGTTTAGCTTCTGATAATCCACACAGATCCTAAGGGTACCATCAGCCTTCTTCGCAAATAGTATAGGAGAACCCCATGGAGAAGTAATGGTTCAGATGAAACTCTTTGCCTGCAACTCCTCCAACTGCTTCTTGAGCTCCTGCAACTTAGGTGTAGCCATTCTATAGGGAGGAATGGACACTGGTGCTGCTCCTGGCACAAGATCAATAGAAACATGTACCTCACGCTCTTGAGGAAAACCTGAAAATTCCTCTAGAAAGACATCCCTGAAACGATCCACCATAGGAGGAAAGTCTAACTGTGAAGTCCCCCAGTCATCCAGATAAAGACTCAAAATCTGGGCCGTCACCCTTACAATCCCATGATGCTTGAGTCCTGCTTGACTCACCTAAACATCCCATTCGCATCTATAAAGAAAATATTCACCCTATGGTGAAATGAAACTCACCCTGTGGCAATAACAGTCGACGACATCCTTTAAGGGAACCAACCAATCCATCCAAATAATGAAATCATAGCCTATAGTTTCTAGGACATAGAGATACCATAAGAAACGATACCCTGCAACCTCGAGAGTTAACTCTCTACACTGACATACACTATATGTCCTCGTCCCTAAAGGTGTGTCTAGTGTCAAAAGGTTGGCAGATAAAAAGATACAGAGCCCAAGGCTCTCCACAACAACAACACAGTTAAAGCTATGCATAGAACTAGTATCGAAAAGGGATGAAGATAAAACTAAGGCTACTAATATAGTACCTCAAACTGTAGAAGGTCTGGGATCTTGCTCCTGATAGGTCTGCTCCATCGCCAAAGTCTGGCCTGCCCCACGGCCCTGTGACCCTACCTGAAAACTCTGAGCTAATCCTTCCTGCTGACGCTGAAGGACTGGTGACTGACTGCCACAGCCTCGACCTCCACCTCAGCCCGAATGGATGGAAGAACTCCAATTCCCCAACTGGTGAGAAACTTTTGGTGCTTCTCCCAAAGAAGGAGTCATCGAAGAACCCTCGTCACTAGCTACTGGTGAGAAAACCTGGTAGAAACGCTGAAGGTGACCCATCTTGCCGTAAGATCGGCACTCCACTGGGTCTCTCTGGCACTGTGGCCTCATGTGCCCTGCCCTTCCACACTGGTAGCATACTACCTAGCTACCTGAAGATGTATCTCACCTCCTCGGATCACCATGCGTAGACTCCCTAAGGTGCTTCATGCTGTCAATTGGAGGAATACTAGCTCTAGAAGCAGAACCGACCTGGCTCGAAGCTCTGTAGTCTCTTAGATTGCGCTCCGCAATCAGTGCCTTGTTGACGATGGATGTGATGGAAGTCTACTGAAAGATATTCACCAGCAAGCGGATCTCCCTCCTGAGACCATCCTCAAACTTCCTTTCTAGGAACACCCCATTTCCATCCCAGAGGGGTGTAAAACGCTGCATCTCGGTGAAATAGGAAGAACACTCCATGACAGATAGAGTACCCTGCTCTGGAATCATGAAACCCCAGGCTCGATCGACCCACAGGGTCTCCGAGTAGAAGTAGTTGTAAAACAAACGTTGTAACTCCTACCAAGCCATAACATGCTGATGACCCGCTTGTGAGACCACGTCCCACCACATATTGGTGGAGTCTCGTAGCATATAGGTAGCGAGATTGACCTGCCTCTCTGGAGGTGTTTCCAGATGCTCAAAGATAGTCAGCATGGATTCCAGCCATGACTCTATAGCCTGTGGTCCTCCTTCCCCCGAGAAAGTAGGAGGATACTACTACTGGAAGACTCGTGTCAAGTCTGCCAGAGTCGGGGCAGGAGGTGGTGCTCTCTGAAAGGCCTGCATCATCCTTATAAATCCTTCACTGAACTACACATCAACGCCTGTATGTGGTATGACAGCCGGTGCCAAGGCTGGCCCGACTAGAGGATCAGCAGGAAGTCCCTGATCAGCCATATCTGGTGTCTGATCACCATCTGGCAACTAACGTACAATCGGAGGACGTCTCGAAGGCATAGATCTGAAAGAACAAAATCATACCTTAGATCAGGAGAATAAGGACAGATAATAAAGGAGTAAAAAATGGAAACTGGAGAAGGAAACACTCAAGTTTTACAAAACATGACTACACAGCGTGTATAAACTCTACATGGTGTGTACTTAACTCTATTCCCCCGCTCGTGTCTCCTTGCATGGCTAACCCAAATTGTCTTCTTAAACTGAGACTAAAAGGCGTGTTCCTGGTGGACAGGGCGTGTAGTAGACAAGGTTTCATGACCCTTTTTGTTAGTTACACGACCAGCTACATGGCTGAGACTACACGGCGTGTTCCGAACTAACACAATGTGTACTTGATGATTTTTCCTGACCTGTGTTGTTGATGACACGGCTGGGTACATGGCTGACCTTTACACGACGTGTTCCGAACAAAAACGACGTGTATAGAAGGAGATAACACTATCCTGTGTTGTCTGTGACACGGCCGGGTACTGAGAACAAGGATACAAGGCATGTTCATACACAACACGGCGTGTATGACATGAGCTTCCCCAACCCGTGTTGTTAGTGACATGGCCGGGTACACAGATTACTACTACACGATGTGTACCTACCGTACACGGCGTATTCTTGGAGGGTCTTCCCAACCCATGTTTCTGCTCACACGGTCAGTGACAAGGTTCAAAACTACACGGTGTGTATATATAAGGTACACGCCGTGTATTCTGGGTTTTTCTGGGCAGTAGCTCTGAAACTACACCGAAGCCCAGAAAATACTGAAAAATGAGCATGAAGGTGCCAAATTACGATCCGTGAAGGCCCATACTCCCCACCAATCAAAGATTGGAATCCAATATAGTCATATATAAGGAAAAATAGGTTAATGATTCACCAATTTCCGATTCAAGAGGGCCCATATAACCTCAAGAACCAAAATTTTGTGTTCATTTAAGCAAAGTACAATACAAATAGTCCTCTATCAAACAACATCGATTATATGAATGCATCTATCACAACAACATGCATAATTTACACAACATCTATCACAACAACATGCAATTACTAATGCACCGTAGATGTCATGGAAAGAATGCATGGCATGTGATTTCTATCAAGTGCCTATGTGATGCATGAGATGGAATACCCTCATCTCATCGGGTTCTGATAGAAATAGAACCACAATAGAAACAAAAATAACAACACAAGTCATTTGAATCACTCTAGGTGAAATTAGATCAACTACAATATAGAAAACCTAGAAAACTATAATAAGCGAGGTAGGTTGGCTTTTCCCTGTACATGGGTTAGCTACTACCAAGCACATCTTAATACCAAGTACCGAATCCGTCCTATCCCTGGATAAAGTCTCCAAACAGTAAATCAAGAGAAAATAAACTCCTATGATACCACTTTGTAACGTCCCGGTTCTGGAAGCCACCCAGAGGTGCCCCATACCCGGTTGGTCACATGGACTCATGTGCATTTCCCCAAATGCCAGAGGCTACCGAATACCAGCGAGGGCCTTGGGTATGATAGTGGGGAAACTATTACCTCATTGGAAGAGTACACAGCGGAAGAAAAACAAATAGATGATAGTAGAAACAATAACCATCCATACAATAGTAAACGATAAACAACAGAAGAATAACAGTAAACAACTGGAGCACACACACATGTATATACAATTATGCATGATACATATGTCTAGGAAAGCATCCAAAAAATTTAGAATGCTGAATACAATACTAAACCAAAATGAAAAAGAAAATAGTTAAACTCATTAGCATCGCAAGCCATAGCTTGGTCCCATGCTCTCCAGCTGCACAGTAAGTCAAGTACTTGAAGTAGAAGGGATCTTGACTTTATCTATACCAATAACAATATAATCTATTTGGGCCCAAAAGCATGGCCCAAACAGGGTGTGAGATAAGGTCCTAGTAGGCAACCACCCAAAGATCTGTGCCTAACAGTCAGTGAATACATGGCAGTAATAATACAGGAAGCAGTAAACAAGAAATAACACATCAGCTACAATCCACAGTCTAGCATATAAAGTACACAAGTAACAGCCAATCAACAAGAAGAACAATAGGTAACCCCCTGGGTATTTCTCAAATCCTAACCCCTATGGTTCAACCTAAAAGTACTAGAAACCCTCTGGGAAGTAAACACAGTCTCGCCCCTCTGGTTCAGCTAAAGAATAGACTCTCTGAGGAAGCACTCATCGTCAATTCCCCCTATAGTCTCATATCATACTATAGGCTCTTTGGGGAAGCACTCAAAGTCTCGTTCCCCCTGTGGCCCGCGTTGAGGAACTATAGACTCTCGAAGGAAGCACTCAACGTCAATTCCCCCTGTGGTCTCGCATCGTAAATTAAGGACACTCTGGAGAATCCCTTACGTCTAGTCTCCCTATGGTCCACTACACTAGGCTATCACAGCCCTGTGTAAAAAAAACATGCATAGAGAACTTATCGGACCAAGTAAACCTCATGAACTCCTTGTATATCATTCTATGGAACAACAGCATAACAGTACAATAGTTCCACTATCCTACAACTAGGCATGGCAACTGCAAAAACACTGAACATGTAAATCATGAATGAAAAAACATCCATATAATAGTAAAAATTACCCTATTCACAAGCAATTACTTCTACACAAGAAATCAAGCAAAGCAGGAAACAACAGGGAAAAAATAAAAAACACACACAAGACCCCATTCAAGGGAATTGGTGGAATTGCACAAAATATTCACAGACTTCCTACAAAAAGGAACAAACCACCTACCTCGATGCTAGGAGATCGATATACTTGAACCACAATGATTAATTCTCCTTAGAACATCGAAGATATGAGAAAACATCCAAAATGCTCAACCCACGATATCTTGTTAAAGAGAAGGAATTGGAAAACAAGGCTCTAGGAGAAGGAATAACTCACTGCTGCAGTTCCAATGCAATCGACAATGGTCGATTCAGAGCACGGACAGAGGCACGAGAGCTCAGAGACGATCCATGGCCATACGACTTCTCTCGGACGAACGAAACCTAGATGGAAGGTGTTCTTCCCATCAGGTGTGACCTTGGTGCGTTTAATGAAAAAAATAAAATACATGATGTGTACTTCTTGAGTACACGACATGTACTCTATTTTTCCATACTCCGCTTTAAGCAGCCTCCACTTCACCGCTACACACTGTGTGTGTGGACCGGACACGACCAACATACGGCCTGGTGCGGTAAGGGAGTACACGGTGTGTACTCATAAAGTACACTACGTGTACTTCAAAATTTTCCAGAAACTCCTCTTTTCTCAAAAACTCCAGAAAAAGGAAAGACACACCTGGAATGAAGATCCTGGTTCTTAAATGAATAATTTTTCACTGGCTGTGGTGAATATAAAACCATCACCATGGTTTCATTCATCCTATGCAGTATGTGTCTCTGGAACATTCCTATTCCACATGAACTTGTGAAACTTGTTCCAATTCCAACCATTTGTTAATATCGTGCATTGACTAAGTCCAATTCAATCTTTCTCCCACTATCCCTAATAGAAATGTGTACTCTTATATATAAATTTAGTCTAATACTTGACTACATCTTTTCTAATTTAGGGATTTATGTAATATTATAAGAAACTATTAGAATAATTACATGGATGCACAATATGTTCAGATTGATGCATGTTTTTTTATATCTTAACAAACCATTTTCATCCTAACACCTGATCTATGACATAATGGTTTTTCATCATACTAGGACTCATATAATATCCATTTGTAATTTTAGTTGGCATATTCGTTATGGGTTTACACAGTTATTTGCAATGCACATCTTTAATTATAATGGAAGTTTATGCATGTTGTAAAGTTGAAACTATTTACATCATAACATTGATGTGTAACATATGCGTTTAGTAATTGCTCCACGCTACATGTTTTTTATCAATGTTTACATGTAAGAATCTTCATCAATCCTCTTTATGAACATCATTTTCACGATTTCAATAAGGTAATGTGCATTTAAGAATTACTCTATGCTACATTATCATGATCGATGCATGTTTGGTCAAGATATTCTTTGGTATGTTGATCCGAAGCAACTCGTATATTCTTCCCATGCATATACTTCACTATTAAATTCCTTACTAACTTAAAGGAATATTATAAAGTATCTTTACCTAAAGCTTTCCTTTGGAATAGTTCACAATATCTTGTTGAACTAACCTCGAAAGCTTTGTGGAATTCTTTTATTTCTAAAGGTATCTTTGTCTATACTAAAGATGTCAATAATACCAAATGTGTTTAGCTGTGTTGTGATTAAATACCATACTGGGTATATTCTTGACATCCACTTTTAGTTTTACTTGTCAAAGAATCATCTATCCACAACTGGATAGGTCTTAAATTTTATATTCATCGTGTATTCCCATTGATTCAAGTATGTATGAACTATTTGATGAATATGTTACCACAAACAGCATTCATTCCAAATACTTGGAATAATGTCTCATTATGACCAAATGGACACATGAGAATAAAAGATAGTGTTATCGCTAATATTATTTTTACTTTGAGAGTGTTACCTTAATGGTAATGAAGCGCTTACTCTATAACATTCATTTGTATCATTAAATGAAACTAGATTAATTGGGTGTAAAACGTATAAGAATGGGATGGTATGAAAGATTTTGAACTTTCTTTAATTTCACACTCAGTTAGTGCAATCATCACATTCATATATTGCTTAACTTTAACCTTGGAAACTTCTTGGAGATGAACCTGAAAAGTAATTTTTATTCAAAATCAAAAATAGAGAGCATACATCCAAATTCATCAAGGTGGGGGAAAATTATGGAGACCAAGAGCATCATTTGTGACAATGAATTTGCAATCATTAGGCAGAGATCCCAATCAAGTGTAGGTAATCAGTCTCTCTCATGATGTTCCCTTACTAGCTAACCAGTCAGTCGCATAATTCCCTTCATGCTAAGCGTGCTAGATAGAAATATTATGGTTGGAAAGGGTTTTACAATACCAGACCATATAAACCAGGTCCCAGGGGACGACCCCATTGCCCTGAAGAAATTTGACCATCATAGTAGAATCTATCTCTACTTCAGTGATGGGGATATTTAACTGCCTACATAAATAAAAACCTGTGACCAAGGCTTCTAGCTTCCACACCCAAGGAATTACCGATACCAAAGTAGGAACTAAATACCATAAGCATGGAACCCCTACTTTCATGAACCAGCCCACCCCTATCATTTCTCTATTCATGCAAGATGCATCCACATTCAATTTTATCCTTGTACAAGGAGGGACCCATCACACCCATCAGCCCTGGTTGAGTTGGCTGGAAACCAAACCTGAGAAAATAATAGGGGTAAATCTTCTCAAAGTCACAGAATGACCTATATTTTTCATAAGATCCCCCGACTCCATCACAAGCAGTCTCACCTGCACCTATAAATAATAGCCCAAAATCTTGGCTCCATGCCTGAAGTTGTTCCTAGCATCCCATAGAACCCAACAAGCAGATGAAAAAACCATCCCGCAGATCTGAATCTTTGTCCCCAAATACCCTGACCCCTGGAACCAGCTCGAAATCACCTCCTACATGGGACCAAAGGAGACGTGGAGATTGAACCTCTGTTGCAGGAAATACCATATGCCTTTGGCCCAACCACCATGGAAGAAGCGGTGCTCCGACGTTTTCTATTTCAGCCTGCTATAACATTGGCACGGTGAAGACAGACTTGAACCTCTATTTTTTCACATTCTCCTCTGTTGGTATAGCATGATTCCATAGGTGCCAAACCAGGAAGTTCGTCTTCCCTGGAATCTCCTTGCACCAGATCTTCGAAGACCACAAGTCCATACCCCTACTAGAATGGATCAGGTTCCTAAAATTGCGACTGGAGAATCTACCAGAAGAGGTTCCCAAAAAATTACACCGGTCCGGCTCATCCACCAAGATGATGCTGTCAAAAACCTCCCTTTGGTTACTATTCAGGATCACATCAATGAATTTCTAGTGAAGACATGTCTCGTTAAATGAGATGGTCAGAGCTGGGAAACCCAGAAAATAGAGAGTGGTTCTAGACCAGTTTGAGTTCCAAAAGTTGACATCATTGTAGCCAACAGTCTAGTGGACACTTCCTTCCATTACCTCCAAGTGATTCAACATGCAGTGAGCAAGGCTGGATAATCTCCTGGGAGTTAATGACCAGCTCCTCCAATCGTCCCCATATCCATCAGTGATGAACATTGACCAAAAATATCACCCTTAAAAAATCTCCCAAGTCAATCTTGCCTGCATAGCTTGCATGGACTCCTTCACACCACAAAGACCAATACCCCCCTTCATCAACAGGTCTAGCCAATCGCTTCCATGAGGCCCAATGGAAACAACCAAATTGATTTTCATCCCAAAGAAGGCAGTCATAATATTTTCCAGGGTACTCATAGTTACCTTCAGTGGCCTAATAATGGACAGCACAAGCATCAGAATAGAGGCGAGAACACTATTGATCATGGTGATCCTACCTCCAAAGGAAAGAAACACATCTAAATAATGTAGTGACCATGACTAACATCAGGCATTGATGATAGCATTATGATAGAACCATTATATGCTTAATTTATGAGTCTCCTATAAGCAGTTTTACAACCTTGCTTCATGAGGTGGCTTAACAGGTTGGGACATAAGCACCTTGAATTTTTGATATAGTAATATTGCGCACGAGGGCCTATATTACATTTTGGAAATTCAAGCTAGTTTAGACATTAACATTATCTAATATTTATCAAAGTTTTATTATGGTATTACTTTCCATTATATACAAATAAACTTTAGCAGATTGTACTTTTATATTGATTATTGGTTTAGACTTTGACGATTAATTTAATAATTAAATGTATATCACTAATTTTTCAAATTCTAGGAACCCTCTGTACTAGAATCGGAATACTGAGTATTCTAGTGGAAAGGATACCTAAAACTCCCTCATAGTCTACAAGATATGGCTACACCACTACTCGGAGTGTCCAAGGTAATATTATGGCTGGCCAACCACATTAACTTATGGTTCCTTGATATGTTGAGTGAAGTCCCAGTTTTAAAAATTATTTTTTGATTTACTCAAAACTAGCCTCTAAAATTAAAACTAGCTAGATATGGCTATTTCTTTTCTAACATTTTCTTTAATTCAACCCACCACTCTAATAATAACTCCCCATTAGTAAGAGACACCCTTATCTATGGAATGACCGACACCCCAAACACCCGGCTTTGTTCAAACTTTAATGACGGAAGGCCGTAATGACTTAATATTACTTTGAGGGTTTTTTGTTTTTCTCTCAAGGAATGTAATCCATTTCTATTAAACTTGTTCATCTATGTTGTCACACTCACAAATGAACATTAATTGGAAAACATACACAACTTATTTATGCATTTTATTATCTATTATGTTATGTATTTTCCCTGTGTTCTAAAATGCATAAAATTATAAATAAATGCATAAAGGTAAACTATTACCTGACTAGTCTTGAGAATCTAAATGACCTAAGGGAATCATATCTGAGTTGAATCTTGACTCTTGATGTAGCTTTCCCCCTATATTTAATTTTCACTTCTCTTCCAAAGTATCACCTTGTCTTGGTGGGGTCCATGTCATGTCTTAGAGTACCGCCTCGTCTTGGTGGAATCCACATGTCTTCTTGCTTCATCTTGATCGATGTACACCGCCTCATCTTGTCGTGGTCTACCTCATTCTCCATCTTTGTCTGAAGTACAATAATACTCACGTGCAGGTGAGGGGGACTTAGGTATAAATGTACATTAGGTAAATTGGACACGCATGTCCTTATAAATTTTAACCGAAAATGAAATATGATACACAGACTGTCTATTTAATTACTTAAAATCATCACACGAGGTTAAATAATTAATTAGATAAAGGAAACATACATTTTTCGGTGCTCAAGACCAGAATATAGGTAAAATGCACGATAAAATTAAAATTCATTAAATAATTATGATGGTTATTTAATTAAATTAAATGAATTAAATAATTAAAATAATTTAATTCATCATCAGTCCATTAATTAATTTAATTTCTTTTTCAAAATTAAATTAATTTATATCCATGGGTTTTAAAATTATTATTTGTAAAAAAATAAATTAATATTTTAATTAATCAATCAAATTAATTAATTGGTTATATTAATTATAGAAAAACCAGGCCCCACAACATCAAGTAGGCCCAAAGCAGGTCACACTAAACCTAAACAAACCTATTCTGGGTCATATAATTCATGTGCTTGGCATTTCAGGGCGATGCAAGTCTTCTCAAAACTGTTTTGAATTTGACCAAAAAACCAAATCTATCAACGGTTTAAAGTGGGTGGGGCTATTTTTGTACGGGTACTTAGAGGCATATCTGAACTATGGGGGAAAGATAGCCCTTAGATGCCGGCTGAAGGGATACCATGACCAGGGGTTTCAGGTCAGGTGCATTACCTGGTAGGGGAGTTGAGGGCCGATGAGGGTGGAAGTTCCGTCGTGGGGAGCAGCACCCAGCGGTGGCATGCCGCAGCTGCCACTGGTGCACCACATCTGGAGTGGGAGAGAGGAGACCGGAAGGGTGGAGGCCAAGATGGACAGAAGCCATGTGTTGCACGACCAGGGTGATAGAGGCCATGGGTCACCTAGCACTATGGATGAAATATTAATCCCGAGCGGTGGATTGGGTGCCCGCATGAGCGGACTGGGAGAAGGAGGGAAGGCCGAATGACAACTGGTCTGGAGGAGGCTGACGGAGGACCGAGGAGAGGAGGCAACAACCTTGCTTCGTGCCACGAGAGGTGGAAAGGGAGCCTGCTGGTAGGACTGCATGGCATACTGGGAGGAGGATAGGTCTACGGTGGGATCTACAGGAGCTGTGTGACAGGACTTGTTGGCTGGCGGTGCCTTCCGCAAGAGCTAGGAGGCTGGGCTTACTGGCCAGTGCGAGCGGGGAGGGTGGCAGAAGACTGGCGGTCAGGCAGACCATGTCAAGAGGCAGAGGCCTTCTTGGGCTATAACCTGGGTGGCACGAGGAGGCCAGGTGGCTGTGCTGTAGGTGACCAGAGCATGGGAGAGGAGGCAGGACGGTGGGATGCTGGGTGGTTGTGTGTTAACAAGGGAACCCTCTAGTGGCGTCCTGAGGAAGCTCAGCTAGGGGTGTTGGGTCGGAACAAACGGGGAAAAGATGGCAAGAGGGGGGTGAATTTCCTTTTAAAAAATTGATTAACAATTTAAAAATCAAAGTAAAGTGCAGCGGAAATAAAGAGGCAAGACACACGAAATTGATAACGGAGTTCGGCCAAAAACCCGGCCTACGTCTCCGCTCCCAACTCAACCGTTGAGAGATTCCTACCGCTTGCTTTTCAATGGTTTTAGCAAGAAACCCACTAGGCTTTGAGGTAGCACTAGGACCTATTACAGCTTGCTTTTTGTGGTTTAGCAAGAACCCACTTGCTTTTGATGGAATAGCAAGAACCCACTAGCCTTTTTAACGGGTGAAGGCTAGCTCACCGAAACACAAGCCTTTTAAAAGGAAAGGCTTGAAAAAACCTCTTCACACCTTAATGGTGGTGTGAAACCCAAAAGAAAGGGAGGATGAAAAAAGGGTTGGGGTTTGTAAGCACAAACCCAATTTTAAGCTCAAAATATAAAACAAGAAAAACCGTGATTGGGAAGACTTGGGCGCCAATTGGATGATGGAGTTGATGTAGCGTGATCTCCCAAGCTTCTTGAGGTGCTCCTTGGATATGGAAGTGTGTTGGAGCAGGATGGGTTCCTTGGAGGAAGTCCGCCGGAGGTACGCCAAAGATGGAAGATGTGTACGGTGGCTTCACAATTGTTCCAGTAAGTGTCCGGGGCTTCCTTGGCCTTTATTTATAGGCATGGAACCCTTGGGGAGTCTTCGGAGCCGTTGGGAAAGGCCTCGGAGCCGTTGGAGGCCAAAAGAAGGTTGACTGGTCAAAGCCAACGGCTAGTTTGACTGGGCCACCGGCTGGCCGGTACAGATCCACCGGCTGGTCGGTGCCTTGGTAGAGAAGAAGAGTCTTGATCCAGGCTCTACCGGTCGACCGGTGGAGGAGCGACCGGCTGGCCGGTGGCAAGACAGTAGCAAACACTATTTGGGCTGGGTGCCACAGGTCGACCGGTGACAGAGCCACCGGTCGACCGGTGGAACCTGGCAGTGGGCAATGCCTCTGCCAGTTCCACCGACTGGCCGGTGCTATCACACCGGTTGGCCGGTGGACTGAATTTCAGTCCATTTGATGTCCATTCTTGGGCCAACTTCTTGGCAACCTTGTGCCTTTCAATCAAAAACACTTCAAACAATGTTAGATAAACATGAAAGTGATTGTGATCATGAAAATTAAACCACGAGGGGATACGAGAGGTACAACAATCTCCCCCTATTTTGATGATCACAATCACCGAAACAATCAAAGTAAAATACTGAAATTAAATACATTCTTAAAGGATAATTTGAAAATAAATCAAAGCATGATAGAGAAGACTCTCCCCCAATCAATCAAGGAATTTCTCCCCCTTTGTGATTATCAAAATAGAACGGGGCATAAAACTTGATTGAGGGAAAGAGGCTTGAAAAACAAGATTTGAGATTTGAATGTCAATTGAAATTTTGGAAATTGAGAGATTGAAAATTTGAATAACAGTTTGAATTGAAAGTTTTGAATCAAAAATTGAAATGAGAAATTTGAAACCAAATGAAATTTTTGAAATTTGAATTGAAAGTTCTGAAAAAATTGAATTGAAAAATTTGATACCAAGAGTTGAAATTGAACATTGGAATCGAAAATTTTGAAATTGAAAATCAAAAGGGCTTAAACGATCCTAACTCCCCCTAAATAAATACAACAAATCACCGGGGAAGCGAAATGAATTTTGGCCCGGAGAGACTCGCAAGAAGGGATTTTTCAATCCAAACTTGTCTCATAGCGGGTCTTCTCCTATAAAATTCGTCCGAAAAGAAAATAGACTTGGGTTGGCCGTACCGGGCATTTTTACAATTACATTCATAAATAAGGTGCCCGGGGTTTTTGCAATAATTACAAAATTTAAAGCTAGAGCTCCCCCTTACAAAAACAGTTGGAGCATGGGAGGAGGAAGCTATATTGGTGTAGCCAAGTCCATTGGTGGTTCTAGATACTCGTTGAGAACCTAAGAGTTTGGAGAAATTTTGTTCACCTTGGGTGAACTTGGCTAAAGATTCCCTAAGGTCTTTGATAGTTGATTCCATGGAATCAATATCCGGGAGGTTTTGGATTTTAAGGGTCAACTCCTCCTTCTCTTTGAGAAGTTGTTCTTTTTCGGAGGAGAGTTTTTTGAAAGATTTTTTTAAAGCAACAAATTTTGACGATAAAGCATGAACACCATTTTCAAGTTGGACTCTATCATGTTGGAGTTCTTCATAAGACATATGATTGAAAGAATTTGAAGAACTAGAAGATGAGGAAGAAGAGTCGGAAGATGATACCTCATGATTTGCCATTAGGCATTTTTTACCTTGGTCGCTCGAGGAGAAGGAGGAGAATGAGGAGGTTTCACTCCATGTCGCCTTGAGGACCTTTTTCTTTTTCTTCTTGGCCCTTTTTTTTGTGAGGTGGGAAAACGGGCTTGATCTTTTCGTCGGGTTCTTGCTTGTTGTCGGGTTCTTGCTTTTGAGCCTTCTTAGTACTTTCATAGGTTAGTTCTAAAAATTTCCAAATATCATGAGAAGATGTGCAAGAAGAAATACAATCAAAAACATTTCGGTCAAGACCACAATGAAGAGCGTTCATGGCTTTGCCATCAAGCTCAAAATAAGCAATGTCATTGGGGGTCCATTTAGACTCATCGGGAGAGGAGAGGGAAAATCCTTGCATAACAATTTTAAAAATAGGATAGCCAATACTTTTAAGAAATGTGGTCATGCGGGTTTTCCAAAAACAATAATCGGCTCCATCAAAGAATGGAGCACGATCCAAAGAATGTCCTTCGGGGGATTGAGAGGAAGAAGCGGTAGAAGCCATCAAAAAATAGGATCTTTAATTTGAAACCGGTTAGGGAATTATTCAAATACGTCCTCTGATACCAATTGTTGGGTCGGAACAAACGGGGAAAAGATGGCAAGAGGGGGGGTGAATTGCCTTTTAAAAAATTGATTAACAATTTAAAAATCAAAGTAAAGTGCAGCGGAAATAAAGAGGAAAGACACACGAAATTGATAACGGAGTTCGGCCAAAAACCCGGCCTACGTCTCCGCTCCCAACTCAACCGTTGAGAGATTCCTACCGCTTGCTTTTCAATGGTTTTAGCAAGAAACCCACTAGGCTTTGAGGTAGCACTAGGACCTATTACAGCTTGCTTTTTGTGGTTTAGCAAGAACCCACTTGCTTTTGATGGAATAGCAAGAACCCACTAGCCTTTTTAACGGGTGAAGGCTAGCTCACCGAAACACAAGCCTTTTAAAAGGAAAGGCTTGAAGAAACCTCTTCACACCTTAATGGTGGTGTGAAACCCAAAAGAAAGGGAGGATGAGAAAAGGGTTGGGGTTTGTAGGCACAAACCCAATTTTAAGCTCAAAATATAAAACAAGAAAAACCGTGATTGGGAAGACTTGGGCGCCAATTGGATGATGGAGTTGATGTAGCGTGCTCTCCCAAGCTTCTTGAGGTGCTCCTTGGATATGGAAGTGTGTTGGAGCAGGATGGGTTCCTTGGAGGAAGTCCGCCGGAGGTACGCCAAAGATGGAAGATGTGTACGGTGGCTTCACAATTGTTCCGGTAAGTGTCTGGGGCTTCCTTGGCCTTTATTTATAGGCATGGAACCCTTGGGGAGTCTTCGGAGACGTTGGGAAAGGCCTCGGAGCCGTTGGAGGCCAAAAGAAGGTTGACTGGTCAAAGCCAACGGCTAGTTTGACTGGGCCACCGGCTGGCCGGTACAGATCCACCGGCTGGCCGGTGCCTTGGTAGAGAAGAAGAGTCTTGATCCAGGCTCTACCGGTCGACCGGTGGAGGAGCCACCGGCTGGCCGATGGCAAGACAGTAGCAAACACTATTTGGGCTGGGTGCCACAGGTCGACCGGTGACAGAGCCACCGGTCGACCGGTGGAACCTGGCAGTGGGCAATGCCTCTGCCAGTTCCACCGGCTGGCCGGTGCTATCACACCGGTTGGCCGGTGGACTGAATTTCAGTCCATTTGATGTCCATTATTGGGCCAACTTCTTGGCAACCTTGTGCCTTTCAATCAAAAACACTTCAAACAATGTTAGATAAACATGAAAGTGATTGTGATCATGAAAATTAAACCACGAGGGGATACGAGAGGTACAACAAGGGGGTCCGTGGACCCCCAATTTTTGTCTTTTATTTTTCACAAAGCCACCCCCCCTATTTCATTTTTTTATTGAGGTGTGGAATTGTGGAATTCCACAAGTCAAGTCTCCCCTTCCCACTTAAATATCCAAAGGCTAAATAGCCTTTTAAATTTAATAATAATAAAATTATTATAATAAAATAATAATTTATTATTATAATATTATTATAATAATAATAATAAATATTATAATAATAATATAATTATTATGTAAATTATTAAATTTTAAAATTGTAATTTTCACAATTAATATTATTTCTAATGAATTGATTGAAACTTAATCAGTTCAGCTGGATGAAATGAAAATTAGAACCTGAGATCAAACCATATATTCGATCCAATCCGAGAAATTAAACTAACCATAACTTGGTCATTCAGCATTGGATCACCACGCAGTTTGAATCGTTGGTACAGTCTTTGAACCCACTACTTAATTTTATAAACATTAAATTTATTTGGCTCAGAAAATTTTCACAATACCCTTGATACTACTGATAGGTTCTGGGGTGCACAACGGAAGCCGATGGGCTGGAGATTTTAAAATTTTAGACTGTAGGATGACGTAACTTGTCGTCGCCGATGATCTGAGCCCTAGTAAGGTCTGAGGATCTCGTATAAATTGTAAAGAGCAAAAAATTAAAATAGAAAACATACATGTTTCAAATATGAATTCATGGTCAACTACATCTCATCGATGGTGATTGTTTCTCGAAGGTTCCATAGTAGGAACCCTGTAGATTATCCACACGTGCTTCAAAAACCCACGGGAGCATCGATCATCAAATTATGGAAGCTTGTGCGGAGATCCGACAATGCGTTCAATGTCCCGATGATCACTGCATTAAGATTCCTTCGATGCTTTAGATAGATCTTAATCCGAGCTTCTTAGATTGAGAGATTATCTCTCTATGGAGCAGGAGGGGAGATATTCTTTGTATTTAATTCCATGAATGAATGAATAGTGTAATGGCTGTACATTTGAGAGAGCGTCCTCCTATATTTATAGTGGAGTTGATAAACACCCGGTTGAGTTCCCTGGCCCCCATTTATTTCTACATACACTAAATAAATAATTTTGGCAAACTAAACTGCGTCAATGTGATTTATTATTTTATCACATACTTATAATATATATAAAATATATTACTTGATAAAAACCGAGCCATTTAACTGGACTAGCTATCCCACTTAATATTAAATGAACCTTGAATATTAAAATAATATTCGGTTGATTAATATTCTATCGTATTTACTAAACTTGTTAATACAATAAATAAATTCAGTACCAAATATTAATAACTTGAATATTAATGAATTTATTTAATTCTTTTGGTGATCAATAACTTGGACAACACTCGGACCCTGTGGCGGGGCCCACCATGTCTATTTACCTATTCAACTGAATAGGGCAGGTTCTTGAATATGCTATTGTGTGTGACCCTCTAGGCTCTTATCTCAATAGCAGTGAATAAATCCACAGACCAAGAGTGGTGTCTAGAAACCCATCATGGTCCATAAAGAGATAATGATATTCATAACAATAAATACCAACCTATGAACACCGAATGTGTACTATAATCTCTTTGTTATTAAATATATCATAAAGTAGGATGCACACTTGTGTCATCATCCTTTTCTTGCCTTATTATCTTTTGATCTATCAAGATGGATTTACCTTTGTACTGCTTTGGACAAAGACTTATGAAGGCAGCACCATCCTGATCAACTAGGCCTGAGATATACAACTTCATAAAATTAGAAGTGACAAATCATTTCTTGACCATTCAACCAATGTCATATCACCAATGACGCACCCAATATAAGCTACCTCGCCACGACTTCAATACCATGGGTTTTACCTTGCATTAAAGTGTGAAATCAAATGATACACATTGGAAATGGTCTCATGTTAGGATACCAACACACATGTTCATAGATAGGAATGAACAATGACACCCAAAACATGTGGTGTTTTTATTGGCGGGTCATTCCTCATGATCTCACTACTAGAGATCACCAGGTGCAAACTACATGAGAAAAAGAATCAATGCTTATTAGACCCCATCACTTTATAACCAAATATATACTATGGCTAGTTAGTAAGATGTATCTAGACTATAGAACATATATTTAAAATTAATGTCACAGTATCTCAAGGTTCCCATTATAGCTTGGGATATGCTATAAACTCTTTACATGACAATTAATCTTTAGACATTACCATTATATAGTGGATGCAAAAATATCTACATTATAATGGTAAGATGGCGTCATGTATAACCAACTATACACATGATATGGTAATAAAAATTACTGCCTAGTTGGGTCTAGGGCACCCACTATTTTAATATCTTATACATTTTTAACATACTAAGTGCTAAAAAGGGACGTGAAAAATTGGGTGACATGATCTCACTGGGGTGTGGCGGCCCAGGTAATAATCAGAATGGATATGGATGGTCAAGAGAAGTGGATGGAGAATGATATGGAACCAATATGAGGACGATGGTGATGTTGGGATTTATCCTCAAAGAGACTTCCTTCATATCCCCTTTGAAGGTAATCAATGGCCACATAGTTCGATGGGGGTGATGGGACACCTTAGGAGGTGGCTCAGGAGAATGGACGCATGGATTGGATCTGGAAGAAATAAAACTTTTGGGTTGAGGCCCGATCTTCCTAGAACATAGGGGGGTCAAGGGAGCGACCGTGATTGAACATGAGTGATGGGATTGAACCTCAAAGAAGCTTCTTACGTATCCACGTGATAGGGAATCAAAGTCCACATAGTTCAGGATGGGGGAATAGAATCAGGGTGTGCACATAGGACAATAGCCCAATGATATGCTGGGGCTTACTCATGGTTAGTATATCGAGTTGTTCTAATTCTTGAGAGGCAGACCAGAGATGTGGGTCCCAGCAAAGGGGACTACAATTACTTACCGTTAGTTAGGGACTACAACGACTTTCCTCTAGTTGGGTCTACAATTACTTACCGCTGGTTGGGGTACAACAACTTACCATTGGTTGGGGACTACAATGACTTACTACTAGTTGGGGTTACAACGGCTTACAGCTGTTTAGAGATACAATGGATTACCACTAGTTGGGGGCTACAACAACTTACCACTATTCTGGGTTACAATGTCTTACCACTAGTTGGGGGCTACAATGGCTTACCGCTAGTTGGGGTTACAACGGCTTATTGCTGGTCGCAGTTACAAAGTCTTACCGCTGGTTGGGGGCTATAACGGCTTACCGTTGGTTGGGATTACAATGACTTATCGCTGGTTGGGGTTTCAACGACTTACTACTGGTTGGGGTTGAACCTCATGGAGGCTTTCTACGTACCTTGTCAAGTAAATAGGGATCAAAAACCATGTAGTTGAAAAGTATACATTTTAGCGTCATGCTAGATGAAAAGGGGGAATACAGTTTAATGTCGTGCAGGATGGGGGTGGACTGATGTGAAGTGGTCGGGACCGATGGGTGTTGGGCTTGAACCTCAGGGAGGCTTCCTACATAACTTGTCTAGAAAGGGGAAAGGATCAAATTCTGTATAGTTTGGATGGTGAATACAGTTTAACGTCATTCTAGATGAAGGTGAACCGATGTGAAGGGGTTGAGGCAGGTAGGTGTTTGGCCTGAACCTTAGGGAGGCTTCCTATGTACCTTGTTTGGAAAGGGGAAAGGATCAAAGTCCACGTAGTTCGAATGGTGAATACAATTTAACGTCATGTGGGATGAAGTTGAACCAACATTAAGGGGTCGAGACAAATATGTGTTAGGCTAAAACCTCAAGGAGGCTTCCTATTTACATTTCTTGAAAATGGGAAAGGATTGAAGTCCATGTAGTTTGGATGGTGAATACATTTTAATATCATGCGGGACGAAGGTGAACTGACATGAAGGGGTCATGACAAGTAGGTGTTGGGATTGAATCTCAGGGAGGCTTCCTACATACCTTTCTTGGAAAGGTGAAATGATCAAAGTCCAAATATTTCAGAAGGTGAATACAGTTTAATGTCATGTTGGATGAAGGTGAACGAACATGAAGGGGTCGGGACAAGTAGGTGTTGGTCTTGAACGTCAAGGAGGCTTCCTACATACCTTGCTTGTAAAGGGGAAAGGATCAAAGTCCACGTAGTTTGGAAGGTGAATATAGTTTAACGTCATGCAGGACAAAGGTGAACTAACATAAATGTCATGCGGGACAAAGGTGAACTGATGTAAAGGGGTTGGGACAAGTAGGTATTAGGTTTGAACCTCAGGGAGGCTACCTATGTACCTTTCTTGGAATGGGTAAAGGATCAAAGTCTATGTAGCTCAAAAGTTTAATACATTTTAATGTCTTGTAGGATGAAGGTGAACCGATATGAAGGTTTCGGGATAAGTAGGTGTTGGGGTTGAACCTCAGGGAGGCTTCCTACATACCTTTCTTGGAAAGGGGAAAGGATAAAATTCCACGTAGTTCGGAAGGTGAATAAAGTTTAACGTCACGTGGGATGAATGTGAACCGACGTGAAAGTGTTAGGACAAGTAGGTGTTGGGCTTGAAACTTAGGGAGGTTTAATATGTACCTTTCATAGAATGGGGAAAGGATCAAATTCCATGTTGTTCGGAAAGGGGTGTGGGACTTACACTCTAAGGCGGCCCGGGGAGGATGTCATGGTCGATGCTTACTCTAAGCCCACATGAGTCATGCTCTGTGTGAGAAAAAAGAGGCATCAAAGAACCGATGATCACATCGTGAAAGGTGCATATGTGGGGAATGAAGTGAGACTTACACATGGTTAACAACCCAAAGTGGAAGCAGGGGCTTATTATTGGTTAGTGACCCATGGAGATGGAGGTTGGGACTTACTCCAAGATGGAGGCCTGATAGAGAAAAATACCAGAGGGGTAGGGATGGGGTAACAAAGGTCCCAGTGCATATATATCCTCTAATATTTGGCATAGAAGAAGAGAGGAGGAGAAGGGATGCTACCTTCTACAAGAAAGTCTAGGGGCTTAAACAAAGATGGTTTCCCTTCCATGCAGACAGATGTCGTCATAGAAAAATGGATCTTGTTCCATCTAAGGAAGATCTCACTATCATGTAGACAAGTGGGTTTGGAGAATGTCCAAGATGGGGAACCCTGTTTATATTGCACGGGGTAAGGATACAGTTTAACATCATGTGCTAAGGATGATGGTGCTTAGCAGTTTAACTTCCCGTAGATCAGATGAGGTGGGTTCACTCTACACCCCTAAGATTACATAATCGATAGACACCCACTATTAGGTAAGTGAAGGAATCAGAAATTCCATTGTGGGGTGATGTTGTAGAGTGATCCATTGAGTGAATCACATTAGCATGGCTATGCGAAGAAGAAATAGCCATTAGCATGCCTATGTAATAAAACATGAGGCTACGCAACACAACATGAACCACCACACATGGGACCTTGAAATAACATCACATGATCTTGGAGGGATATATGGGAAAGGGGTGTGTAAATCATTTAGTCTTATAAAGAGGTGATTTGCGAAGAGGATGAGATTTGCGAAGGATGGATGATTCGTGAAGAGAATGGCCCTCACAAATGGAAAGGACTACCCAAAGAGAAGGGGCCTTGTGAAGGCAAGGGGCTTCGCGAATACGGGTCTTCGTGAAAGGGCATGGATTCCCTAAGAGTAACCTTTAAGGGAGTAGGGATTCATCTTAGTGAATACCTCTTTGATTGGGGAGATTTTGAGAAGGCTCTACGCTTCGCAAAATCTTAAGCACCCTAAAGGGGTCCCTTCCTCCAGGAAGGGCCTATGCCTTCGTGAAGGGAATCTCCACCATTGGCGGAGGCTGAAAATAATTAAAAGGGCTACAACTCATAGAGGGAAAGTACCTTTGGTAATCCATCTGAGGGTTTCACAAAGTTATATGTGAAACGGGGTTTGGGAAGTTGAAAGGGTAGAGTCATAATGGTTTAGAAGAGGGGGTGAGCCTTCTATTTATAGGAAACCACCGTTGGTGGGGTCGTGGAACCTATAGTAGAGATCGGTGACACTGCGAAGAGGAATCACTCCATCGGCCAGCACCGTCCTCGTAGAGGGAGTTGGATGCCACAAAGAAGTTTTTCAACAAGGGCTCCACAGAGCGGGCTGCAGAGGGGAATGATGTCGTGGAGGGGTTACGGTTGAAGTCAGACTCGTGTGGGGATGGGATGCCAAAGATCCCCTCATGGAGGAATCGGTGTGGAGATGCGCCTTCCGCACTAAGCATTTCATGAATGACCATTTTGAGATGGCTTGGAGGGCTGTTTGACCCTTTCATTAGGCGGCTTTCCCTGATCACATCATTGAGTCCGTGGAATGATTGGGATGAATTGTTTGGCGCCAACAATCACATTCGAGATAAATAAAGTCCTTTTTATGTTATGGTGAAAATTATCATAATGTTAAATATATTCAATGACTTATGTGTGATAAACATTGATACAAGAGCCCAGTAAAATTTATTTAAAGATAGGGATGATTTGTATATGTGGTAAAAGTGGTCATAAATCTATAATTTATTTTAGGAAAAAGAGAAATGTTGAATTAACACCCTGAATGTGAAATAAGTTCTTATTTTGGTATGAAATAAACATTTTATATATCTAGAGAAAGGACATTATGAGATCTGTTATCCTTAGGAGAAACTTCAAGAATAGGATTAGCTAGAAAATATAGATGAATGTTTTAAATTCCTAATTACATTATTGTTGAAGTTGAGGAAACATCAAATGACCTATGAATGATAAGGATTATATACTTGACTATTATTTTATATTGTTAAATCTTATGGAATGATTCATATTTTGGTGCTATTAAGATTAAATGTGAAAATAATGGTCAAAGGATTATGGAAAATATTTAATTTTTGGGGTGTCTAGGTATATAGATTTCAGATTTATAATTTAAGGATAATAATTAGATCCATTTTAATGCTTTATATAATGGATATTCTATTTGATACATCAATTTTTTACGTATATGTAACCATTATGTTTAACATGCAAAAATAATATTTTTGGAACAATTAATTTTCCATTTTTTGGATTATTTTTTAAATTTTTTTAATAACATTTGTGTTTTATATAATCTTTGATTTTGAGATAATTATGGGTTATTACTTTTTTAGGATGTTAGGAACATTTTTAGTAATTTTATAAGGATTATATTAATATTATGTTATAAAAAGGACAACCCATAGGCTTGGAGATAACCTGAAACATCCAGTAAGTCTACTAGGCATAAACCCATAACAAAATGGCGACAAATGTTAATCACCTACAACATGGATACATTATTTCATGGGTAGTTTGAATTTTTTTTCATTATTTAAAAAATACAAAAAATAAAGGTCAAAATAATTTTTGAACATATATTTTATCAAATAAATAACCAATATTTTGATAGGTGATTTGAAGATTATGTTATTAATGTTATTTAGGATGAAGTTCACTATTTTGGGAAACCTATATAGTTAAGTTAAACTGAATAATATAGGATTTTAATTGATGAATAATGGTTGAATTATAATTTGGAAAAATATATTATTTTAATTTATCTCTATGGAGATTCAATTTGTTTTTAGAAAATATTTGTATATCATAGTGATTATTCTACTTATAAAATTATATTTTTGGTAAGAGACATTAAGAGTGATTGATTTCATTTAGAGATAAATGATAAATTTATCTTGGAATAGTATGTTATCAAATCCTTAAAATAACTGGGTTTCAACCTTAGTCTGGATTATTTTGATGAATTTCATGGTTAGTTATTTATTTTATGGTCTACATAGAACTTTGTGAATTACTATTTCATTTTGGAAATTTAAGTAGTTTTTCTCTATATGTATGTTTATTCATATAGGTAATTATCTTATCTTATCCTAACCATGATTGGTTTTGATAATGTATAATGATATAAGGAATATATTTTTAGCCTTTTTTGGATTATTTTATACATTAGATGTTGATTCTAGTGCTTCAAGAAATAAAACATTACCTTGAATATACATCGTTAGGATAAAAATAATGAATTTGGGTTGGAAAGTTATTAAAAGATGAAATTATTCATATCAGGTGAGAATATTTATTTATTATTTTACTATAGATGATAAATTAATTACTAATCTCAAGGAAAAATATCATTAAATAAAAACATTATCTGTTTAATTTTTTTACTTAGAAATCAATGAGATTTTAACCCATCACATATTTATGTTTTAATAAAGGTTAATTTTCTTCAGATTATGTTCTATATCACATTATATAGGTTCTTAGAAGTTTTTTTCTCAATATCCATGTTTTAACATCTCTTAAATGTTTTAATATATATAAAACTAGTTATATGTTATTCTAGATGACCTTCATAATTCCATTTATTCTCTTTTCAAGTGAATGTTTTTTAAACCTTTTTATGATATAAGAATTTTAAAAAATGTATCATAAAAATTCACACACCTGGTTTCTAATACTAGGATCAAATTTAAATGATGAAATTACCTTAATAGGAAGAAAATTTAATATCCTGATATTTTTTAAAATAATACTATGTTTGATAATGTAAAAACTATACAGCATCGAGTATAAACAAAACATGAAATATTATTATTTAAATGTGATCATTAACTATTTTTTGAAATAAATAAATATAAAGTTTATAATGATTAATAATTTATTGATTTATTATTATAAATTAAGAACAATTTTTTTAGAAAACAAATTTTATTCTTCAAAAACTCATTTTCTTCTTATAATTCGATGAATTTTCCTTGTAAAATTTTAGAAAATTATATGGGATAATTTTGAGACCAGGAACTAAGATGACATGTTATTACGAGACCCGAGGTGCCCAGAATAAATTTTATAATTATTTTTGTATTTATTAAAAATAGCACTCATGCACAATTTTAGTAACATTTAAAAAAGTGTTCGAATTTGAAATCTATGGGCACCATTGTCTTCAGAGCAACAGGTTTGTCTAAGGTAGGACGTAACTTTGACCAGCATGGGTCGACTGTGGAAAATATTTTTGGCACATTTTCAAAGGAAAAAAAATAAACGTATAAAAACATTGTTTTAACATTTAACAGAGATGTTGAGGCACTGAGACACCATGACCAAGCAGTTGTTTCCTTTCTTAAATGAAACAGTGTGGCGACACTGCAAGTCATCAAAATTGTGAGGCTATAATGTGTTTCTTCATTTAATAGCTTGGAAGGGAGGTGAGATTAGATTCATGATCCATGGAGGCTTTGGAAAAAAACAAAGGAAACACATTGGAAAATCCTCTCACCGATGAACATTGAATGGTGGTGGATCGATGATAAATTTAAAACAGGTGTCAGTAGATTGACGAATGACAAACTCAGGACTCATTCCTCATCAGCAATCGATCCAATCCTCAAGGTAGGGGGTTTATTTTTATTCATGATTTCTTTCCCCATTATGATTTCTAACAATGAATGATGAAAACCCCATGAAAATATTGATTTTTGGTCGATAATGCAAGAAACATGGGTAATGTTTACTATGGGTTTGAAGGAATATTAATCTGTGTGATTATTGTTTTTATTTCCTTTTCTAACAAGCCAAATGAAAGTCAAAACTAACATGGCCGACATTCGTCCATCGGGTTTTCTTTGTGATTCTCCTATCATCGTTCTTGGAGTTCTTCACCTATGGACCCCCATGGTCATGGTGTGATTTAACGGGAGGTTATGAATGTGGTCATACCCCTGGAGGGATAGCGAGCAGAAATGAATGTCAAGGTAGTGAAGAACATGATCCTTGGACCGCGTAGATGGACCTGTTAAAAAAGAGTATTAGAGTGAGACCGAAAACCCACAGAAGGAGGGCTTCCAGCGATAGAGAGCAGCAGTGCATCCGCCCGACAGTAGACGACCGCCAACGTGACAGCTAGTGGAAGAGGACCCCACAGCTCGGTGGCCGTAGGTGGCAGACAAGGCTGCTGGTTCGATGGACGATGGTGGGATTGACCGGAAACGATATGAATCTATGCGATGCGGCATAGAGCTGCAGTCTAGCAGGACCAAGACGGGACCCCACGGTAACTACCATATGGCAGTTCACGTGGTGGTTGACTATGTTGAATGCGGAGGTCAACCGCGTTGAACCTAGTGGTATGTCGTGTTGACCATGAGGGGATGTGACACCCTCCATGTCTGGTTGGAAAAACCAGACCATCCGAGTAGGTTGGGTTGGAGCCGGCGGGCTGGATCGGTAGCAGGTCAGGTGAGACCCGGCAGGTCGGTTCTGGTGGGAGCCAGACCCAACCAACCCCTTTTTCAAAAAAAAACCCATAATTATCAAACCATGTGCTAGTTTGATGAGTCGTTTGAGGCATTAGGACCCTCATGAAGAAGTGGTACTTTTTAGATAATCTAAGTGAGTTTCTATAGATATTGGTGTATGACCTTTTGGATCGGGGAGAAGGTGCTCCCAGAACGAGTGTGCTAAGGACATAATCATGTGGCTGGTTACGACCCATAAACTTTGTGGTAACCTAGACTGTGTGTCTTACCTAGACTATGTGTCTTATCTAGAATTTGTGTATTACCAATACTGAGTCGGTACTCCACTATCCCACTCGGGTGTAGGTCTTCTAGTCATTAATGACACTCTATGTGTTAGCTACACTCTATCTGTGACCAACACTCCATATGTTTTCAACACTCCATGTGTTAAGGAAACTCTATGTGTTACTACTTGAGGGTACTGTAAATTCTTAAAACATTTCAATTTACGTACCATAGGCTTATACTTGGTGTGATATGACTCTAGTGACTCTCCTAATTATATTTATTAGAGGATACACTTAGTGTACCTATATGGTAGTATAATCAGAGTATTTCTTAGTGATCTTCTTTGTGGTATACTTTTTGTGATTCTTGTGGTTTACTATGAGTAATTCATTTGTGGTTTAGGTTCCCTACAAAGTATTTTTTACTCACCCCTACATGGGCTTCGCACACACGTTTAGTGTCTTGTGAAGATGATCAGAATATTTGAAGAATTCTTTGTTGGGCCGAATATAGGGGTGTTTTAGGGTGACGAAAATATGTGGCACACTTCAGTGACTTTTTGACAGCTTACTATACCTAACCATTAGGTAGGGTTTTCTATAGAGGATATCCATGATCTTGTACTTTTCCATTTAATTTGGGATTTTATTCTGGCTAATTTTTCTTTTAGTTTTTGTACCATACTCTGAGTGGGATTTCATAGTGGTTTACATCCATGTTTACATAGTGTTTTCATTTTTATATTTTTCTTGGAGACAGGTGCGTGTATACAAGTACCAGGGAAAATACCTACCACTTGTGGGATATGCCTACTCAAAGCTAGTTGACAGCCCCTGTCTTATGAGAGGTGGGCCTGGGGTAGTCATCGCATCGGCCCTAGGGGATAGTTTGTAACAAAGTGTTATCAAAGGGAGGTCAGTTTTACTCTTATTTTGGGGCAATAATGTTAAGTGTTTCATGTTTGGTTTTCAGGCCAGGAAACCCAATGTTAGTGTGTTGGACGATGTATCCATACACCAATACCTTGAATTCTGCTTTCCTACCTGGTACATGAAAATTATAGTTTCATGGGACATTAATGATTCTTGCATCATATAATAATAGAATGTGTTCTCATGTCCTTTTTTAGTTAGATTCACCTCCCTAGGTTTACCCTATTGACCATGGTACATCTTGTTCTGCTTCAGGATGCTTCCACATAGGTAGGTAGATAGGATTTCAGGGTGTGACCATGAAGATGGTCCACTAAGTGATGAGGGATCAGTGTAGGGACTGTTTCTAGAGATATCACATCCCAATGGTGTACTAGTGATACCACCACCAAAATAGAAACAGTTCCTACCAGCATTACCAGTAGAGGATGCACGTAGGCTTAGTGGATTTCATGAGATCTAGAGGTAGAAACCTCCAAGGTTCCAAGGTGGGACAAATCCCTATATAGCTGAGGATTGGATGGAGGTGGTCACATGAGACTTCTTCTTTCTGAGGATTCCTCCCGAGTAGATGGTAGTCTTAGCTGTGAGCCTTCTTCAGGGCTCAACGGGGAGATGGTGGAGCCTGATGAATTAAACGCATAAATAGGAGATGCTATCCTGGATATACTTTGAGCACCTCATCATGGAGGAGTTATTTCAAGAAAAGTTATGCTCTGTGCGCATACAGGAGCTACTGCACATGCATCAAGGTATCCAGTTAGTATAAGAGAACTTATAGAGATTCATAGATCTTTATTACTACTTTATCGACATTGTGTAGGACCCATTATTCAGGACCCATACATTCAATCAGGTACTACACTAGGACATCAGTGCATAAATGTTATCCCTTATCATCGCTACACATACTGGTTTGCTGGAGCGAGCTCTACTGGTAGAGATATTTCTTGCGGAGAAGGAACTAGTAGTGGGAGCTACCACTATGAGACATGTAGCAGAGTATTCGGTAGAGGGTAGCAGACAAATGACCCAAGGACCCGAGATGGTAAAAAACCTAGGGGACGACTCCACGATACATGATTAGTGGTGTGAGCCTCATAGGGAAGAGTGAGTCAGCTGAAGGATAGACTGTGATACTCGAGTGGCTGTCGGAGGCATCTGGCTAGAGATTGTCTGACAAACCGTAGGACCAACTTGGAGATGGAATTGGGACCACTGAGGAAGTAGGGGAGGAAATAATAGGAAGATCTGCGAGGTGACAGATGTGGAAGTGGTGCAGTATGAGTGGTAGGAGGTGGATGGAGGTTCAAGGCACCACCACCACCACCCCCAAGTGGTCCACCCCGAGCTCAGGGAGCTGGTGGATAGGGGTGAGGCCAGCTCTAGGTGATGGAGGCTTACGATCCAGATACTACCAAAATTATTAGAGGTATGATCTGTGTCTTTTCCACCCTAGCTACAGTTTTGATAGAAATGGGTTCCAGTCACTCTCTTCTCACCACGACCCTTATTTGAGACATATTGATTGCATTGGTACTATTGACTCGATTCCTATGTTTAGAGACTCCTACAGGATAAGATTCAACAATAAAAAACTATTTTTGACAGTTTTCCCTTACTCTAGGGGGTGAGAGTTTTGGTTGAGATAACTTGGTGGCATTTTCGAGGCCATACGGCATATTTCTGGGTATAGAATGGTTATCCACAGTTCATACTCAGATCAACTATTTTAAGTGCACCGTGCGGTCTGTCCATAGAGATCGGACCAGGTTTTTCTTTATCAGTGAAAGGGAGACACAAATAGAATAGGATGAACTCTCACATAGGAGGGTGGAGCTGATCACACATTAGTTGGCTAGCATAACCCATGGGGTATTGGATGAGATAAGTCGTCAGTTTCTTGCAGTGGTGGATGGGTACGAGGATATATTTCTGGAAGATGTTCCAGGACCAACTCCTCATAGGGAGGTAGACTTATGTATTTAATAGTACCTTGAGATGAAATCGATATCTACACCAGAAAATAATATGGCTCCCATAGAGCTTCATGAATTGAGGGTAAATTTTGAGGACCTATAGAGGAAGGTCTTTTTGTAACCTAGTGTTTCACCGTGGTCCACCCCAGTTTTGTTTTCCCAGAAGGAAGACAGGATCTTGAAGTTATGTGTGGACTTACAATGCCTAATCAGATGAATGTGAAGAATAAGTATCCAATATCGATGAATGATGAACTCTTATATTTGTTGAAGGGAGCAAGATAGTTCTCAAAGATATACCTCAGATTAGGTTATCCTCAGCTTTGGTTGAGGGATGAAGAAATATCAAACACAGCTTTCATATGTCTCTACGGCTAGTATGAGTATTTAGTGATGCCATTTGGCATAATGAATGCACCAAAAATGTTCATGGGACTCTTGAACAGCACCTTCTAGCCCTACCTATACTTATTTTTAGTGGTCTTTATTGATGATATCTTGGTATACTCACCGTCCAAGGAGGAGCATGCGGTACACTTAATGATGGTATTGGACATACTCTAAGAGCACCAGCTTTACATTAAGCTCTTTAAGTGTTAATTTTAGATATATGAGTTCTATTTTATAGGACCCATTATTTTAGAGGTTGGAGTTGTAGTAGATCTAGGGAAGATTGAGGCAGTGCTTTCTTGGGATCCACCCAAGAATGTTACCAAGATATAGAGTTTTCTTGGGTTGGATGGGTTCTATTAGAGATTTATACCTGAATTTTATAGAGTATAAACATCCATGAAATCATTGAAATTAAAGGGGAAACCTTATTTATGAATGGAGAAGTGCTAAGTGAGATTTTATTAGATGAGATAGATATTGAAGAGTGATCCCATCATGAGATTTCTAAAGGATGGTGTCGAGTACGTGGTGTTCTATGATGCATTAGGAACTAGGCTTGGTTGAGTCCTAATGTAGGGGAAATAAGTTATTACATATAGTTCATGATAGTTGATACTATATGAGAAGAACTACATGACCCACAAACTGGAGTTGTTAGAGGTAGTATTCACATTGAAGATGTGGTGACACTACCTTATGGGTGAGCAATTTATCATCTACTTAGACCACAAAATTCATAGGTATATATTTTCTTTAAAGGATCTAAACCTGAAAAAACGGTGTTTGATAGAGTTCCTATTGGACTATGACATCAATATATTCTATAATCTTGGTAAGGGAAACATGGTGGCAGATGCTCTTAGCTGAAGATCAAGTTCACAGCTACTGAATGAGGCATCATAGTAGTTTTCATTTCTTCATATATCCTTCATAGATGGATGTGAAGTAGCTCATATTAAGTTGATGGTGGTTACCCCTCCACTCTTACAATGCGTGTGGGAGGAACAACTCAGAGATGTCAGCTACAAGACTACATGTGCTCATATTTCTACAGGGAAAGCCCTAGATGGACATTTGAAAGGTGGAGAGAAAGTCATCCTTTTCAGAGGACGTACAATTTTACTAGTTTTTTTATTGGAGGAGGTGTTGATGGAGTTCCATACATCCACTTTGGATGTACATCCAAGTGTGGAAAATATGTACCGGGGAATCCGACATCCGTTTTGGTGGCTGGGGATAAAGAATGTAGTGGTAGAGTTTGTCTCTATTTGCCTCACTTGTCAGCAAGTGAAGGTTGAGCACTAGGTTCCAGCAGGTTTGACTCAACCCCTTGACGTGAATAAATGGAAGTGGGATGACATATTGATGGACTTCGTGATGGGTATACCATTTATGTCTGGGGGGAATAATACCATCTGAGTGATCATTGAATGACTCACCATGTCGGCTCACTTCCTATCGATTTGGGAACAAGGTTTAGTAGAGAGATTGGGATAACTCTATGTACATGAGATAGTTTGAATCCATGGAGTCCCATCTACGATAGTCTCAGATCAAGATTCCCTCATTACATAATAGATTGGAAGGGATTACAGGAGGAATTTGTGAACAAACAATGCCTGATCACAACTTTCCACCCACAAACAAATGGCTAGAGGGATTGAACTATTCAGGTCTTAGAGGACACTCTATGTGCTTGAATCCTCGATTTTTTTGTAGTTTGGAGGATCATCTACCCCAAGTGGAGTTTACATACAACAACAACTACAACTCCACCATTGGTATGAAAACATTTGAGGCATTATATGGGCAATCCTTTAGGTCACCACTTTGTTGGAATAACCCTAGAGAGTCAGCACTTATGGGCCCAGAGATGGTACATGGCACTATTGAGAAGGTGCAGGTCATCCATGGGTGGATTAAGACTGCACAGAGCTATTAGAAGTCCTATGTCGATAGGCAATGGAGACCCTTGGAGTTTGAGGAGGGAGACCATGTGATACTCCTAGTCTCCCCTTGACGTGGGATACATAGATTTGGCCGGGGTGACAAGTTATCTCTGAGGTTCATCAGACCTTTTATGATACTGCGTAGAGTGGTAGAGGTGGCATACCACTTTGTTGTACCTTTTTAGTTAGAGAGGGTGCATGAAGTCTTTCATGTATCCCATCCATGGAAATACGTACACGGCCCTTTGATTGTCATTGACTGGGGTGATATGGACATTGATGAAGGAGAAACTTTCACGGAGTACCCTATGGAGATTGAGGATCGACATGAGAGGATCCTTCAGATGTGGTCAATTAATTTAGTGTGCATTTGGGGGAATAACTGGAATCTCCTTGAGATCACTTGGGAGATGGAGGCTCATATTTGTTCTCATTATCCTTATTTCTTTGTTTTGACCTTATTTTGGATTTTGAGGATGTAAATCCCTAAGGTGGGGAGAATGTAATGTCAAAAATTTTCCCTGTAATATTTTTGAAAATTATATGGGATTATTTCAAGACCAGGCACTGAGATGGAACATGATTCTAAGGCTCAGGATGATCAAAATAAATTTCAGCACTATTTTATTTTTTTAAAAAATAGTGCTCGTGTGTAGTTTTTGTAGCATTTAAACGAGTTCTCGGTTTTCAAATATGAGGGCACCATTGTGTTCAAATAAGCAGGTTCTTCTTAGTCATGACCAAACTTCGACCGACATGAGTTGACTATAGAAAATCTTTTTTTGGATATTTATAGAAAATAATGTAATCTTAGAAAAAGTTTTTTTTTACATTTAACAGTGCTGCACTGGCGCTGAAATTCCACAACTAAGCAGCTGCTTCAATTCTTAAATGAAAAAGCATGGAAACACTAAAACATAGTGAAAAAACAATGATAAAATGAATTTATTCATTTAATTTCTTAGCAGGGATGTGATATTTGATTCATTTCCCCTATAGGCACTAGAAAAAACAAATGAAAACAAGTTGTAAAATCCTCTCATTGATGAACAAAAAATGGTGGTGGATTGAAATTATATTCTGAACAAGCATCAGTGGATTAACGAATGATGAATTCAAGACTCACGCCTCATCAGTGATCAATCAAATCCTCAAGGTAGGGGTTATTTTCATTCATGATTTCTTTCCCCATTCTTATTTCCAATGACGATCGCAGACCAACCCATGAACAGGTTGATCCATGGTTCATCATGAAAGTAGGATGGGCAATATTTAATGTGGGATTGAAGGGAGATTAATCTATGTGATTATTGTTTCATTATATTTTTTCTAATGGGATTAATGAAGGCCAAAACTAAAAAAGTTGACGTTCATCCTTCGGGTGTTCTTTTTTTATTCTCCTATCCCCATTCTTGGTGTTCTTCACTAATAGACCCCCATGGTCACAACACAATTTACCAAAAGGTTATGAATGTGGTAGAACCCCTGGAGATATGGTGAGAAGAAATGAATGCCAAGGTATTGAAGAACGTGATCCAAGGATCGCGTAGATGACACCATTTTTTAAAATGAAGCACCAGAGTGAGACCAACGGCCCACAGAAGGAGGAATGCCAGTGAACGAGCGCAACTGTGCTGGCAGTGGCACACAACAACGTGGCTGCCCGACGGTAGAAAACCACCATCTCGATGACCGATAATGGAGGAGGCCACCACTTGGGGTCTATGGGTGGCTGACAAGGCCGCCAACTTGGTGGCTGGTGTTGGGTTTGATTGGACTTGACATGAAGCCGTGTCACGCGGTGGTGTACCGCGGTCCATCGAGACTAGAATGGGACCTTGTGACAATCGCCACGAGGTGGTTCATGTAGTGGCCGACGACATTGAACGATGCGACAGACCACATTGAACATGGAGACCGATTGTGTTGAATGTGGTGGTCAGCTATATTGACCAATTGGGGACACAAAAACTTCTGCGTCCAGATGGCTGAACCATCCCGATCAAGCAGGCCGAGCAGGAGCCCGGTGGTCGGACCAACAACGGATTGGGCCGACAGTAGGTTGGGACGTGCGGGGGGGGGGGGGGCTGACCATGTAGGTTTGGTAGGACCTAGTGGGTCAGGTCGGACCCGGTGAGTGAGGTCAAGTGGAACGCAGACCGGACTAACCTCTTTTTACAAAAACTTCCATAACTCAAAAACCATGTATCTGTTTGATTATATATTTGTGGTGTTGGGCCCCTCACGATGAGGTGGTCCATTTTAGATAATCTAAGTGAGTTTCCATGTAAGTTGGTGTATGGAATTTTGTCTTGATGAGTAGGTGCTCCTAAAATGAGCATGATAAGGACGGAGTCCTATGGCTTTCTGCGATCTAGATGTTTTGTGGTTACCTAGACTGTGTGTCTTACTTAGACTATGTTTCTTATCTAGACTTTTTGTTTTACCAATATCTAGTCGGTACTCCCCTTTCCCACCAGGGTGAAAGTCTTCTAGTCTTTGATGACACTCTATATGTTACCTACACTCTATGTGTTACCAACACTGCATGTGTTATCTAAACTCCATGTGTTACATAGACTATATGTATCACAACACTCAGTGTGTTACTACTTGAGGGTACTGTGAATTCTTATAAAAATCATATTTACATACCATAGACCTATATTTGGTGTGAGTTGACTCTAGTTACTCTTTTGATTATATTTCGTAGAGGCTACACTTCGTGTACCTATTTGGTATTCTACTTCGTGTATTTCATAGTGATATTATTTGTGGTATAGTTCATGTAATTCCTTATGGTTAACTTTGTGTAATTACTTTTTGGTTTGGGGTACCTACTAAGTATTGTTTTACTCACCTCTGTATGGGCTTTTCTCGCACATGTCATTTCTTGTGCAGAAGATTGGATTCCTTGATGGAGTCCTTGGTGTGCCAGAGATAAGGGGTGCTTTAGGGTAACTCGACAAATGTGGCACACTTCAATAAATTTCAGAAGCTTACTATACATACCCTTTATGTAGGGTTTTCTGCAAATGAGATCCAAAAGATTGTACTTTCCCATTTCAATTGGTCTTGTATTCTAGCCCCTTTTTCTTTGAGTTTTGTACCTTACTTTGAGTGGGGTTTCATAGTGGTTTTCATCCATGTTTACTTAGTGTTTTCAATTTCAACTTTTTCTTAGAGATGGGTGCATGCATACATGTACTAGGTGAAAGGCATCCAAATTGTGGGATATGCCTACTTAGTGCTAGTCACCAGTCCCATACCTATGGGAGGCGGGCTTGGGGTAGTCACGACACGGGCCCCGAGGGACAGGTCGTGACACTTCTAAAATTGTTTTTCAAGATTTTTTGAGAGTGAATATTACAATTAACATTTCATAATTTTATAAACTTTAGATTAAAAAATAAATTTCACTTTTTAATTTTGAATTTCAAAAATTATATTTACTTGAATTTTTTAGAATATTTTGAAAAGACTAAATTTTCAATGAATAGTGAAAAATATTGATTTTTATTAATCTTTAATTTTTATATATTTAAAAATAAAACAAAATTTGTGAAATTTTTTATAATTCCATTATTTACTTTTCATTTAAAATAAAAAATACTATTTTAAATCTTTTTTATTCTTGAATTTAGTATATAAATATTTTAAATTTTAAAAGTGAATATTTCTTAAAAATCGCTTTTCATTGAGTTTCTTTTGATTATTTTTAAAATAAATTCTACAAAATTAATTTTATTAATATTGAAAAAAATGGATTACATATATAGAATCCAAGATATAATTTTTTTTAAATAGTTCTATTTTAAATTTTCTCATTATTAATATTAATATTATTAATTTGTTTTATGATGGTAAAGGGTAAATTTGGTAATTAAAGATAAAATTAAATTAATAAGTACTATAAAATTAGCATAAAACTTTACTTATTATTATTTTAATTGAAAATTTCATCTAAAATCATCCAATATTTGGTTATATGGCTTTTTTCATTTGGATTAGATTATAACCATTATAAAAAAAATTAATGAAAAGTAAAAAATTTAAATTTTTTTTTTAATAAATGATAATTTTTTAGCATAGGGTTAACTGGAATCTATGCTATGTTATAAATATTACATTGAAATAAAAATTATTTGTTTTAATCATGGAAATTTATTTTTAATTTATAGTGAAATAATAGTTATCCAAAATGTTTTCACAACACTGACCTAATTATTATTCAATAATGGAAAAATTAAATAAATGATAATAAAAATACTAAAAGTAATAAAATTTGAAAAAATTAATATGATCTAGGAATTTTCAAGATTCAGGTTTCATGTTAGATATGTATTAAAATATTTCAGTTTAATTTTAAATTTTATCTTGATGTTATTATATTCAAAATAAGGAATAGTTCAAAAAATTTAAAATAATGATATATTATAATAAATAATATTTTAATAAATGATATAATATTAATGAAAATCATATCATTAACAATGATATTTTTATATGGGTGGTAATATCATCCAAGGTCTATTTATTGTATTTTTTACAATTTATTTTAACTATAATCACACCCAAAGACAAAAAATACTTGTCATCATGGTAAGTGTCAAAAGGGTCAGTTAGTGGTTAAAACCAAATGATAAGGGTAAAAACATAGTTATAACCTGCTTAATTTATATGTTAAGAATTTATTTTTATCCATAATCATTCTATATTGTAAATTAGTCAGTGTGGTTACATTTATAAGGGAAAATTAATTTATTTTTATTTTATATTTGAAGAAATTCCACGAGTCACCCTCTCTTCTCATATGAAGGGGAATATATTATTCTCATTTATTAGCACTTGAAAACCTATTTTAATTAGAAAATAAATGAATAATACCTTATTATAATCCCTCCACTCATTATATAGGTTTCTATCAATCTATGTACCATCCTTAGAGTGATTAAGGTGTTAAGAAATGGATCTTTTCCAAATAAGAGTTATAGTTTATAACTACATGTTTTTGTATTGTTTCTTCCTCCTCCTCCATAAAATAATATTAAACCATTATAGCCTAATAATTATATTATTATCTATATAATGAGACATAATTATTTTAATTTCATGTCATATAACCATCTCCAGTTCCATGAAATTAGAATCAAAACCATCGTTCGTGTGTATGGTAGAATACAGTCTCGCAAACTGTTATAATTTTTATTCCATCACTATATATCATGGATGAATTACCATTATAGAATTAATGTTCATATATTATATTAATTAAATATTTATCATTATAAAAGTATAATATAACTTTTACCTTTTTACCATTCGATTCACCAAAAATTGATATCCTAATTCCAGTGTATGTGTGGACAATCACCTCCATGAAGCGATATGATATGATTTTCATCACCACATGACATAGGTGATATATATAAGTATATTATTTTAAAAATATTATATTTATGGTATTATTATTAGTATTTAAATTTAAAATAATATGTTTCAACTTTATATAATGATTTTTTTAAAATAGAAATGCTACTCATGCTCTGATACGACCTACAACCTCCATGATTATAACAAAGTTCAATTTTAATAACCATATATAATGGTTTGAATTAAAATTATGATTTATTAGTTAAAATTGTAATTATATGATGATTATTATTCTATAGTTGATGGAATATTATCCCCTTCAATCATATTCAAACTACCGAAGCCATTTCTAACATATGGCCCTTATATCATCAATATGACCAACATAAATTTAATTGATTAAGTAAATAAATAGAGAATGTAATGAGATAATATGAAAGGATTAATAAATATTAAAAAAATATAATATTAAAGGATAATAAACATTTTTTAAAATCTAAAAAGTTAAATAACATATCCTATGAGTTAGACTCAATGTAAGAGTCTTACATCCAAAAATATTCTTCAAAGTTTCACTTAAAACTCTCATTTTGTTCCATATACATATGATAGTTTTATAAATATTATATAATGAAATATTTTAATTTTATTATATTATTTTTAAGTAATTTATACCCATATTTTACATTTTACAAAAATGTTCTTAATGAAATATTTTTTTCATTTTCCAAATGTGGTACTATGCGATTTTTCAACAAAAAAGGGGTGGATTGTATTTTTAACATATATGGAATGAATTAAAATTTCCTCCATCATGAGTAATTTATTCATTGAATCTTAATTCTATGTATCACATGGTTCTAATTAGTGAAAATTTATTCATTTATATATTCATAGTTTTTTTTTCAAAAAATATATCATTTGAAATACAAATTTTCTTTGCTGAAGAATGTTTTAACAACCATTATTGATATTTTTGTTCACCAAGGATAAAAACCTCTGAATTCAAGAAGGGTTTTATAATTAATGGAATTATCTATATATGTTATTTATTATGAGTTTCTTGGGTATTTTTTATGTGTATGGGGGGTTCCATTATAATCAAAATAAAGGTGGGACAATTATTAAATTACAATGCATTGGGTAAATGGACATAGTTAACAAATTAGGTTTATACTAATAGAAAATAGGAATATATTGTGATGGTTATTAAAAATATGGGAAAAATTTAATGGATTAGGTTTCCCCTATGATCTTATCAGAATATACTACGATGGTTATTCCAAATATAACCATGGTGGTTATTTCAAGTGTTAGTGTGATGTTTACTCCAAGTGTAACTGTGATAGTTATTCCATGTGTAAGTAAGAAAGATATGAAAACTATTTCAAAATTTATATAAATTATTTATATATTATTTATTTTTTTTTATGAAAATATTATGATTTCAAAAAATAAAGGAGGCTATATGATAATTTTTACAGTTGAAATGAATAACATTGTAAAAAAGATCTCATGATTTTTAAATTTTCTATTATGAGTTCGATTTTTTTACTTTAATATTTCATATTAAATGTTTTATGAAAATAGTTTAGTATATAGAGTGATATATTAGGTAATAAAATGTTTTTCCCAATTTTATTTCGAAAAAAAGAAATTTTATAAATATTCATGGACTAACAGTTACTTTCTCCTATTTATTATAAATCACATTGATTTTTGTCCACTTTTCACATAATAAAATGTTTTTCACATGGTTTAAGGATGGGTAATGGAAAATAAGTATTCATATTAAATGCCATGAAGATTTTTCATTATTGGAAAACATGTTATATTTTAAAAGTTTTTTTGGTTAGAGAAAATGGATACTGAGTAGAAGTGTCCACTTTTTAATATGTTTTATTTTTATATAAGTGTTATAACCTAAATCTATGAAACCCTAATCCTAAATGATAATTGTTAATTTTAATGTAATAATTCACGGATAATTTCATTAGAATATTTAATTTTAATGTTTGGGTCCTTACAAAATCTAGTTTAATGTAGTTTGGGATAGTTATCTTGTTTGGAGGTTTGATTTTAGATGAATTGGATTAGATTAAATATTTTTATGTAGTTAATCTTAGATTCTTTAATTGGGTATCTCCTTGATCATTTCCTATTTAATATTGAATATTTTATGTTTTTTTCTCAGATATTGTTATTTTACTTCTCAAGGTTTGTGTATGTGTTGATGTCTATATTGAAGATTAATTATTGATAGAATGACATGGGTATTATCATGGATTAATTCACGGGTAACTAGAATATATGATAGAAATATATTTATTACACCATGTATGGTGTTTATTTTTCATTAATGGTGGGTTTTTTGTTCCATATTTCCAGGTGTAATATCCTAATTGAACCATTTATTTTAACTTTTATCTTATGGTTGGAACCACATCACACTTTTTGAGTCTCGTTGTTGTTATTTTACATTGTTATTTTTTTGAAAGATATTAGTGGATTCACCAATGGTTATGATGGTATTTATTTGGATGTTGGTATATTATTACAAATTAAAACTCTATTGGGATTTTATTTGTTATTTTGGAATGGACACTTTTTGTTAGTCGATGATTTTTTCCATGGAGATTTTATAGAGTAGATAATTGTCTATTTCTATGGTATACATATAGTAATGATCACTACATTCCTTATATTTATAGATTAATTATAAATAATTCAGATTCATGTTATAATTATATATCCTCATTTGGATTCAAGTCATATGGTTTTGGTAGGTTGTGATTTTAGAGGTTTGTTGATTTTAGGATTTTCGTTTTGTTGATTATTATGATTTTATAAGGAATATTTTTATGATTGGTCAGGATTGGAGTTTTCATTTGGTAGGACCCTCTATATTATATCCATGACCAAGCTATATATTTCATTGGGGGGCTGTATGGTTTAATGATCACTAATATTCTAGTTTCAATGGACGACTTTCTGCGAATAGAGAGTGGAATAGTGGGGAGAATTGTAAAATCCATGAGTCATGGTTGTTTTTAATATTTAATAAATGTGGGGTATTTTTAAAATTTATAAGGTTTGAATTATAAAATTTTAAATTTATAGATATTTCCTCAGTCACATCGTTAACAAACATTTATGAGAAACTATGTGAGGTAATTTGGAATAGTGATGTAGTTCTCTAAAGGTCGTTCTAAATAGTTTGTGTAATTGATGGAATTATATGTGGCCAAAGACTATTATAATATTTAGCTGCATTTTAGTTTCTCACATAGTTTTGGTTCATGGTATGGGAAACCATTTTTCTAAATCATACACCCTTCCCAAATTCCCCAAAACTATTAATTTACCATTATGACCATTAAATTTTGACATTTTTCTCCTACTATTCCCTCTCATTATTGTGGGTTACATTTTCAAAGCTCATGTGAGAGATCCAAATTCCTCTTATTTAACTATTAGCTTCATATTCATGTGTATAAGTAATGTTTCTATTATAATATCTCATTCCTTCATTGTTTTACCCATCCCTTCATCCCTCTTCCATTTTCCCCATGTTTTTCTTTATACCTATAACTAATATCTTTTATCATTTGATATTTTGGGGCTGTGATAATCTATACGTGGTATTTTTTCCATTTACTTCTTATCAAGGATGAATCATTGCTTTGATTTTCCAATTCCCTCAATGGTAATTTATATTAACTTGTATTTACGTAGGTGTTTTTAATCTATTCCACTAATTTTCAATTAATAAAATTCACGTGTATCGTAAATTTATTTACAATACAATTATTGATCGATATGATATATAAGATAGAATTTATGAAATTTTTCTATAATAACATAGTGTGGAATAATTTTCTTCCATCAAATTTTAAATATATTTCCAAAAACTGTTTTCAAGAATCACAATCCCATTGTACAAATAATTATGGGGGTAATTTGATCTTGTTTTAATGGAAAATGTTGAGATTATTACTGGTTTTTATTTTTAATAGTTTATATGAATGTTTTAAATGATTATTTGAGAATTAAAAGGAGTTTTGTTTTGAAAATTATTACTAAGGAATTTTTTAAAGGAATTTTTTTAACAAATAAGAAATGAAGTGGTATCCGGAGTGATATTTGCTTTAAATTCCCATTTGGAAATTTTTAAAATGAGTTGTGTAATTCTCATGAGAAACTCATTATTTCCCTTTTGTGCTTGAATTTTCTATTTAGAGATTGTTCATTTTATGTGGTTTTTAAAAAATGTGAAAATGGGTTGTTTTGTAATGGTTAGTAGAGTTGTGGAAGGATTATATCTTAATGCTTTATTGTTGATATTAGCATCATTATTCTTTAACAAAAAATGTTGTAATGTCATGGGAACATAGATATCTAAACTGGGTATATTTATTTTCATTACACTATATTAGATATCACATGGGATATAATCCCCCTAAATTGTTTTATACACCAAAGAAGGGAGGATATTCCCCTGATGAATCTAGTGTTGGAGAGTTAAGTGTTCATATTTTTATATTTATGAAACATATGCTAATGTTTTTCCATGTTTTGTTATATTATTGTTAATACTATCTCACATTATGAAATTGGGGGTATCCCATGATATCTATTTTGTAATCAATGAATCTTTATCAGGGATTCCAATCTTATATGTTCTTGAATAAACTTTTATGTAGCCTATTTTTTGAACCATTTTTAGTGTTCAGATTCGTGATATTCTATAGATATAGGTTTTCATAGTGTTTTATATTTTTTACATTTTTTCTTCACATGATTACAAAATGTTTTTATGGGGTGGTTTATAAATATTTTTTCAAATGAAAATAGAAATGGATAATTTCATGTCTAGGATTTTAAGAAAAGTTTTATATGAATAAAATATTTTCCAAACACAATGTTTCTTATTTCAATTATTATTTTATAAATTATAATACTAAGTGTATATAAAAAATTATTTTAAAAAAAAATATAGATCCATTCTATATTTTTAATTATGTGTTGTTATATTTTCTTATTATCTTATAAAATTGAAAAACCATACTTCTTATTTTATTTCAAACATGTATTTAAGAACTTTTTATAAAGTGTATTTCATAGACGCCATAGTGAGACTCCACAAGACTTGATAGAATATACCATGTATAAAAACTCATTTGTGTGAGTTTTTATGGGTGTGTATGAAAATATATTGTTTTATAAATGTTCTGTCTTTCTTTTAGGATTAATTTTTACTATTATGGGACATTAATGGGTTGGTTGGGATATAGTGATTGACCATGTGTTTCATGAAAGTTATACTGTACTATGATTTAGAATTTGGTATGTTTTTCAATTTCTAATATTGGAATTGTCTACCATATCATTTTTTTGTTATGTTTCCAATTGTTTTATCTCATTATGTACTGAGCTCTCAATGATGTTGTAATTTGATGAAAATGATTTGAATCATATTTATTAGTTATAACCCATTTTTTACATTATTATATTGATTATTCTTATATTGTTTTGTGTGGACATCCAATGTATGAATTCATTATATGTGATTCATTTTAAATGATGTTCTCAATTATTTTATAGGATATAAGGGAAAATTAATTCCCAAGACTACACTCCATGATTCCTAGAAAATAGTTCCCAACCCTTGGGGATTGGGAACTCCCTTCAAGACTTGTTGTGGGAAACTCAGGTAACATGTAAGGTTGAAAATGGATTGTATATACCACATAGTGTTTTATTTCCTGGGATTAAATCCATATAGATAAATAGTGTGAACCATTTTAAAGTGATTGGTATGTATTACATAGTTAGTTTTGTAATATGGGATACCATGAGAAAAACGTAAATATCATGAAAAATATATTATTTTCAACTAATTTTCACATCTAATGGATTTATATTATCTATATTATTATTATTTATATGTTTTTGATATAATGTGACATTGTTTATATGATTTTAATTGGATTTTGAAATAGTTTATTGAATAAAATTTATTATTTTATTTTATAGGGATTAATAACTCCCATACGTGTTATAGTGAATAATTTTGAGGGATTAGTAAAAAATCATACAAATTATAATCCAAATGATCCTAAAATCTTATTAATATGATAATTAGATCTATTAAAATCATTGAAATAGAATATTTACCCATATAAACTGATGTTATATATTGGTATCAAGAATTATTACCTCATAATACTTTATCTATTTGTTATAATAATTCTCCTCATAAAGATATAATTAGACAGAGAGGATTTAGATAACATTTATATTCATTTAGAATCTCATTTCATCAAATGGTAAATGTTGTACATAATTATTTTATTTATATATTATATAATATTGAGTATAAATCATTGAGGTTGTATTTTCTGAGAATATTGTGTAAGAAGATTGTTAAACAATGTTTACACAACAATTTTTCCCTGAAAAAATAATGTTATCCAAATCAGAGTAATTTTTATATATCTAGAAAGGAAGTTGCTTAGTAATATATTTTGAGAATTTATTTTCTATTCTAGTTCATTTTATATGCAACATGGATTGTTATTTCACTTTTAATGACCATAAATTCCATATGGTTCTTCTCTATTGTCTCCATTCAAATATATTCCAATTTAAATGAGCCATCCATACTATGTTTGTGGAAAAATAATTGTTGATAAATAAAAATCGAGATTATATTTCAAGAGTTGGTGAATCTAAAAACAATTTCTAGAGTGTAAGTAAAGTAGGATTCTAGAGGTGTTGATGGGGAATGGTACGTTCATATAGTGATGTGGAATCTATTCCCATCATCTATCATATCAGATTTCATCCATACTAAGAGGAAGTTGGTCTATTATATTTCACTTGTTCAATCTGCTAAGACTCTATTGTTGAGTCAAAATGATATAATATATAATCTATAACCATATATATATGAAAACATAAATCAACTTCATTAAATGTTTATATATTTCTAAATTTTATACATCCCTTGTTCTTATAATGTTTTTGTTAGAAAGATATATATTTTAAATTTTATAAGATGTCACATTAATTGGAAGAAATATTTTTATCAATTCCATTTGGTAATGATATTTTTTACACTAGTCAAAAGGATACTATGTTCAATGGATATAGGTTAATAAATTCTAGTAAATTGAATATAATGAATTCTGTCAGATAAATCTTTACCAAGTCTATTAGAAAAAATTTATCAGATGGAGGAAGACTTTTCCATCAAAAGAAATTATTTAAATCCCACCAGATGAATAAATTAATGCATTCCACCAGATAAATAATATTAATTCTACTCAATGGAAACTATATACATTGTACTGGTGTAAAATTTGGTGAATAACATAAAAAGATTATATGATAAAACAATTGACTAAAGAATGAATTTATCCAATTCTATTGAAACTAATCATGATAAGTATATAATATTACCATCATAAAAACATCTATAAAACTATATGCATGATTGAGTATAAGAATTCATGAAAACACCAAATTTTTAATTATAATATGAATATTTTATAATGTCTTGTTACTTGAGAGTGCTTAATTATAATATTTAGTGTTTTTTACAATTGGTATCCATTTGTGAGAATTTTTAAAATGTATTTTGTTTTTCTTTTGTAATATATTTTTCCAAACTTGTTTGATTGAGGGATATCTAGTTTGAGAGAAATAGGATATTCTAATTGGTCAGATTTTGGGTTACCAATGTTAAAGAAAATAGATCTCATGTCCAAACATTTTATAATAAGACATTTGAGGCTATGAAATAAGACCCTATTATATGGTGCAGATCACATATACCTAATGTATGATCGGAGGATTCCTTTTTTAGTTAAACTTAATGTGTGGTAATTTTTCTATAAATATTTTATATGTTTCTCTTAATTTAATAATATATTTTTGTTATTATTATTTTTACATTCATATAACTTAACTAAACTTATTATAGTAACACATTATAATATTTCTATAAAATTGTTTCTTACTTTGATTATAAGTTTAATCTATACCAAACATCTTCCAATTTCATTATTAAAGATGTTCTAATAAATTGAATGCTTTATTTTTTAAAACTAAAATTTATACTCAACCCCTAATGTAATAAATCATACACTAATTCGACAGAACATATGTCAAACTTCATCATAGGAGGAAATAAAGACATGTAATTATTGTTACTAAATAGACCATCTCAAGAGAATGTATAGAATTAATCCATTATATAGTATTGGAAAAAATTCCATGACTCCGATGGGATACATGAATCAATATTATACCGATTGGGTAGTGTGATATATCTTTATAAGAATGTATGTATAGTATTTTATTCTCAATAGTAAAGATAATTGAAGACTATGTGTTAATTTAATTGGAGTTCATAGTCTATGTCCAAATTTTATTTTACATATACTATTAAGAAAGACCATTCTGAATAAGAGGTTGTAACTAGAATGGAAAAATGGAACTTACATGATGAATAATCTATATAGAAATATTATATGATATGTTTACTCTAAATGATTTATATATTCTCTTTTTTAGAGACATTAAATATTATATATAAGAAAATTCAATTTATGATAAAAATATAAAATCCTCTTAGAAATAAGATTTTGTGATTTTGATTTCCATCATATCATGTTTGTATATCTAATGTAAAGATATCATGATATTTTCTTAACCATTTAATAGTCATCATTGATATTATCTAATGAATGGAGTATTTAATTGAGTTCCAATATGATATCGATTTTTATAAAAAAAAATGGACGTTATATCTTCTAATGGGGGTTCTTATTTATATTTATGGAAATATGATACCTAATCATGTAGATCAAGACCTCCTATTCTTTAAATTTTGAAATGTTCAAATCATTTATCCTCTATATAGATGGAACCTAAATAAGGGACACTAGGGAGTGAATAACTTTTGGTGGTGAGGGATTATCATGATGTATTTTATGCAGATTTCTCTAGGGCACCTTAGGAGAAAAAAATTGAAGTTTGTATCACCCATATATTTCATCTAAAAACTATATCATATAATTCATATTTATTGGATTCTATTGAGATAGTGGAGTTGAAGAATCAAATTTATGATCATAAATTAAAAGTAATCATTCATCCCTATATGTATTTATGGGTAGATCTAATAATATTTGAAAAGAAACATGATTAATCTTATACGTTTGAATTGATTATATGACTTTGAATAAATTTATTATAAATAATAACAATCTTTTACATCACCTTTATTACCTCTCTATTCAATTTAATGTGATAATGAGGTTGTCCAAAAGTGAACTCTAGTTTATGTGTAATTATCTTGTGGTGAAAGAATATGATATATTAATAATAGCTATTAAATGTATATATGGTGGATTTTAGTAACTTGAAACATATATTAGATTGATAAATACCATAATAATATTTATGAATTATATTAAATATATTATCCATAAATACATTGATTTCTTTTCACTGTTTTTTTGATTATACAATGTTTTATTGAAAATATAAGGGTGACAATGAGCTCGAATGAATGATTTTTGTGGAATTATTAGAGTTCAAAACCAATTATAAAATTTATCTCAGATAAATTTATAGATCATAGAATTTATGTTCATAGGATTCATGTTATATTGGTAAATAAATTCAGTAAGTCATTGAAAGGTGAAAGCCATTATGTATTTATGTTCCAAATACTTTTTTAGATAAATATATTATTGGGTTTAGTGAGATACATAGACTAGTTTATGAGGGTTTCTCAAAGAATTAATCACTATTATAACTCTTAAATATAAAGTTATTTAGTTTTAATAGGGTAAAAAATTTCAATTATCATTCAATGAGATGAAATAGAGGTCATCGTTAGCTCTAGTTTTAATACTTAATTAGTCGAGTATATGGTAAGTTTTTTATGATGATGTTCCTAGCTTAGGATCTAGATGTATTATTATACACAATATCATTGTTATGGATTTTTTTAGTAATTATATCCCAACAGATTTCCCTATCCCATGATCTCAGGTTAGAAACAATCATGCATTCCATCAAATGATGGTCGACCAACCATTCTAGTGATATGATCATCATTTATAAAAACCAAAAAAGGACTAAAATATATATTTTCATAAAAGTATTTGAAAATTATAAATATTTAATGGGTTGAGTATCTATAAAATTTTTATTTAAACAACTCTAATATGCCCAGAAAGTGGAATTTGGTCATTGATGTTCCTCATATGAAGGTACAATCTAAATAATTAAAATAATTAATTGAGGTACATAATCTATAGAACCAATTTTCATAAATACAGCTATGATTGAAAGAGGAAAAAGATTTAATGTTCATTGATATAGTATAAATTACCCTTCTTCTATAAAAATTTTTCCTACGGGGAAACTATTAGATTCAGAATTCCAATATGATATAGTTTTATTAAATGGTGGGGAGACTAACATTTTTTTGTCTCTTTCCCATAGGGGTATCATATGCTTGAGTAAGTATTAAAATTTTAATCTATCCTTTTGAAATGAAATATTGATTCAATTAAATAAATCCAGATTTTTGGTTCACATAAGGATAACCAAAAGTTGTTATAATATGAAATAATATTACTAGTGGAATGTTCTTGTAAGGGATACTACTAATTTTGTGTCCCAATATCTCACTTGTAAAAAAATGAAATTAGGGAAATAAAAAGAATAAAGGATTCATTATCCTTTTTTGATTCCCAATTGCAAATGGGAAAGAATATCTATGTACTTCAATATCATATTTCCTTTCATAACTTAATGGGAGAATCATACACAGGTAATTATAAATTAGTTATCCAAATTAGAACTTTTTATTCTAATAAAAAACAAAGTTATATGACCATATAAATGTATAAGTTCATGAAATTATAAAATTATATGATGTCACATATAAAATGATAAATAAAATAGAATCCCACTTTACCTCCTAAATATGATAATTAATTTATTGAAAAATGGGTTCAAAGGAGAAGATTAACACAAAACATTACACCCCAAAAATTAGCGAAAATATAGGGAAATACAAATTTTAAAATACAGACTCCATATTAGTATATTGGATTTTTGGGGATGAAGGGATACTTATCTATTATTATAAAAATTAATTTATAGTAACAACTAATAATAATAATTAATTATGTCACCCTTTAAATAATTATTCGGTCATCCTTGTAGATGACCACATTATTTGGTATTGGTTGGTGAATTAAAATTAGTGGGACTTATTATTGTAAAGAAGATGATAAAGATGTTTTATATTAATACAATGAATCTTAAAATATTTGAAAGAAACATGATGTTTCATTCTTGATCATCGTTGTATACCAATGAAGTTCTCAGTATGTGATCAGTTATTTTAGAAGGTGACTCCCTGAATTGGAAATTGATTGGTATGAAAAAAGGTAACCCAATAATAATGTATGCGGGGATATTTAAAATTCATTAATTACTTGGAATAATTATATTCTTGTAATATTTTTCTCCAATTATGATATATATTCATATCATATTTCCATTCTCAAATTTTATCAATTATTATGTTATGTGTTGGGAAGATCTAAATTTGAAGCATAATATTTCCTTACTAGAATGACCAATTTGTACTCATGATCATTAGTGTATTTTAATTTACGAAAAAAAATTCATTTAATTCATGTATTGTGTCATTATGGATGTGATTATCATGAGAAATGGAAGAATGAATCCCATATTAGAGATAAATGTCCCCATATATAGTATATGAATTTTTTTTCAGATAAAATTAACAAGGATAACAATTTATATGGAACATAGAATGTTGGTCAATGTTAGATACTCAAGAGGGGGTGAATTGGGTTCCCAAAAAAATTATATTATAAATAATGTAAAATATAATCCCCATAAATAAATTAAAAATACAACTTAATCATCACGGTAGAATTATATCAATTTGATCTTTCAAATAATTTCTCAATGTGGGAGTAGGACTTAGTTTAAACAATATAGGAAATTAATTTATCATTTGAAACAAAATTACATAATAAAAACTATTATATAAAAATAGGTTAATAATAAATATCAAATCAAAAGTTTTGTTTACAAATTTATATAAAAAATATGGTTTTATCACTAAAATAAATAAATAAAAAATAGAAACACAGAAGAAAAAAACAAGGGGTTAATTATCAATATGTAACTTAATCCCCTTAACTTAGAAATCACTTGAAACCAATTATAATTTTATGATAATAATCAAATCCACAACCTATATAAGTTTTTACAAACTATAGCACACATGCTGTGTCAGATCAAATCCTCTTCTATAGTTATATGTGGGAATAAAATAAATATAGGACATGTAGTACCTCTTCCATAGTTGTAGTGTATAAAAGAAATAGAGAATGTTAAGAGAATTTGACTAACAAATTCTAGTAAAAGCACATGAGAAAATTTGTACATATAAATAGATAAATACAACAGACCACTACAATTTAATATATAAAATTGATAGAAAAAAAATTTAGACAAGGGAAGAATTAATGCAGCTCAGTCTAAATAGATTTTTACTCTCAAAGGTACTCATATTTTACGTGACAAGGAGTTCAAATAGGATTCATTGAAAGGAAATGAATACATAAATTCATAGAGTTCCTTTTTATGTGTTTAGAATCTATGAAAAAGTTCTACATAGATCCCTTGATTGAGGGTATGAAAGTTTCTTGATGTTCTATATATTGCATAATTTCTCAATCGCATGTATATCAACTCAACTATCATTTATCATCTCTTTGACCATGTGAACGAGGAAGTTCATCAAATTATATATTATCCCTGATCTAATTATCTATTGAATAATAATAATAATGACATCTTGGATCCCCATACTATGCACTAAACTCGGAAAACACTGGATTTTCCGATAATAAATATGTGGAGTGGTTTATAATGATTTATATATCAATATGAGGCTGTGATATTATAGTTATGTAAACCATCCATTTGATGAATTAAATTATAATGACACTCAGAACAATATTGGTAGTAGGCTAATGGAAGATAAAATCTGATGTTAGAATAAAATGATGATAGATTAGACTAATTGTAGTGTGGTCTAGTGGTGTATAATTTAATGGTAGATCATCTAAACTAAATATAGATCTAATCAATAGTATATTGAGTCTTTCAAAATATATGGTCTGGTAGTAATATAATTATGGCAGTAGTAGAACTCTGGTGTAAGCTCATCTTTGGAGGTAGAATATATCTAGAATATCAAATTTTTTGAAATAGTAATACTCTATAGGTAGCACATATCTAATTGTATAAAATTTATGGAAGTAATAGAATTCATGAATTAGAATAACTCTGATTGTAGAAGAATAATGAAGGTATCACAAGTTCACCAATATATTTGGCCTAAACTAATGGTGGATCTTTTGAACTAATTGTAGAACATCACATTTAATGGTTGTTCTCTTTGAATGGATCATAAATATTCATAAAAAATGGTAGATATTTACTTATCAATTTTTCTATACAAAGTGATATACTATCATAAAATTGTAATATCCTTCCAATAATAATAATCATGATTTTTGATCATTAAAACAATTAGTTTCTAATAATCTACCCCCTTTTATATTCCAAAAAATAGCATTTTATATCCATATATTTTAAAAAAATTATATATGAATTGTAAAAATAACATTCTTTTCAAATTTTCATCTACATAACATTTCAATATTTTAAATATAATAGGTTGAAATTATGAAAAGGAATTAAAAATCATATACTTAATTATATGTCATACAAAAAATTTCTCACCCTTTTAGTATTATCAAAAATGAAATATAATAAATAAAAAATGTAATTAAAGAAATAACATAAGAAAAATAATATATTAGCTTCATTAAAACACATAACTTAGTTTATGACATCACAAAAAGATATAAAAGGGGAAATATAATGCATATAATTTAATATTTTGTGCCAAAATAACTCTCATCACATTGGGAAGAATGATCAACTAGGTATTTTACTTTTCCATAGAAATGAGGCACCGAGGTGGAAGCTGATGGTGTATATATAAAAGTATAAATCTCATCGATCACCAATATCATAAGATGATGAACAACATCAGTGAGGGAAATTATAAAAATGAAACTAAAGAGGAAGGGGTCCATAAGAATTTTTAGATGTGAAGGCTAGTGTTGGTATTTATTTTGGTTCCAGCACTACTGCCCCAGATACATAAAATATGGATCCATAAAATTAACAAAATCCATTATATCGTTTCCAAATATTTATATATTAGGGAATAAGTACTTATTATCTTTCATAAAATGTTTGAGCATAGGTACTAATACATTAAGATGGTTTACATGTTACTCGAAGGCCCATGTCATAGGATAAATCCTTATGTTCTTAGCTATAAATTTTAAATGATAATTTTATCATGTATAATCTATATTCTGGAAAGGTAGTATTTTATTACATTAGGAATAGGTTCTCTATCACTTATATTCTCATTAAAAAACTACCTAAGAAGTTTATATATGTGGTCACCCTGATGCCTAATTTTTTGAGGATACTCCTTATGTTTTTTGGATTTCAAAATACCATTATGAATTTTTACCATTTCTAATATAGCCATCGAACAGTGATCACATGATTAGTATAAACATAAGGCTTTAACAAATCCAATTTACTCAGACAAAGTAAGTGATTGCCTCATCCAGTAGAATTTCTTCATATGAAGCCCATTTATCAATGTTCAGAAAGGAGGTAGTGTCACTATGCTTCTCTCTTGACCTAGACCAACCTGAGCTTCAACACGTTAAGCTAGAACAGAACTGCCTATGGAAGAAGTGGAAGTTAATAGAGATTACCACCCGAGTGATTTTATCTGAGCCTCCCCAAGAGTCTATCACTACCGTGGACCTTACCCTTAGGTCTTATGAGGGTGTTTTGAAGGGTTATGTAAAAATACCCTAGCACTATGATTTTGTGCATTAATTTTGTATAGATAATATACAATCATTTTATTATTGTTACTTTGTAAATAGTTTTTAAATAAAAAATGGTATTTTTATTTAATATTCTATTAAGAAATCAATTTTGATGAATTAATGGATTTTTGAATTATATAATATTTTAATAAAATATTATTACTCAATTATGTTTTATTAAATATAAATTATTGTATAATTTTTTTGAATACAATTATAATTTTTATTAAGCTTTAAAGTTGTTTTTTGGAAAAACCCATGAATTTTTGATAAATGTCATTTTTTATTTTAAAGTTAAAGATTCACATATTTATAAAATTATATAGATAAAATGAATATTATTTTTTGAATAAGGACATAGATATTATCCGATTGTGAATTTTTCATAATTTCCCGAGACAGTCGAATTTTTGGGTAAAAATTAAAAACCGTTAAATATATAATGTGTTTTATGACAACATAATTACCCAATAGTGATGTAATAAAATACTATAAATTCTATGTTAGGCCAATATATTTTTTAACTCTAAAATAATTTGATTTTAGGTTTGTTTGATTTATTTTAAAAATCCTTAGTGGACCCTCCAAGACTTATGATACATTTTAACATTTTAAAATTATTTCCTTGAGAGTGTGACTCAAATCCACATAAGAAACCCAAATATTTTAAAAATTTAGGAATCTGTAATTATAAAATAATGTTTTCCAATCCCATCTGGTAAAAACCATGGGAAAAACCATGGTATGGTTTGTGGTTTTGATTAGTTTAATGTGTGGTGTCCAAAACCTAAATAATAAATAATTCCCTCTCCATTCCTATATAAACCCACTCAATATCAAATTACTATTCACTAAAACCACTTGGAGCTAGACCAACCACTTCCCTCATCTCTTTATAATCCTTACAAGTCTCCCCATTCTCCCAATAATCCTCTATCAAGCCTCTCCCAAGACATTGGATCACACTTCCAAGGGATCTCTTCCTTTCTCATTTTGTCCAAATTTCATTATATACTTATACCCATTTATTTTCAATTAAAAATGTAGGGGTATGATTTATAACCCCCAATACTTTCCTCCTTATTTTTGAAATATTAGATACCCATTTATCACTCATTAATGCCTCCTATGTGCACCCGTTACCATGCCAAAATTCAGTAAGGGATTTCACTCTCCTCATTTGCATTCGAGAAATTCTATTGTATTATGAATCTAAATTCCATTAAATATGTTGGGAAATGTATCTATATGACCCCTTACATTCCATTTCATGTAAATATTTTGATACACCACTTTCCCTCTTATCAACCATTTTTATCCATCCAAATTTAAATTTTTATTAAGCCATTTTGAGGAAAAATGGGAAACTAAAGTTCACAGAAAAGACCACTACGTGCTAAAAGAGCTCACAAAATTATTAAACACATGACTTAGATTACCAAAGTTAGCTACCATATAATGTTCCCAATGTAGCAGACTAACCTGGGTTTTTGGGTCCTCTCTAATAAGCTCTTCAAGGCGGGTAAACATCCTCTCCATTGTCTGGATGAATTACTCTGAGTTTATTATGCTCTGATTGAAGCCCCAGGCCAGAATTAGGTCTTGTTTATCTATCCACAAATCTTGATCCTCGTTTGCATCAACTTACAACATTCTTTCATAAATTCTTTTGATATCCTCTTCAGAGACATTGGGACGGAAAACTTTGTCAAACATTTCTTCCTTGGAGTGTAGAATCAAATTCAAACCCTCCATAGGCTCTTCACTTTCCCCTTTCCTAAGTGCTTTGCTCCCATTGTTATTCTCCTTCATGGATGACCTTGTCTCTATAGGATTTGGAAAATGGGATTAATCCTTGCGTCCCTTCGGTTTTTTCCCTCGAACCACTATGCATTTCCCAGAATCTCGAACTTCTTTTTTCCCTTTCTTCCTTCGAGGGCTGTGAGGCCCTTTCCCTTGAATGCATTCCATGTTGTCCACTGAGTGTTGACTATAGCTGTCATCTCCTGAAAATTCTTCCTCTTGAGTCAAGGGGGGTTCTTGAACCTCCAAGTCCTCAAAGCGGTTCCCTATCTCAATCCCCGACCCTGCTTTGATGCTCCTCTGCTTGCTCTAAGACTCCCCCTTTCCTACTTTGTTCTCTCATCCATTCTTCTTAACCCCATTTCCAGCCTTTAGTGATGGGTTATCACCGAGTGTGTTAGGGTATAATGGCCCTAAAATAGACACTCCATCCGGCCTATTTTGTCCACTTTGAGTCCCTGATTTAACATGCAAGTCGATCTCTTACACCATGTCTGAACCAAAGATATGATCATATCCTCATCCCATGAACTGCAGGTGCTTGTTAGCATCAACCCATCACTGACCACGAGTGCCACTGATATCCTGGGCACCCCCTCTAGTCCCTTCCCTCTCACCGTTTGAATCTGTTATACCCACTGCCTTCGCATGTGTTCCGCCTCTCTGCATAGCCTCCTTGCTTCCATCCTGTACTGGAGTAATTCTCAAATCCACTTTGAGGCGGGAAAAAACATCTGCTACCCACGAACATTCCATGTTCAACTTCACATACTTCTCTATCTCTGAGGGAACCAAAGACTGATCCTCCCGGGAGCTAGACTCACTCCTGTATAATACTGTTGCATGACTGATTCCACTACCTTTGAAGTAGCACCATTCACCTCCTCACGCTCAACCATGACAGTAATATCCTGGGCATGTTGGCCTATGGGTTGCACCTGCACTTCATTCCCCTCGTCTGGACTTCCCAGTGGAGTTGTGTTCTATATACCTCTAAGACAACGGTGACAACCAAAGACCAACTGGCCTAATTGGTGGAACCCCGGGAAAAACGCAGGCCACGACTCAAATAACACTCTTTGCTTCCATCTGAACACTTCGCCGACCAAGATCCAAAGCCATTCCATTGGGGCCTTTGAGACGTCCACCTAGACACAAACTTGAGGGGTGATTGGATGACAAACCGCATAGGTGAGGATATCAGAACACAAATATCTTCCAACCATATTACCCAGCATACCGATAATCGAAGGGTTCTGAAAAGGGAGAGCCAGGTCAGGGAAACATACCCAAACCGCCGTTGAGGCCGTATCCTGATTCATGATGAACATAAAGGACCATTGAAGGAGGTGAAAACAATGACCATTGAGAACACGAGGGGAGTTGGACCAGGCAACAACCAAATCATCCTCTGAGGAGAAACGGATCATCAAATGGTGTCGATCAAGAAGACCCACCACCGCACGATCTTGATGCCCCCATGAGTCAAAAACAAATCTGTCAAAGGCATCCACTGAAGGTCGACTACCCCGTAATTGAACCAGTAGAGTCGACCTATGAAGGTCCGAAGCTACGTTGAACTCTTTTGTTGAAATCTAGAGTTGAGGCATGTCGTTATGCAGGACTAGGACCTTAGGGAAGAGGGGGATCGAAGGGAAAGGCGGAAGGAAATTTGGGATAGTGAAGGGGGTGAAAGGCTTTGGAATCAAATAAGAAGTAGTCCCCCCTCCCCTCGGTGAGGAGGAAGGGGATAGATCCACCAGCATCCCTGATAGGTCATCACCGCCACCGAGGATTCAAGATCCCAGTGTAATCCCTTTTCATCAACCATTTTTATGAATTCTTATTTCACACCGATATGCTGCCAAAATTACACCACGATTTTCCATGCCAAAGTCATTGTGTAGTGAATCCATGACCATTTTATTTCAAGGGTATTCACCATAATGCACATTTACTTATTTATTATATATTTTCATGTATTAATTCTAAATTCCTTTATTTTGTAATAAATGGTGATGTTTAATGAATCCAGGTGGCAGACTTATGCCTGAAATTAAATTATTTATAAGGGTGAACCCTGATAGTGCTTCAATGTATTGGGTAATGATTAGTATCCTAATATGTCAAGTGCAATGATAGTTTACTAATTATAATTCAATAGAAATGAGGGTTTACTCATGCTCCATGTGAAATGATCCTTGTCTCATGCTAATAACATGTCAAATGTTGTTGCCACATTTCTATGTTATGATAATCATGCTATATCATGCCATTAAGTTCATATTTCTCTTGTCCTCTATTGATATTCCTATTTTCTTGATTGTAATATATTCTCCATTTTATTCCTTATTTACTCCCTTATTTTTATTTTTAGCTCACCATTTTCTTATTCATGTCCTCAGGTTATCCCATGCAATTTTAAGTACGAAAGAATGTTGTGGTCATGTAAAAGTAGTTTTCAATAAAGATGTTGTGTTTTATGTTCTAAGTTGTTATGTAATGTTTCTAAGCCCAAAATAAACTAGACCGCTTGATCTTATATGTTTTATCAAGTGATTTTTTTGTAATAAATCATTTTTAAGTTTCAAATAAAGAGTAGGGTTGTTATAGTTGGTATCAACGGTTTATTTATTTATTTTTGGGATTATGATTTTAAAACCCTAGTGAAAGACTTAGGGATAAGACTAAGTATAATAAAAACATCCCTAAATTTTGGTGAGTATTGAGTAAGTGGTATATCAATAAAATATATCCCTATCTAGATACGAGTAGGTAGAGGCTATAAAGGCCTGGAATTTACATGTAATTTTATTAATATATGGGAATCTTACGAGACTGCGAAAATTGACGGTACGTGATTCCGAGGCCCGGAGTGCCCGGAATGAATTTCTGAACTTTTCTTCGGGTACGTTCAGTAAACCTGCGAGCAGGTTTTTTAGCTTTTGAATTGGTGCTCAGAACTAAAATATGAGTTCACTGTTGAACTCGTAGTACCAGTATTCTCTTAAGAAGACTTTCACCTCGACAGGAGTTGGCTGAGGGTGAAAGTTATTTTTCATTGGGTTTTTTCCGGGAAATAATAAAATAAAATTATCACATTTTTTTGTAAACACCCATGTGGATGTTGGGAGGTGGGGACTACTAGAACTATACCACCCATTGAATGTTAAGAGGTGGGGTCTACCAGATCTAAACCTCCCTTGTGAGGTTATGGTGGTGGGGACCACCTGAATCTAAACCCCCCATTCTTAATTTTAGAGGCGGGGACCACCCGACCCCTCTTAATGGGGAGAAACCTCCCAACCCCCCAATATTCCACCCCTCCCATTAAATTGAGCCATTAAATTGGGCCAATTAATTGAGCTAATTAATTGTGCCAATGCAGTACATTAATTACGCCGACTTGGGTGTGCCAAAATAATTTCTTATTAAGTTATTTATATTGTCACCTCTTTCATTTTTTTGGGTGGAATTGAGAGTGGAGAACCCTTGGAGGATTACAATTCATCCACAAAGAATACTCTTCCAATGAAGAATTCGGACTTTGACTTATTCCTCAGGACACCCTTCAATGAGGAACGTCTTTGACTACAAAGAACTAACGCATGAGCCTAGGATTAGAGGTGTGTGGCGGACGAGACGAACGTCGACAAATTCAAATTCATTCTCGCACCAAATTCAACAAACAAACCAAGGTAGGGGTTTATTCCTATTTGTTTATCACTTCTCTTGTACACCCCTTCTATTTATGTTGAGGGATGGGAACAATCATTTTGGGAGGATGGGATTTGGATGTTCATGTTCATGTTCTTGATGAGCCATATGATACCACCCTAATGTGGAGGGTACATGACAAACCATCATGGCCCCAACCTTCCATAAATCTTGTGGTGTTCTTCACGAGGGAGGAGGACAGAAACCATCCATGGTTGGGGCATGATAATGGTGTCCGGAACCACCACTGGTTAGGATGAAGGTGGCGGCACAACACCGCTGCGCAGCCGGAGCGCCGCCCCATAGCAGAACTGTCTCCCCCGACTGGGCTGTCCTGCGGCCTCGTGCCCTCGCGGCACTCTCTTTGTACCCTCGCGGCCTGCTGACCCGGACCCAACGGGCCGAGACGAACCCAACAAGCTAGGTCGATCCGAACCAGGTCAGTCCGGGTCGGTCCGACCGGGTCAGACCGGACTCAGGCCAACTACGACCCATTTACTTTGTTTTGGCCATGACATTGGCACTAGAAATCTATTCAACGACCGTCACCGGGACTAGAAATATTGGAGCGAGATGATCTCTTTGAGTATACCCCATTGGAGTTTTGGATTGAGATGGGGTACGGTCTGGTTGGATCGAGCACAAATCTAATCGGGCCCCCGAAAAAAAGGCTAATAACTCATAGACCGGGCGTCCGATTGACGCGTCGTCTGTTACATTGAGACCCCTATGACATGGAAGAACTTTGAGATACATTATCACGGGACTTCAAGGTAGTTGGAGTATTGACCAGTATCTTGTCGTGTGGATCCTTCTGAAGACGAGTGAGCATAGTGTGAGAACCTAGTGGCTGGCTGAGACTTGACGACTACTGACCATTTCGACTCGGAGTGACCTGACAGGCCCAGTGGGGAGTGAAATGGTGACGCAGAAGACCCACGGTGGGGAGCACCTTGGTGACATGGTAGACCCACTGTACTCAACAGGAGGAGTACATCAGCCGGCCACGAGGGGGAGCACCATCGTGATGCGGCAGACCCACAGTGGGGAGCGCCTTGGTGATGCGATAGACCCATTGTAATTGACAGGAGGAGTACCTCAACAGTCAAAGGTTAGTGGTAAGTGCCTCTGTGTGACATGATAGGCCCACTATACACTATGGAGGAGGAGTTTTCCAGCATCCGAGGTGTTCGACATTGTGACTAAGAATGTTACTTGATACTACCCCTAGAACAAATCTTGGTATGATCTGAGTCAGTACCTCTTTATTTTTCTTCGTGACTGAGATGGATTACTTGTTAACTTAGGTATATATATGGGCATAAACCTATGTAATGTTATCTGTTGATTTCATACATTGTGGTTTATCTTTGGTGGTTTTTGTGAGACCTTGAGGGTCTCAGATTCCCTACTGAGTATCATTATACTCACCTCTTCATGGGCTATGCCCACACCTTATTGTGTTGGATGAAGATGACGGACAAAACTGAATGAGGATGAGAGTACCAGGACTGGATGGTACCTAGAGGTGGACCACATGGAGTGTCGGTACATAGAGGATATGGGTGGACATGGAGTGCTAAAGAGGTGATCTGTACCGACCCTTATGGTAGGAACCTCAGAAAATGGTCCAGTAGCTATCTTTTCTCATTCTTCAGTTGTATTGTATTTCAGTTGTACATGTACCTTCAGTATTGGGCTTATATTCCAGACCCTTCAACTTTCATCACTCTTTTGGTTATATAGTTTTCTTGTATTCATATCTTTTTGTGTGCTTGGTTACGTGAGTTTGTAGGTTATAAAGGCAATGACTTTCCAGTTTTAGGAAAAATGCCTTTTGGTGCTTGTCTCTATCCCCTAGCCTATGGAAGGCGGGCATAGGGTAGTCACGACATGGGCCCTGGGGGACGGGTCATGAAAAATTGGTATAAGAGGATTCGGTTCTACCGAGGAACTAGAACTCTGATATTTTCTATGGAGCAATAGTGTTTAGGGTAACGAGTGCGATTTTCAGTTTAGAGAGTCCAGTGTTGGTGTGGCGGCCGACGTATCCATACACCAAGACCCTGACTTCTGATTTCCGACTCAGTGCATGAAAACACAGATTGCGTGTGTGTTTTCAAGATTCATCTTTGTGAAATCTTTGAGTCAGCTCACAAGGTATAACTTATTGACCGTGGAACACCTATTTCTTTTCAGGATTCCTCTACAAAGATAGCCAGCTAGGGTTCCAAGATTTGTACACACTGATAGCCCACTGAGCAAGGAGGCCTCGGTGTAGGGCCCTCTTCTAGTAGAGGCACCAGCGGAGGCACCAGCGGTACCATTACCCATTGGGACACCTATGCCACCAGACCCAGCAATAGATAGTGCACGCTGCTTTAGCACGTTTCACGAGTTCCAGTTCAATAGGCCACCCAGGATTAGGGGAGAGATAGACCCACATGCGGATGAGGATTCGTTGGAGGCTGTGGTGAGAGTCTTCTGACTCATAGGCACACCAGCCGATCTCACAATGATCCTTTCCACCATCCATCTATAGTTAGCAGAAGGAAAATAGTGGAGCTTGATGCTCCATGTTCATGATGAGTTGACGATTCTCTGGGTAGACTTCGAGAGCCTGTTTCGGGAAGAGTTTGTTCCAGCAACTCTTTGCGCAGTCTGCATATAGGAGCTTCTTATTCTGCAACAGGGCAGCATGACTGTGGATCAGTACTCAGCGAGGTTCACTGACCTCTCATTCTACTCCACCAATATGGTGAGGGACCCTTTCTTCAGGGCTCGGACCTTTGAGCAGGGTCTCAAGCAGGAGATCTGGGGTACGATGATCTCACTCAGCATCCCGACATAGGCGGTTGTGTTAAAGAGATCCCTCTTGGTGGAGAGTTTCCTTGCCAAGCAGTCACCAGCGGCGAGACCCCCTACCAGTCATCACGTAGTAGAGTCTTTGGCAGCTGGTATCAGACAAATTTCACCGAGGTCCAAGGGGACCATACCTATAAGTGGACGACCACATGAATCCGGATCAGTTGTGTGGGGCACCTGAGGCGGAGCCAATTATTCCCAGAGCAGACAGTGTTTCACATGCTACGGGCAGGGTCACATGGGTCGTGACTATCCGACCCGTCATATGGATGAACAGCAGATGGTCGATGGACCACCCAGGTAGAGACAGAGATTCGACCGAGGTGGTTCATAGGGAGAAGGCGGAGGTGGAAGAGGAGCTGGCTGAGTAGCTAGCGGTGGGTGAAGATTCGAGATGTTACCGCCACGACCACCAAGAGGTCCACCCCAACCATAGAAATCAGGAGGATAGGGGAGAGCTCAGCTCCAAGAAGTTGAGTCCAATGATCTCGAATCTCTAGAGATGATATGAGGTATGATATGTGTCTACCCCACCTTAGATGAAGTACTTATAAACACAGGTTCTAGTCATTCTTTTATTGCCACTTCCCTCATTCAGAGATCAGAGATTTCGACAAAGTCATTGGCTCGATTCTTATGGATAGAGACTCCTACGGGAGCATATTCGACAATTACACATTGGTGCCGGCAGTGTGAGCTTACTCTTGGAGGTTATAGCTTCAGCTGAGATCTCCTAGTAGCAGCGTTGAGGACTTACGAAGTCATATTGGGTATGGACTGGTTATCTACAGTCCATGCTTAGATAGAATGTATTAAGCACAAAGTGCGATGTGTCCGCCTGGATGGGACCAGGTTTACCGTCACCGGAATGAAGGGAGCCTTTGCAGCACATATTGGACTTACCCAAAGGAGAGTGCAACCTATCACTAATCAGTTGGCTAGCCTTACCCTCATAGAAGTTTATATGGAGAGTCCGAGCTATCCTGTAGTGGTGGACCAGTATGCGGATGTCTTCCCTGATGATATTCTAGGTCTACCTCCTCGCAGATAGGTGGACATTTACATTCAATTTTACCATAGGATGACAATGATATATACACCAGCATATCAGATGGCTTCCACGGAGCTTCATGAGCTACGGGTACAACTATAGAACTTGTAGGTGAAGGGATTCATCCAAACCAGTGTTTCTCCTTGGGAAGCCCTGATTTTGTTCGCCAAGAAGGCATATAGGAGCTTCCGGCTTTGTACTGACTATCGGCGCCTGAAACAGGTGACTGTGAAGAACAAGTACCCACGCTCGAGGATTGACGACCTCTTTGATCAGTTGAAGGGAGCATGATGGTTCTCGAAGATAGACCTCAGATTAGGCTATCACCAGATCCGAGTATGTGATGAGTATGTGAAGAAGACGACCATGAGATGTTTGTAAAACCATTACGAGTTCTTGGTTATGCCATTAAATGTAACCAATTCTCCATAAGTGTTCATGGGACTCATGATTAGGATCTTTCATCCATAACTTGATCACATTGTAGTAGTCTTCATCGACAACATTCTGATATACTTGACTACTGAGGAGGAGCATGCTTATAATTTTAAGGTATTACTGGATATACTCTGAGAGCACTAGATTTATGGTAAGCTCTTGAAGTTTCAGTTTTGGATCAAAGAGGTTCACTTTTTGGGACTTGTCATATCCGAGGAAAGAGTTGTAGTGGATCCAGCAAAGATTGAGGCGTTACTTGCTTGAGAGCCACCCAGGAGTGTGACAGAGGTACGATGTTTCCTGGGTTTGGCTGGATACTACCGGAGGATTGTACCAAATTTCCCTAGAGTTTTATCACCACTATCTACCTTGACAAAGAATGGGAAACCATTCGTTTGGTTGGATAGATTCCAGCAGAGTTTTTAGAAGCAGAGGCAGAGGCTGACTAGTGCCCCCATCTTGAGGCTTCCAGAGGAGGGAGTAGGGTACGTAGTCTACTGCGATGCATTAGGGACCAGACTCGGATGTGTCCTGATGTAAGAGAGAGTAGTGATCACATATGGTTATCGATAGCTAAGACAACATGATAAGAACTATGCTACATATGACCTAGATTTAGCAGTAGTGGTCTTCACCTTGAAGATGTGGAAACATTACTTGATGGGTGAGCATTTCAGAGTCTTCTCAGATCACAAGAGTCACAGGTATATCTTCTCTCATAAGGACCTAAACCTAAGACAGCGATGTTGGATTGAGTTCCTCTAGGAATATGACTTCGAGATAGTTTATACTCCTGATAAGGGGAATGTTGTAGCAGTTGCACTTAGCAGGAGGTCTGGTATACAACTTCTAGGTGAGGTGATAGAGCAGCTATCCGCTTTACAAATATAATTTGTGGATAGAGATGGAGTAGCTTATATTTAGTCTCTTACAGTCACTCCCCCACTTATTCAGTGTGTTAGGGAGGCATAGTGCCGGGACACTGACTGTGAGGCTCGACGTGCTCATATATCCACAGGGCAGGCACCTGATGGATTTTTTGAAGGTGGGGAGAATGTCATCCTCTTTAGAGGACATACCATGGTACTAGTGTCACATTAGGAGGAAGTGTTGAGGGAGTTCTACACTTCCCCAATAGAGGTACATCCATAAGTGGTGATGATGTACAAGGATCTCTAAAGACAGCACTGGTGGCTGAGAATGAAGAAAGTAGTAGCAAAGTTTGTTTCTCAGTGCCTCACTTGTCAGCAAGTGAAGGCGGAGCATCAGGTACCAGTAGGATTGGTTCAGCCTTTGGAGGTCCCAGAGAGGAAGTGGAGTGGGATATCCATGGACTTCATGATAGGACATCCACATACATACAAGGGTTGTGACTCGATTTGGGTGATCGTCGACCGACTCACCATGTCGGCCCACATCCTACCAATTAAAGAGCAGGGTTCAGTAGAGATCTTGGGATTCCTATATTTGCAGCAGATTGTACGGATACATGGAGTACCCTTGATGATTGTGTTCGATCATGATGCATGTTTTTCTTCCTGGATATGGAAGGGGTTGTAGCATTCTTTCAGGACACATCTTTGTTTGAGCACCGCCTTCCATCCTAAGACATATGGCTAGACATAGCAGACCACTCAGACCCTCAAGGACATGTTGTGTGCTTGTGTCCTTGACTTTGGTCATAGCTGGGAGGATCACTTACCTTTGGTAGAGTTTTCATACAACAACAACTATCACTCCAACATTGGGATGAACCCTTTTGAGGCATTGTATGGGTGACCTTCCAGATCACCTTTGTGTTGGACTAACCTAGGGAATTCAACACTAGTGGTACTAGAGATGGTATGGGCTACCACGGAGAAGGTGCAGATCAACTAGGAGTAGATGAAGACTGCACAGAGCAGACAGAAATCGTATGAAGATAGGATACGGAGACCTCTGGAGTTCGAGGATGGTGACCACATCTTTCTATGGGTCTCACCTCGACGAGGTTTGTGGAGATTTGGCTGAGGCAGCAAGTTGTCTCTGAGGTTCATCAGACCCTTTCAGGTCCTCAGTAGAGTTGGCGAGGTGGCATACTACTTAGCTATTCCACATCAGTTGCACCGGGTGCACGACGTCTTCCACGTATCCTATCTAAGGAGATACGTGCACAACCCTTCTAGCATCATCGACCATGGAGAGCAGGGCATCAAAGATGGGGAAAATTTTACGGAGGTTCCATTAGAGATTGAAGATCAATAGGAGAGGGTCCTTTGTGGATGGTTGATACCTCTGGAGCGCGTACGCTTGTAGCATGGGAACCTCCAAGAAAGGACATGGGAGCGGGAGGCTCAGATGCATGCTCAGTACCCCCACTTGTTCCCTTAGTTTGAGTTGTGGCTTATGGGGACATAAAGCCCTGAGGTGAGGAGAATGTAAAGACCCAAAATATCCATGTATTTTTTTTAATATATTGTAATTTTACATGTCCTTAAAAATTGACGGCATGTGATTCTGAGGCCTGGAGTGCCTGAAATGAATTTACGAACTTTTGTTTTGGTATATTCAATAAACAAGCGAGCAGGTTTTTCTAACTTTTGAATCATTTCTTGGAATTGAAATCCGAGGGCACCATTGATCTCGCAACGCCGATATTATCTTAAGAAGACTTTCACCTCAATGGAAGTTGAATGAGGGTGAAAGTTAATTTTTTTGGTTTTTTCATTGAATTAATAAAATAAAATTATCACATTTTATTTTTGTTGTAAACACCCATGTGAATGTTGGGAGGTGGGGACCACCATAAGTAAACAACCCTTTGAAGGTTAAGAGTTGGGGTCCACCGAAACTAAACCTACCTTGTGAGGTTATGGTGGTGGGGACCACCTAAACTTAAACCCACATTTTGAATTTTAGAGGTGGGGACCACCCAACCCCTCTTAATGGGGAGAAACCTCCCAACCCCCCAATATTTCAACCCTCCCATTAAATTGTACCATTAAATTGGGCTAATTAATTGTGAGAATGTGGTACATTAATTACCCCGACTTGGGTGTGCCAACATAATTTCTTTCTAAGTTATCTATATTGGAACATCTTTCATTTTTTTGGGTGGAATTGAGAGTGGATAACCCTTGGAGGATTACACTTCATCGATAAAGAACGCTCCTCCAATGAAGAATGCCGACTTTGACTTCTTCCTCAGGACACCATCCAATGAGGAACATATTCGACTACAATGAACTGATGCACGAGCCCAGGATTGGAGGTGTGTGGTGGATGAAATGAACATAGACAACTTCAACTTCCTTCTCGCGCCAACGTCAACGAAAAGTTCAAGGTAGGGGTTTATTTCTATTTGTTTATCATTTCCCATGTACACCCCTTCCATTTCTTTTGCAGGTTGGGAACAATCATTGTGGGAGGATGGGATTTGGAAAATTATGTTCATGTTCTTGATGAGCCATATGCTACCACCCTAATAGAGAGGTTACGGGCCAAACCAACATGGCCCAACCCTTCAGCAAATCTTGTGGTGTTCTTCGTGATAGGGGAGGACGACAACCATCCATGGTTGGGGCATGAGAATGGCAGCCGACCCCACCACCAGCCATGACGAAGGAGATGATGCAAAGATGATGCCCCGCCGCCCCGTGGCTAGACCGTCATCCCATGGCCGGACCGCCGCCCATGTTCGAGCTGCCCTATAGCCTCGCGCCCTCGCGGCACTCTCCGCTGCCCCTCGCAGCCTGCCGGGCTGGACCCAGCTGGCCGAGCCGAACCCAACGGGCTGGTCCGCACTGCGGGCTGGGCCAGACCCAACGGTTCGGGCTGGGTCATCCCAGGACAGGTTGCGCCGGGTCAGTCTGACCGGTTCAGACCTGACCTAGGCCCACTACGACCCATTTACTTTCATTTTGCCATAACTTTGGCACCAGATGTCTGTTCGGCGAACCGTCAGCGGTGCAAAAAATCTTGGAGCGAGACGGTCTCATTCAGTATACCCCACTGATGTTTTGGATTGATATGGGGTATAGTCAGGTGGGATCAAGCATGAATCCAATTGGCCCCCAGGACAAAAAGGATAACAACACACAGATCAAGCATCCGATTGATGTTCCATCTATTATGTTGATACCCCTATGATGTGGCAGACCATTGAGATACATTTTTGTGAGACTTTGCGACAGTTGGAGTATCGACCAGTAGCTTGTGGAGTGGATCCTTCCGGAGATGATGGAGTATAGTGCGGGAACCGAGTGGCTGGCTGAGACTTGACAACTGATGACTGTTTCGACTCGGAGTGACTTGGCATGCCTAGTGGTCATCACCTTGGTGACACGGCAGACCCACAGTGGGGAGCACCATGGTGAAGCGGCAGGCCCACAGTACTCGACGGGAGGAGTACCTCTATAGGCCATGAGGGAGAGCGCCTTGGTGACGTGGTAGACCCACGGTGGGGAGCACCTTGGTGACACGGCAGACCCACGGTACTCGACAAGAGGAGTACCTCAGCAGTCCAAGGTTAGTGGGAAGCCCCTCTGTGTGATGTAGTAGGCCCGTTGTACTCGATAGATGAGGAGTTCTCCAGTAACCGAGGTGTTCAACATTGTGACTAGGAATGTTACTTGATATTACCCCTAGAACAAATCTTGGTGTGAGCTGAGTCAGTACCTCTGTGTTTTTCCTCATGATTGAGATGGATTACTTGATAACATAGGTATATGTATGGGAATTTACCTAAGTAAGGTTTTCTGTTGATTTCATACTTTTTGGTTTATCGTTGGTGGTTTTTGTGATACCTTGAGGGTCTCAAAGTCCCTACTGAGTATTGTTACACTCACCCATGCACAGGCTATGCCCACACATTCTTGTGTTGGATGCAGATGACGGATAATGCTGACTAAGTCTGAGAGTACCAAGACTGGATGGTACCTGGAGGTGGACCATACGGCGTGTTGGTACGCAGAGGAGACGAGTGGATGTGGAGTGCTGAGGAGGAGATCTGTACCTACCCTTCAGCTAGGAACCTTGGAGGATGATTCAGTAGATTTCTTTTCTCTTTCATCAGTTGTAATGTATTTGAGTTGTACTTGTACCTTTACTCCTGGGCTTGTATTCTGGCCCCTTCTACTTTCATCACTCTTTCGGTTATATAGTTTTCTTGTGTTCGTATCTTGTTGTGTGCTTGGTTATGTGAGTTTTCAGGTTATAAAGGCAATGCCTTCCCAGTTTTAGTGAAAATGCCTTTCAGTGCTTGTCGCCAACCCCTGGCCTACAGAAGGAGGGCTTGGGGTAGTCACGGCATGGGCCCTGGGGGACAGGTCACGACAGAGGTGGCTTTGGTACATATGTATCTAGGGGTAAAACTCGAAAACACCAATTTGAGCTAGACTCGAATGAGAATTGGTTCATGAAAATGGGCCTTGCTGCACTCTTGGTTACAACACTTTTGGGGGATTTGATTTGGTAAATTCATAGGCTTAGTATGAACCATTGTTAAGATAATAAAAAAATTCCCCTGAGAATATATGTTGGGAAGTTAATCATGGATAACATAGATTGAAGACTATAAAATTCATAAGTTAGGGAAATCAAAGTAATTTATAAGTTATACCTTTTTATCTTTGGGTTCCCATTTTATGTGTTACCCCTAAATATCCTTTTATTCCATCAAATAGACGATAATAAGGGGACTTGGGATAAAAACGAATGCGAAGATCAATCTGATGACTTTTCTAATGAGATTCACAATCTGATGGGAGTGAGAATCAAAAACTTTGTCAAGATACTCTCTTAGTTAACTCATGTTTTGAATAGAAAGATGGGTTAAGAGAAACTTCTAACCCCACCACCAAGAAATAACAAGACTCAATCAAGAATTTCATGAGACAAAGGCCTCCTAATTTTAATGGATCATCTGATCTCTCAATAACCAAACAATGGATCAAATCCATTGAAAAGATATTCTCTATCCTTCAATGTTCTGAATAAGAGAAGGTTCTTATAAATGATTATCGTATGGAGGGTGAATCTGATCAATGGATTACATTGATAAAAATATATGAATCCTGAGGGGGAGATCAAGGCGTTGGAATGTAAGGATTTCAAGAAAATGTTTTTTGATAAATATTTTCCTCACACCCTCTGACTTAATATGGAATGTGACTTCCTTTCCCTCAAGTGAAAATATGACGAATCCATTAGAGTGTGTGAGGAAAACATTACAAGGCATGCAACATATGCCTCTGGATTTTTCGTTACCCCCGAATTTAAGTTTTACCACTTCTTTGGTGGGCTAAAACCTAGCCTATGGAAAGCCATTGCGATCCGTGACTTCCAGACCAATGAGAAAATTGTCTGATGTGCCCTCAAAGTCAAAATGGAGATCGTTGAATCTCAGGGGTATCATGGGGATAAGAAGTGTAAGGTGGACTTTAATTCTGTTAGTCCAATGGATAAATCCAATGGTACTAAGAAATTTCATCACCCTACTTTCCAATGGTGTAGAAATAAGGACCCTAGAAATTGCATGAAGGGGATGAGGAAATGGTTTAGGTGTAGAAGAGAAGGGCGCCTAACTATTAACTGTTGGCAATAAAAACATGCCACTGCAATAGAGGAGATGAAAGTTTCATTCAACCCTTAACACATTGTTTATTGATTCAAATGAAATTAACCAGGTCACTTTTTAAACTAGTTCCCTAATCCAAGGGTTTCCAGAGGCAACCAACAAACTCAAAGGTAGAAAGGGTGAGCTTTTTCCATCACTACCGCTGAGGTGAACCCCAAAAATGAAGTGGTGGAATGTATTCTAGTTGTTCATTCAAGAACAACGAATGTAATTTTTTATTCTAGTTCAATATATTCTTTTATATCTCAAAAGTTTAGTAGAAAAATCCCTACATCACTAAAAATCATGGAAATAGAGATGTCAGTGAGAATGAAAAATGGGGAAATCATTGAAATCCATGAATATAACTCCTCCACTATCATAATTTAGTGATTAATCTTCTTAGAGAACCTCTTCATACTCCCTCTAGTGGAATTTGATTAAATTATTCGAATGAATTGGCTTTCCCTATATAGATCCCACATAAATTGCTGTGAGAGGGAAATCACTCTTTATATGGTGAATCGACCCCTGAATCTATAAAAGTGCAAGGAGGATGATGAATCTTCTTTGGAACCGTCATCTCAATAATGGATATTACTACCCTATGAGCGTACGTATCTTGCTTAGATTATTGAGTCTATGGAAGCAACCATCCTTGAAGACATTCCTATTGTGAGGGAATTCACCAATGTGTGTCCCGGGGAATTGCCTAGTCTTCCTCTAAGAAGAGATGTTGAATTCATGATTGATCTTATACCTGGGACATTTCCAATATCCAAGAAATTGTATAGAATGTCTATTTTGGAGCTTTAGGAGATGAAGAAACAACTATAGGTTAATCTGGATAAAGTGTTTATATGCCCAAATACATAACCATGGGGTGCACCGGTCCTCTTCATTAAAAAGAAGGATGGGTCAATGCACCTTTTCATTGATTATCATGATCTCAAAAAAATCATGATAAAGAACAAGTATCCTATGCCCAAAATTTATGACTTATTCGATCAACTATGTGAAGCACAATACTTCTCTAAGGTGGATCTAAGGTTGGAATATTACCAAGTAAGGGTGAAGAGGGAGGATATTCACAAGATTGATTTTCATACAAGGTACGGGCACTATGAATTAATATTAATGCCTTTAGGACTCACTAATGATCCAAAAATATTCATGGACTTGATAAATATTGTCTTTAGAGATTACCTTGAATAATATGTGGTAGTATTTATAGACGATATTCTAATATACTCCAAAACCAAGGAGGAGCATGAAGAGCATATAAGAACTGTACTTGAGACCTTGCAAAAGGAGAAGGTCTATGAAAAGTACAGAAAATGTGAGTTCTAGTTGAAGGAGGTCTCGTTATAGGGTCATATCATCACAAGAAATGGGATTTATGTGGATCCATCGAAGACAGGTGCAATTGAGGGATGACTGAGGCCAACATCGGTAAAAAATATTTGTAGCTTCCTGGGGTTAGTTGAATATTAGCACTGATTTGTGAGAAATTTCTCATGATTTTCAAACACTCTTACCAAACTAACTCAGAAGGGAGTCAATTTTTCTTGGAGTGATGAATATGATGTGAGCTTCAAGGAGTTGAAAAGGAGGCTTATCACTGCAACTGTGCTAACACTACCCAGAAGTAGAGAACTTTTTTTGGTATTTAGTGATTCTTTCAAGAAGGGCCTCGGCTGTGCGTTGATGAAAAATGAAAACGTCATTGCCTATGCTTAATGGAAATTTAATGTTAATGATCAAAACTATCCAACCCATGATCTGGAGTTTTCATAGTAATCTTCACTTTAAAAATATGACGAAATTACCTCTTTTGGGAGAAGTGTAAAATATATACGGACCAGAAAATCCTCAAGTATATATTCACCCATAAAAATTTGCATAAGCGCCAATGAATATCGTTAGATATGATCAAAGAATATGACTTCTCAATCCAATACCACCCTAGGAAAGCGAACAAGGTTGGAGATGCTCTAAGTAGAAAGGACCCAAATATTCTATCAAGGATGAGAATGGAAAAGGATCCAATATTCTTAGATTTGATAAGGATGGACATGGGAATCATAAATAAGGGAACATCATTAATACTTTCACAAATTATTGCTCAACCATATCATTTGGAAAGGTAAAAGGATGCTCAAAAGTATGATGTGGGAATTCAGAAGAAAGTGTAAACTATCAAAAAGGGTAAATCCTTCATGTTCAATGTTAATGGAGAAATAATTGTGAGATTTAGGACAAGGCTACGTGTTCCATCAAATCCAGAGTTAAAGAATGAACTTTTAGATGATGCACAGAGTTTAAATATATACATTCACCTAGGAAACACAAATACGTATCGATATCTCTGATAGCATTATTGGTGGGATAACATGAATAAAGAGATCATTGAGTATACATCAAAGTGTCTGTTATGTCAGCAAGTGAGGGCTGAGAGGCAAAATTCTAAGGAGACGATTCAACCATTACCCATACCATCATGGAAATGGGAGAACATCACCATGGACTTTCTCACTGGACTTCCAAGTAAATCCAAAGGAAACAATTCTACCTGGGTTGTTGTGGATCGTCTTACAAAGACTACACACTTCATTGGAATTCGAGAGGATTTCTCATTGGATCAAGTAGCATGGATATATATCGGAAAAACAGTAAGGATTTATAGAGTACCACTATCTATTTTATCTAACGGAGATCTAAGATTCACATCTATGTTCTGGAAGAGTCTTAAACTTGATTTTAATACTAAGCTAAACTTCAGTATGACTTATCATCCTCCAACTGATAGAAAATTTTACAGACTATCTAAACACTTGAGGATGTGTTGAGAGCATACTCAATGGACTTAAAAGGAGGATGGTATCAACATATTCATCTGGTTGAGTTCTCTTATAATAACAGTTTCCACTCAAACATCCAAATGACTCCTTATGAATCCCTTTATGGGAAGAGGTGAAGAACATCGACATGTTGGGATGAAGTTGTGGAGAGAAAACTCCTAGGTCCAAAAATTGTCGAAGAAATGGTGGAGAATGATAAGACCATACAATAGAACATTAAAGATGCTAAGAGTTAACAAAATATATATGCTCATAATCATTAAAGAGACCTAGATTTTGATGTCTAAGACACGGTATTCCTCCAAATATCACTATGGAATAATGTTATGTGATTTGGGAAGAAGAGAAATATTAGTCCATGGAACATCGACCCTTTTGAGATCCTTAATTGCATTGGAGTAGTGTCCTATCAAATAGAACTCCCACCAAACCTATCTCTAGTACATGATTTATTCCATGTATCACTCTTGAAGAAGTACCTACCCACCCATCGCATGTACCCAATCCTGAGGTGGTACCATTGGAGAATGACCACTCCTATGAAGAGAAGCCAGTGAAGATCTTAGATCATATGGAAAAAGTTCTACAAAGTAAGACAATTCCCCTTGTAAAGGTGTTGTGGAGAGACCACAAGTTTGAAGAAGGAAAGTGGGAATTAGAGGAAGTGATGAAGCAGAGTTACCCTCATCTATTCTAGTGTGGTAAAAGGAAAATTTGAGGGAGAAATTTCATAAGGGTGGAATATTGTAATGACCCAAACTTTTATTAATTAATATTACTCTTGATATAATTAAATTTATTATTATGTAAAATGGTTATATAAAATATCCACTTACATAGTTTTATGTTTTTGGATTTAAAAATACCATTAAGAATTGTTACCGTTTCTATTATAGTTGTTTAATAGTGATCACATGATTAGTATAAATATAGGGTATTAACAAATCTAATTTACTCAGACAAAGGAAGTGATGAACTCATCCAGTAGAATTGCTACATACGAAGCCCATTTTTTGGAGCATGGAAAAGAGGTAGCATCAATGGGCTTTGATCTTGACCAATACCAATCTGAGCTTCAACATGTCAATCTTGAATGGAACCGCCTGTGGGAGAAGTAGAATTTAATAGAGATTACCACCCAAGACTTGTTATCTGAGCCTCTCCAAGATTTTGACACCATTACGCACCTTAAACATATGTCTTATGTGGTTGTTTTAAAAATTTATGTGACAAGACTCTAGAATTTTGATTATGTGCATTATTTTTGTTCAGAGAATATACATTTATTTTATTGTTGTTACTTTGTAAATAGTTTTTAAAGCAAAAATTGTATTTTTAGTTAATATTAAATTAAGAAATATATTTTGATAATTAATGTATTTTTTAATTAAATAATATTTTAATAAAATATTATTACTAAATTACTTTTTATTTTATATAAATGATCGTATAATTTTTATGAATACAATTGTAATTTTTATTAATGTTTGAAATCTATTTTTTTTCAAAACACATGAATTTTTGATAAATGTAGTTTTTTTTAAAGGAATAAATTCCAATATTTAGAAAATTATTTAGATAAAATGAATATTATTTTTGGAATTAGGATTTCAAAGATATCTAATGGTGAATATTTCATAATTTTTTGATATAGTCAAATTTTTTGGTAAAAATTAAATACCATTAAATATATAATGTGTTTTATGACATCATAATGGCCCAATAGTGATTTAATAAAATAATATAAATTTATTTTTCGACCAATATGTGTTTTACCTATAAAATAATCTTATTTGAGTTTTTTTTGATATATTTTACAAATCCTTAGTATACCCTCTAAGACTTATAAAAGATTTTAATATTTTAAAATGATTTCCTTGAGAGTGTGACTCACCTACACATAAGCAAGCCTAATATTTTATGAAGTTAGGACATTGGCCTTATAAAATAATGTTTTACACACATTTTTGAAAAAACCATGGGCAAAAACCGTGGGTTGGTTTTGGTTTTTATTAGTTTAATGTGTGGTGTCCAAAACCTAAATAATAAAGAATTCCCTCCCCTTTCTTATATAATCCCCCGCAATCTCCCATTATTCTTCACTAAAAACATTTTTATCTTGAAAAAACTCTTCCCTTATATCTTTATAATCCTCCCAAGGCTCCCCAAACTCCCAAGAAGCATCCCTAAAGCCTATCCCAATCCTTTGAATCACACTTCCAAGTAAGGGATTTCTTCCTTTCTCATTTTTGTCCAAATTTATTTATATTGTTATACCCTTTTATTTTAAATTAAAAATGTTGGGGTATGATTTAAAACCCCCCATACATCCCTAATTATGTTTTAATGATGAGATACCCATTTCTCTCTCATTAATTCCACCAATGTACACTCGTTACCATGCTGAAATTCTGTAAAATATTTATCTCTCCTCATTTGCATTTAAGCAATTATTTTGTATTATGAATATAAATTACATTTCATAAGTTTGTAAATGTATCTATATGACCCCATTACTTTAAATTTCATTTATATATGATTATAAACCAATTTCACTCTCATGAACTATTTTTATGAACTCTTATGTCACGCCGTTATGCTGGCGAAATTACACCACAATTTTCCAAGCCCAAGTCATTGTGTAGTGAATACCATGACCATTTCACTATCAAGGGGATTCACCATTATACACATTTAATTATTTATTATATAGTTTCATTTATTAATTTCAAATTCCTTTATCATGTAATAAATGAAAATGTTTAATGAATCCATGTTATATGATCCATATGGCACACTTATGCATGAAATGAAATGATTAAGAATGGTTCACCCTGATGGCGCTCCAATGCATTGGGTAAAGAATAGTATCATGATATGTTAAGTGAAATGAGGGTTTAATCATTATAATTCAAGTGTAATTAGGGTTTACTCATTATACACATGAAATGAGCCTTGTATCATGCAAATATCATGTTAAATGTTGTTGGCACATTTCCATGTTATGATAATCATGTTATATCACGACTTTATGTTCATGTTTATCTTGTGATCCATTGATATGCCTATTTCCTAGAATGTAATATATTATTCATTTTATGACTTGTTTACTCCCTTAATAGGCTTTATATCTCACCCTTTTCTTAATAATGTCCCCAGGTTATCCCATGCAATGCTAAGTACGAAGGAATGTTGTGGTCATGTAAAAGAAGTTCTCAATAAAGATGTTGTGTTTTATGTTCTAAGTTGTTATACAATGTTCTTAATCCCAAAATAAACTAGACCTCTCAATGTTTTATTTTTTATTAGGTAAAAATTTTAGGTAATAAACCATGTTTGATTGTGAAGTAAAGATAAGGGTTGTTATAATGGATGTGATTGATCCCTTTAAACACTATCACCATCATCATGACTTTCTATGTCATGAGGCCCATCACCATTCAAATGTTTATAATCATCAAAAAATTCCACTATATTCCTTTATGTTTTATAAGAACATTTAACATGTTATTCTCCAGATATTTCAGTCTATACTTCTTCTCCTTCAACCTATATAGTCTCTCTATCCTGGAGTGAAATAGAGGGTCTATCAGAACCAAAGGAAACAAAGGGAATGTTGACCATATTTAAGTCACTCCCTTCGTCAACTGAAATATTAACCTCTTATTTAACCTTAACAACTTCTTCTTAAAATTATTCATAAAAATATCATCTTTATATAATTAAGGATCGACTACATTTTTTAGTAGGAAGGGTGTTATACAGGATTAAAATCCTTATAAATTTTTTTATTATCATCCACCCATTTCTTTATCCATGAATAATAGTTTTCCTTAATTATTTTATAGGTAAATTTACTCAAACATAAATCACCCCAATTTACCTATGATTATCCATTCTCATCAACTTATCCCTTGGATTCCAGTATAACTGAGATCATATTATGATATATCAAAGAGTTTAACCATGATGGGGACCTATTAATCTCAAACATATGCACCATTAGATATCTATAAGGATTGATTTAAACCCCTATATTAATAAGAAATAAAATAAATACATCCTCATACCTCATTATAGTAAAATACTATTTTCTAGGACATAAAATGTGATGAATAAACATGAATGGAATTATACACTCACAATCATGTTTTGTTGCATCAGTTCTTCTCACCGAACCATTTAGAGTTAGTTCCATCAGTGAATCCTCATACACTAACATATCACAATCACTTATTATAGAACCTTGAATATAATGAACCTAACCCTAGTAGACCATAGCTAGTGAAATACTTTATTACATTTTCATAAGATACATGTCATTGCATCCCAAATTACTAAATAGTTTAGTATTATTGGTTAAATAGATACATATATGAAATTTACAATACAATATAAAACATAAAATGCACAAATAATTATCTTTGATCATTCCATAAATCCCCATAGTGTAACCCAAAAAATTAAACTCAAATAACTTCATTGTATCTTAGAAAAACTAAAAAATAATAAAGGGGAGAGCTAAGATTATTAGTAAGGATAATTATATCGTGGAATCTATCATAAATAAACATAAAAAATAAGCCAAAGTGAATAACTTACAACACATACCATTAAAACATATCTTGAGAATAATATAATAGGGGTAAAATGTAGAGACCCGAAGGCTGACGTACATGGACATTACATTACTTTTGAGGAATACATAGTACATAACAAAAACACACACACAAGGATCGTAATAGTTTAGTGTCTTTGGAAACTCGGAATAAAATCTTCTAATCGTGGTGAAAGATCGTCAACATATCCCATAAAGATCTTCCCTTTTTTTTACGTAAAAACTTTATTTATATCCTGGGGAAAAGCAAACATAAAAGGGTGAGCTCAAATGCTCAGTAAGGGTAAAAAAAAGAAATATAAATCACTTCATATTCATAAGAACATAACATTTTGGAAATCTTAACCTGCAAAAGAGAGCATAATTTCATAACATGGGATAAATCATAGTAGTGAAATGAAATCCCAATAATCATAACGTAAAACATGAAACTTTTTGGTATACACAGATAATCATAGAGAATCATTTCTTGTTAGTCAAGACTCATTTCCAAGACTATCTTAGTGGACAAAGTCCCTTTCTGAATCGAGTAACCCTCGTTTCAGTCCTGTTTCACTGAACCGGTATAACCTACCATTCTAGGCATGTCTATCTCATGAGATATAAAATATTTACCCAATGCATTGGAGGGAGATATAGGTCCCACCCATATCATAATGTTACCATTCTTATGTGTGCTACAAAATCATAAATCATACATCATTGCATAACCCATGTAGTAAAAATGGGATTCATAAACAACATGACCTCATAAAAAAATTCATATAAGATAAAGGAATTCATAAAAATATCACAACATAATCAAATCCATGTAATAATAGGGATAAAAAATATAACCCTTTATTATCTTAGATGGAAAATAATTTTGATAAAACACTTGAACTCCATTCTCGAGGAAAATATCCTTTCTACTTCAAAAACACTTTTCCTTTCTTAACATGTCTTACAATTTTAAACTAAAAGAAGTTGATTAAAAATAAACTTGAAAACTTGTAAAGGAAGCTTCTTGGAAATAATGTTTTAAAAATCCATTCATGCCGTATACGTTAAAAAAACATTCTTCTCGTACTTTTGTCGGAAAAGTCAAAAAGTACCTCGTACGAAAAACGACAAAAGATTCCTTTCATATCCTTTACTAAAAACTCACCGAAGGGTAAAATTGGATTTAAAAAATTGTAGGTGGATGGAAATAATATTAAATAATGAGGAAACATGGATTTGGATGATAAAATACACCCCAGTAAATTCCAAAGTATAAACAATCTCGGATAAAAATGAGATTGTGATATTTCCCTAACCTTCGGTCCGACTTGCTTTGTAACTGTCCGAACCTCCTGTATAATGATTTTAATATTGTTATTGACTTATTCTAGAATCATATTCATTGTTATGATATCATATATGGTTCACTTATGAATTTATATTACCCGTTCTTTTGTAATTTCATGTTAAAGAGCATTTTGGGTAAAATTGTTTCATTTGTCGTCCGTGTTTTGACTTGTAATTATTCATATGATTACTTAGATCATGATTACTTAATTACAGAATATAAAACATGATTTATATATATATATATTCAGAATATAAATATATATAATAAATTAGTAAATGGAAATAAATACACCGTTCATGGAGACGGTAGGCCGTACGTACGCATGAACGCTGTTTTCGTTTCCTTATTGAGTTGAACGGAATTAAGTAGATGACATACATATATATACACATAAATCCAGTATCATTATTATGTAATATATTTAATGATTACTTATTATATATACTTTATAATCATTCATGAAGGGTTAACGTGGAGAATGAATCTCATCGCGTCGTGGAGACGGTAGTCCGTACGTACGCACGAGCGATGATATCGTTCTCATGATCGTGGGACTGTATTGGAGTGTATGTATACTATTTCAGAATCAGTATCACTTTAAAATAATAATATATAGTTATTATTTACACCATTATACCTATCCAAGTAAGGTGGTGGTGGAAAATAGATTTCACCACGGCGTGGAGACGGTATTCCGTACGTACACACGCGCGGTGATTTCATTTTCCGTAGGATGGATAGATGGTGAAATAGGATTGTTTCATAATTATAATAACATATCAGTATATGAGTGATACTGATGTTATTACTTCATAACAAAACAACCTAAGAAGAAGAAGTGGAAGAAGAAATAAAGGTGAAAGAATCGGTAACAGAAATTACCTCTTCTTTGAAGCACCTTTTTGAGACCTCCTCTTAGGGAACTAAAATTGGTCTTTGAGGAAGACCAGAACCTCTAGGATGTTTCTAGGGAAGTGGAGAAGAGAATTTTTCAGGGGTTGGCTGAGCATGAAGGATCAAAGTTGTGTGAGGAAGAGAGGGAGGAGGTGCCCTTTTATAAGGGAGGAGAGGGGCACCTTTGGAATAACTAAAAATATTATTTTATTATAAAGACAAGTTCGGTTTTAAATAGCTCCAAATTGATTTATTTCGAGGATAAGATTGGGATGGGTCTAAATACTCTCATCCAATAGAATTTAGACAAGTTTAGGTTCCTATTTTAACCTTATCATTTAGATTTAACATTAAGTTAAATAATTTTACTTTTACCGTGTCTTCTTGTGTTCTTACACTATAAGGTTAATAAACTTACTATAAGAAGCCAAACGAACCCCAAATTGTTTATTATTAATATATATAACCATATCTAAGTCATTTTTCCGAACCTTAGATTTTTAGGAATAAAATAACAATTAATAATATAATATTTGTTTTAAAAACTATTTTTATGTCAATTTTGACACTATTTAGTAATTGATTTTTGTGAAAATCATGAAAGAATTATAAGTTAGAAAATATTTAATTAAATCAATAATAACATGTCATATTAACCTATAAAAGTATTTTAATTCATAAAAAGTCTCAAATTATATTTATTTGGGTATTTATAACATCAATTATGTCAATATTTCATTAATAAGATAATTACTGCATCATTGTTGTGTCATAAATAAATTAAATTATTTAATGTCTAAAAATTACAAATAAAATACCATTATGTAGGAAATATTTTTAGATTTCTAATGAATATTTATAGTCGAATTTATCTTATGTATAACCCCATAGTAAACATGTTTTAGTAAATAAACATTGATTTTAACTCTTTTAACCCTTCTTTAAATAAATTAATAATAAATGTCCTAATCTAATCCATGTGGGTCTAAATGGTCATATTTTATTCCTAAGTTTGTTTTTGGTCGAATTACATTTATCCAATAGAATTAGGACATGTGTTAGGGTAATAATAATATCATTTTTACCCTTAATTACCCTATTTACTTTTAACCGTGGTAAAAAAAAGTCAAAAGTTACTATTCACCAAAAATTATTTTCATCTCATTGAACCAAATTTTAGTCCTTGATATTAACCGTGTCTCTCGGATTTTCGAAATTCCACTCACAGAAGCGGTAAGATTATGTTTTATGAAAAATTCAGTTTTTTTTAACTACCACTTAGTGGTTTCACTATTCATCAAAAATTGAAAGTTTTCAGAAAAATACCAAAAATTAGGCCTAAGCTATATTTGATATTATTAACTCAAAAATGATGTCTATTTTACCAAATTCAAAACATATCAGTTGCATTAACTAATTTAAAAATTAATTTCCGTCGTCAAAACAAATAGCGTGTTTTTAAGAGATAATAACTATCAAAAGATTGAAACTTGTTTATAAGTGGTTTAAAAGTGAAATTACATCCAATGACCATCATTGTATTAAATTGTAAAAATATATTCTAAAAATACTTTAATACCACTAAAATAAATAATTTATCACTATTAATTATTTCGATTGAAAAAGTTGTTTTTAATTAAAATTTAGTAATTTCCACTATTTATCAAAATATGAAAGTTATCCGAAAATTAGCAAAATTTCACCCTAAGCTAATTTCGATATTCCGAATCCAAAAATAAAGTCCATTTTGAAAAATAAAATTTACAAAATTTCAAAAAGTGGTTATTACTATTCATAACGGCTTGTTTTAATAATATTTTAATAGCATATCGTTGTTTAGTGAAACTCGGTATTGCGTACTACACACGCTATCAAGGAAGGCCGCGATTGCGTGTAATGAAAGGCAAGTCAAGGATACGTGTTGTGCAAACTCCTTTTGGTGTAGCGTACAACACAAGACATTAATGAAATTAAAAAGAATATTTTTCATAAAATCTCAGGGTGTTACATTCTACCCCCCTTAAAATGAATTTCGCCCTCGAAATTCGTCGGGGTTATAAATGGTTTGCTATTAGAAAGTTTCTTTAATCGAAACCCACATCGTAAAAAGGAATACCAAAACCAATCTTTAAAAACAAAAGTATGAAACGTAACGGTTACCCAAATAAACTAATTACTGGGTTTCTACATAGGTGAAAATATGGATATGGAAGAAAAATCTAACCATCATGTTCTGATGGAGAGTGGTAGAGAACATGACTATGGAAAAGCCAACAATCACAAATCCATAAATTTGTGACGATCTAAGGTACAATCTGATTAATCAGATATAAGAGCACTAGGACAACATTTTTGGTTTTCAAGATCGATTCCCTAAAGTTGAAGAATTTGAATTAGAATAAATACTTACTTTATTTTGGTACAATCTCACTGTTGTTCGTGCCTTGAACAATTTCTACTTCATCTCTTAAATAATTGAAGTTGAATTTGTAATTCTTGAAGTGTTAGCAGATCATGTGATAGAATGATGGGTCATTCCATCTGTCTCAAACAAAAGGTTAGCAAAAGTTATTAAATATACATAAGTCATTCTATAGTGAGATTAATCATATATGGTTCCTAAAATGGACTTATACTTCATATATCATACTTCTTAATATAATAAAACTAGTTTCTACTAAACAAGGACTTCCTGTAGGCCAGTGGTAGGCGATAAAGGCCAGTCGCACTTCGGTTGTGGGTTCAATTCCCACAGCCTTGTCCGACGCGATGGGTTGTCGCCCGTCCAGCAGGTTGTCCTTTTTCTAAAGCTATATTACTATAACACCCCATCAATAATATCGAAAAATGTTTTATCCATTCTAATCTTTAGGCTTATCTAAAATACTTCGGTCCAAGCTCATAGTATAAAGAAAATTATTACTTGAAATTTCACAGAACAATCACGTGAATGACATCATTTATCATAAGATATATCTTGTTGGTCAAATTACTATCATGTGAATAGCTTAACCATGTATTCTCTTGAAGAATGAATACCCATTGAACCTTAGTGAAAACATGAATGCTGTCAAAAGCTAACTCTTTCCACATACCAAAATCCAAAAATTCTATATACTCAAACCATGATATAACCTTCTCCTTATATCAGTCATGAGCTCATAAATACTATCAAACATTTAATTTTCTCCTTATCCCTTCATTATGCGCATATCATCTACATTCCAAAAATATATGAATAACCTTTCATGGATACTGGTAACATTAATCATACACTTTCAAAACTCAAGGAAGGACAACAGTGTAACAATCCATAGATGTCTCTTTATTCCATAGTAGCATGAGATTACTTATACAACATTACGCATGATAAACATGTAATCATTCCACTACATTCTTATACCATTGACCGAGCTTCAACAATTCTTTCATATCACATATCATTTGTAGTCTCTTCATCATCATCCACATAAATACTACCCATACGACCATACTTATTCTCTTCATTAGACTTTCCCTTAGAGAATTGGTTTGAATAATGCCCGTACATTCCACATTTAAAACATTTAACCATTGCTAATGTCGTAGCAATACCATTATCCTCATCCCTGGTGTTAACTGAACCTTTTCTTTTGCACTTACTGGCTTTGTGTCCTTCTTTTCCACACCCAAAGCATCTTCCAGTTCCTTTGAAACATTCTCCTTGATGCCTCTTCCCACATGATTTACATAGGGGAAATTGAACTTTCTTTCCTCTATGATCATCACGAAACTCCATCTTTCTCTTATTAGCTGAGTCAGGAAACTTACCAAATTTTACTTTATTGATCATATTATGAGATTGCTGATTCGGCATAATAATGATTTTTGGACTTCCAAATCCCATTTCATTTGGTTGCTCATGAAGAATATCATTCCATTGTCCATCATATCCTCCATTATCGTGAATCATCTTGTTTCCAGCCATTTTCTAAAACTCAAAAAGAATAGTGTGAGAGGCAAAAATCATGCTAGGGAAAAAAACATAATAAAGGGGGAGTACCCTCAATATCTAACATCTTAGGTTAAATTCTAAGATCATTAGCGCAATTCTAGGACTATAACCTATACGTATACTTAACCTTAGAAACATCCCTAGACATACCTTAGAAATATCTCTAGGAATCTCACTAAAGTTCTCGCATCCTAGTTTCCAAAGGTTGAATAAAACTTTCCTCTGATACCAACTATAGAGACCCGTAGCCTGACGTACATGGACATTACATTACTTTTGCGGAATACTTAGTACATAACAAAAACACACACACAAGGATCGTAATAGTTTAGTGTCTTTGGAAACTCGGAATAAAATCTTCTAATCGTGGTGAATGATCTTCAACATCTCCCATAAAGATCATCCCTTTTTTTACCTAACACCTTTCTTTATATTCTGGGAAAAAGAAAACATAAAAGGGTGAGCTCAAATTCTCAGTAAGGGTAAACAAAAGAAATATCAATCACTTCATATTCATAAGAACATAACATTTTGGAAATCTTAACCTGCAAAAGAGAGCATAATTTCATAACATGGGATAAATCATAGTTGTGAAATGAAATCCCAATAATCAAAACTTAAAACATGAAACTTTGTGGCATACACACATAATCATAGAGAATCATTTATTGTTAGTCAAGACTCATTGCCAAGACTATCTTAGTGGACAAAGTCCCTTTCTGAATCGAGTAACCCTCGTTTCAGTCCTGTTTCACTGAACCGGTATAACCTACCATTCCAACCATGTCTATCTCATGAGATATAAAATCTTTACCCAATGAATTGGAGGGAGATATAGGTCCCACCCATCTCATAATGATACCATTCTTATGTGTGCCACAAAATCATAAATCATACATCATTGCATAACCCATGTAGTAAAAATGGGATTCTTAAACAACATGACATCATAAAACAATTCATATAAGATAAAGGAATTCATAAAAATATCACAACATAATCAAATCCATGTAATAATAGGGATAAAAAACAGAACCCTTTATTATCTTAGATGGAAAATAATTTAATAAAACACTTGAACTCCAGTTTTGAGGAAAATATCCTTTCTACTTCAAAAACACTTTTCCTTTCTTAACATTTCATACAATTTTAAACTAAAAGAAGTTGATTAAAAATAAACTTGAAAACATGTAAAGTAAGCTTCTTGGAAATAATGTTTTAAAAATCCATTCATGCCGTATAAGTTAAAAAAACATTCTTCTCGTACTTTTGTCGGAAAAGTCAAAAAGTACCTCGTACGAAAAACGACAAAAGATTCCTTTCATATCCATTACTAAAAACTCACCGAAGGGTAAAATTGGATTTAAACAAATGTAGGTGGATGGAAAGAATATTACATAATGAGGAAACATGGATGTGGATGATAAAATACACCCCAGTAAATGCCAAAGTATAAACAATCTCGGATAAAAATGAGATTGTGATATTTCCCTTACCTTAGGTCCGACTTGCTTTGTAAGTGTCCGAACCTCCTGTATAATTATTTAAATAATGTTATTGACTTATTCCAGAATCATATTCATTGTTATGATATCATATATGGTTCACTTATGACTTTATATTACCCGTTCTTTTGTAATTTCCATGTTAAAGAGCGTTTTGGGTAAAATTGTTTAATTTGTCGTCCGTGTTTTGACTTGTAATTATTCATATGATTACTTAGATCATGATTACTTAATTCCAGAATATAAAACATTATTTATATATATATATATTCAGAAAATACATATATATAATAAATAAGTAAATGGAAAGAAATACACCGTTCATGGAGACGGTAGGCCGTACGTACGCATGAACGATGTTTTCGTTTCCTTATTGAGTTGAACGGAATTAAGTAGATGACATACATATATATACAAATAAATCCAGTATCATTATTATGTAATATATTTCATGATTACTTATTATATATACTTTATAATCATTCATGAATGGTAAAAGTGGAGAATGAATCTCATCGCGTCGTGGAGACGGTAGTCCGTACGTATGCACGAGTCATGATATCGTTATCATGATCGTGGGACTGTATTGGAGTGTATGTATACTATTTCAGAATCAATATCACTTTAAAATAATAATATATAGTTATTATTTACACCATTATACCTATCCAAGTAAGGTGGTGGTGGAAAATAGATTTCACCACGGCGTGGAGACGGTATTCCGTACGTACACACACGCCGTGATTTCGTTTTCCGTAGGATTGATAGATGGTGAAATAGGATTGTTTCATTATTATAATAACATATAAGTATATGAGTGATACTGATGTTATTACTTCATAATGAAACAACCTAAGAAGAATAAGTGGAAGAAGATATAAAGGTGAAAGAATCGGTAACGGAAAATACCTCTTCTTTGAAGCGCCTTTTTGAGACCTCCTCTTAGGGCACTAAAATTGGTCTTTGAGGAAGAACAGAACCTCTAAAATGTTTCTAGGGAAGTGGAGAAGAGAATTTGGCAGGGGTTTGCTGATCTTGAAGGCTCAAAGCTGTGTGAGGAAGAGAGGGAGGAGGTGCCCTTTTATAAGGGAGGAGAGGGGCACCTTTGGAATAACTAAAAATATTATTTTATTATAAAGTAATGTTCGGTTTTAAATAGCTACAAATTGATTTATTTCGAGGCTAAGGTGGGGATGGGTCTAAATACTCTCATAAAATAGAATTTAGACATGTTTAGGTTCCTGTTTTAACCTTATCATTTAGATTTAACATTAAGTTAAATAATTTTACTTTTACCGTGTCTTCTTGTGTTCTTACACTATAAGGTTAATAAACTTACTATAAGAATCGAAACGAACCCCAAATTGTTTATTATTAATATATATAACCTTATCTTAGTCATTTGGCTGAACCTTAGATTTTTAGGAATAAAATAACAATTAATAATATAATATTTGTTTTAAAAACTATTTTATGCCAATTTTGACACTATTTAGTAATTGATTTTTTTGAAAATCATGAAAGAATGATAAGCTCGAAAAAAGTTAATTAAATCAATAATAACATGTCATATTAACCTATAAAATTATTGGAATTCATAAAAAGTCTAAAATTATATTTATTTGGGTATTTATAACATCAATTATGTCAATATTTCATTAATAAGATAATTACTGCATCATCGTTGTGTCATAAATAAATTAAATTATTTAATGTCTAAAAATTACAAATAAAATACCATTATGTATGAAATCTTTTTATATTTCTAATTCATATTTATAGTCGAATTTATCTTATGTATAACCCCATATTAAAAATGTTTTAGTAAATAAACTTTGATTTTAACTCTTTTAACCCTTCTTTAAATAAATTAATAATAAATGTCCTAATCTAATCCAAGTGGGCCTAAATAGTCATATTTTATTCATAAGTTTGTTTTTGGTCGAATTAAACTTATCCAATAGAATTAGGACATGTGTTAGGGTAATAATAATATCATTTGTACCCTTAATTACCCTATTTACTTTTAACCGTGGTAAAAAAAAGTCAGAAGTTACTATTCAGCAAAAATTATTTTCATCACATTGAACCACATTTTAGTCTTTGATATTAACCGTGTCTCTCGGATTTTCGAAATTCCACTCACATAAGCGGTAAAATTAAGTTTTATGAAAAATTTAGTTTTTTTAACTACCACTTAGCGGTTTCACTATTCATCAAAAATTGAAAGTTTTCAGAAAAATACCAAAAATTAGGCCTAAGCTATATTTGATATTATGAACTCAAAAATGATGTCTATTTTACCAAATTCAAAACATATCAGTTGCATTAACTAATTTAAAAATTAATTCCTGTCGTCAAAACAAATAGCGTGTTTTTAAGAGATAATAAATATCAAAAGATTGAAACTTGTTTACAAGTTGTTTAAATGTGAAATTACATCCAATGACCATCATTGTATTAAATTGTAAAAATATATTCTAAATATAATTTAATACCACTAAAATTAATAATTTTTCACTATTAATTATTTCGATTGAAAAAGTTGTTTTTAATTAAAATTTAGTAATTTCCACTATTCATCAAAATATGAAAGTTATCCGAAAATTACCAAAATTTCACCCTAAGCTAATTTCGATATTCCGAATCCAAAAATAATGTCCATTTTGAAAAATAAAATTTACAAAATTTCAAAAGGTGGTTATTACTATTCATAACGGCTAGTTTTAATAATATTTTAATAGCATATCGTTGTTTAGTAAAACTCAGAATTGCGTACTACACACGCTATCAAGGAAGGTCGCGATTGCGTGTAATGAAAGGCAAGTCAAGGATACGTGTTGTGAAAGCTCCTTTTGGTGTAGCGTACAACACAAGACATTAATGAAATTAAAAAGAATATTTTTCATAAAATCTCAGTGTGTTACATAAAAGATGATCAAAAATTCCATATAAATAATCACATGAGAAAGATACTTAAGCATGAATAATCAATTAGTCGAATAATCACTTGGATTATTAATATCAAATCTCATAAAGATTGAATTCAAAATTTAGATCATAATTAACATACCTTCAAGGATTAGACTAGGAAAACATACATAATCAGGATATAAATTAGCCAAATCCCAATCTAATTTGTCTTTTGAGAACTATTGATGCATCAAGGGGTTATAGAGGGCCCCACCTAACACTTATTAAGTATAATTTATTCATCTTATGAATGTTTTTAAGCATAATAAACATTATATTTCACATTAAAAATAGAATATGAAATGTTTATACTTTTACCATAAAATATGAACTATAACAAAATAGCACATAGACAGTAAAACTAGAACATAAAACATTAAATGAAATATGTAAAATGATACCATAATATATAAACCTCAATTAATAATAATATTCAACATAGGATTTTGACATAGATGAAAATACCCTAACAAAATCACTGATTTTTTTGAGAGAAATACCCTTTTATTTTGAAATCCTTTATTTAAAAATACTACAATTATAAATGAAAAAAATTATTTTAAAAGAAAATTATAAACCAGTAAAGGAATATTATAAATATAAAGGTTTCATGATAGTGTAAAAACTGCTCATTATATATAATTTAAAAGGCACTCCCTTATTTTGTCAAAAAATTCATAAAGTACCTCATTTGGAAAATTTCAAAAATATTCCTTTAAAATCATTTTCAAATTCAAACATTAGTAAAAATAATTCAAATTTTAATATAATAATATTAAATCTTTTTTTAAATCTTTTTTTCAAAATGTGGATATATTAGAAAAATTCTCCCCAGTGTTGAATTAAAATTAAACAATCTTGAATAATAAGGATATTTTGAAATAACCCTTAACACTTTATAATAAGTAGAATTGTATGCCCCATGAATGGAAGAAAATATTATGGATATGAAAATAGTATAATATTCAGAATATTATTAATAAAATAAATTCTTGATTAGTATACAAACCACACAAAACATGCAAGTAGTGTATAAGGTATGGGTCCAACATAAATAAAAGTGAGAAGAAAATAAAATACCTTATGTCTTGAATCTCTTAATAATCTATATAACCTCATTTATAATAAATAAAGGTTTATTATAAATCTATAAAATAGTACTAATTTATATAATACCATATATGATTTACTTTTAAATTTACATTGCGCGTTTATTAACAATTACATGTTGAAGTTCTATTTTGGGTAATAACCGAATCGTTTTTACCATATGTTTTGATTAGTTATATTTTTTATCATCATAATTATATCATGATTTAATCATGTAAAAATGATAGACCTGAAATAAATATCATATATACTAATTATATATGTATTTACATCAATATATAAAATATATGAATATAAAATGAAATACACTATTCATGTAGACGGTAGGCTGTACGTATGTATGACAGGTGTTTCCATTTTCACATCCTATTAAAAGAATGAATATAAATAAAATAATTAAAAATTAACTTTAATTTAATATATATCATATATTTTCTCTAAACCCATCCTTAATAAATTCAATCTAATGTGTGAATGAATCACATCGTTTTGAGGCGGCGGTAGTCCGCATGTCCACGAATGAAGTTATTGTATTTACAAAAAATTAAAATCATGAAGGTATATGTTATATAATAATTTCATAAGCATAAATAAATAATTTAGATCATATATTATATATAATAATAGAATGTACATCATTATTCCCAACCATGAAACATGGTAATAGAATAACTAATGACATCAGTTCGTGATGCGGTAGTCCGCCACACACATGAATGATGACTGGTTATGCAACTTGATTAAAGTGTGTGTGTGTGTGTAGATTGAACCCTTAATATAAAAAAAATATCTGTATGAAGAGGATAATTAGGTTATTATATAAACAAAAAATAAAAATAATTTAATGGGTTTAAGGAATAAATAAAACAAAAAAGTTGGTTAATTAGTGCTACCTCTTCTTTGGGTATCTCCATTTGATTTTTACAAAAGGACTTCAGTAGTTCAATTTCATCCATAGGTAAGGATTCTATGATGAAGGGAGGTAATTTTTTAGGATAAATGGTAAGGTTTTGGTCATGATATAAGGCTCAATGTTGTGTGAATAAGTGAAGGATGAGGTTCACTTTTATAATCTATGAGAGGAGAACATTGGGAATGTTTGAAAAATATTAAATTAATATGAATTATTTTTCAATTCTAGATGGAAATTTTTTATTTATTTCATATCTAATAAAATTATTAGTCAAAATAATCTCAACCAATAATTTTAAAAAAAATTTAGGTCACATTCTTAACCTTATATTTTGGCTTTAACACTCAGTTAATCCCTTTAACTCTTACCATGTCAACTTTTATTTTTTACTCTTTAATGGTTAATATCGTCGCTATAAAATGCCAAACAAAACATTAATTAGTCAAGGATGAAATATTAAAAATTGTCATAATAATTGGGCTTAATTATAGAATATAAATAATTTTATATAAATTTATAACATATTATTTATTTTAAAATATTATTAATGTCCATTTTGACACTATTCATTAGTTAACTTGTTTTTAAAACATCAATATACCCGATAACATTGAAAAAAAACATTAATAAATCACTAATATTTCTAGGTTATCTATAAAATTATTGTATGATATTAATTATCTCAAATTTTATTTAATTTATTATTTTTAATAATTATTATTTGACATTTCTATTAATTAAATATTTATTGCATCATTATTATGTAAGCCTTTAAGGTAAATATTTATTTCCTTAAAAATAAAAATAAAAATATATAATGAAGATACAAATTTTATATTTCAAATTAATATTTATAGTTTAACATATATTCTGAATAACTACTTTTCAAAAATGCAATTCTTATTAAAAACATGTGTGTGACATATTGTACTTACCTTAGAATAAAATAGTAAAAAGGATTAAATTTATCCAAGTGGGTCATAGATGACATAATACTAAACCAATTATGATTTATTTTCAAATCTAAACCATCCAATAAAATTATGAAAAGTGTTAGGGTAATTTTATAATATTTATAATATTATTTTTATCCTTAATGACTCGATTTACCTTTAACAGTGTTAATAAAGAAATTACTAAGTTAACTATTCATAATGTCAAAAAATAGAAGGAACCTATTTAAATAATTTTCTTTCACTTATTAAAAATATTTAATCCATTTTTCAAAATTAAAAACATAGATGTTTTGAAAATTAATTTAAAATTAACCCCATTTATGGAACAAGAAATTGAGGTTTTGAAGTAAAAACATTCAGAAGATTGAAATGTTTTTAAATAAAAATTCATTATGATATTGATTCCCACAATCTAAAATGTATTACCTGATATTAAATTTATCTCATTATAATTTAAAACCAAACAAAAAAAAATTATCACAAGATTATTTTATGAATAATGGATTTTCAATTAAAATCCAATATTTTTCACTATTCATCGAAACATGAAACTTATCAAAAAAATACCAAAAGGTTCATAAAAAGTAATTTTTTATATTATTTTTAAAAATAATAAGTTTATTTTTTCAAATAGAATTTCTAAAAGTGGAAAAAAATAGATTTAAAACACATGCACCATCAAAAAGATGAAAAAATGTATTTTTAGAAAAATAATTCTTTTATGGATAAAATTGGATTTATTATTATATCATGTCAAAAAATAACATATGTTGATTGGTAATCATTATATAAATTATATTATATATATTTAATTAATTTAATCCAAAAAATGTGATTTGTTTATTATATTGGTATAAAGCACACTAGTACGCATTTAAATATTTTATATAAAAACACCTTCTTTATATAAAATTGGTTTTCTTTATTTTTAATTAATAGTTAACCAATGAATTAAATAATATAATTTAATAATTTAGTTAATACTATTCATAACAACCAATTTAATGGCCAAAAGATAACTTTCATTTGAATAATAATATTAATAGTGTATCGTGGTTCATTTAAGCTCAGAGTTGCGTGCAACGTTATATATAAAAGATATTAAATTTAAAAAGATACATACCATAAAATCTAATGGTGTTACATTCTCCCCACCATTAATAAATTGTGTCATCACAATTTGAAATTTCAATTAAAAAATTAATGGTTGGTACTTGAAAATTCTATTTTGGGAAATACATATCAGAAATATCATTAATAAAACATCATTTTAACTAGAGGGAAAGGGAAATGTGAAGGTCACCAAAAATTTAGGCCTTCGAATAAGATTAAATTAGTTGGAAGTTAAAACTGGGACTTAGAATAGAAATAAAACTATCATGTTTTTATGAATAATGATAGAGAACATAACAATCAAAAAGATTATCAACACAAAACCATAAATATGTGATAGGTTAAAGAGGCCATTGATTTATAAATAATAAAATTAAAGTAATAATGCTTTTATTATAAAATCCATTTCCTAGAGTTGAGGGACTATTTTTATATTTAGATAAACACTTTATAAAGTAAACTTACTTGATTATATTACATGTCACAAGTATAATCTCATTCATTGGTTGTGCTTCAATCGATTTTTACATTATCCCTTACACCAGGAAATGAATGTTCAAAATTAATTTTTCTTGCCTGAAGATAATTTATGAATAATAAGATCCATGATTCATTCCTTCATATTTTAAATGTTTATTAAAACAAAAAATGGTTATAACAAGTTTCCCAAGATGATAAATTTTATTTTATCCTCAAACAATAAAATACAAAGATTAGCTTAACCCATTACATACGTAGTTACCTTAAGACCCATAAAAAATACTTCTATATAAATTCAATGATATATTTTTTAGAAGAAAGGTCACTAGATTAAAAAATAGCATTAGATTTTCCCAAAACAACATAATGCATCTCTTATTGACACATACCAAATATATGATCACACTAAAAACCATAATTAAATCATTCATGCTTCCAAATCCTTAAAAATGAAGCACTTAAGTACAATACTAAATTATTTAAAAATTATTTTGATGAGAAAATTAGTGTTAAAATACTCAAATTACATAATTGTTAAATCCAATCATAATAATATTAATCATTCCTCTTTGTCTATTCTAGTAGAATAAGCTTTACGATGATCCATTATCCTATTTTGGATTATATTTGTTTGATTCTTGGGAGAATGAATTTCATAGTGTCCCATCTTCTTTCGGTTTAAGAATTGTACATTTGAAACCTTTTTCTTGCCATTAAAATCACAAGAATGATGTATTTTCTCTCCACATTTTTAAAAAAATCATCTTCCTTTTAAGAAATTACTAGGGTGTTTATTTCCACAATTATCACATGTGGGAAAATAATTATTTCTCTTCATTTATTTATCTATATTTTTCTTAGATGTACTTGTATTCTTGTGATTCCCTCCAAAGATATAATACATATATAATTCTACCTTTATCTCGTTATCATAAGATATTATGTCCTCATATGATGATAATGTTTGAGAGATTAGTTCCCATCTAAATATTTTATTAAAACCATCAAAGAAATTACCATTATTATTCTTTGTGTTCTTATAATTTGTGTGGTTCTCATTCCTTCTACTAGGCACCATTTCTGAAGGATGAAATACAATAAATTAGATCATGAAATTATTAAATATAATTTATAATTTCAGAACTACTGAATCACATAACCTAAATTAAATATTTTAGTATAACTAATATCTATATCATAAGATAATTTTATTTGGATACATTCAAAAAAAAATTCAGAGTGTTCCTATATCTAATCTATGTTTTTAAAATATATTTCCCAAGGTTTCTAATAAAATTTCATTGATACCAATCGTATGGCCCCAACCCATATAGCCTAGAGTTGATACCTTAATTTATTTACTTTTCATAAGATAAAACTGATTTCAACACAATGGAATCAATAATATATTAGTCTTGGTAAAACAGATGAATACTTGAAATTCCCATTACAATCTAAAACATAAAATACAAAAAGAATAATCTTCAATAATTCCACTCATCCCATTAGTGTAACCCTACATATCAATCTCAAAATACTTCTTCATATCATGGGAAAAAATAAAATCTAATAAATGGTTGAGCTCACATGCTCAGTAAGGATAATCATATAAAATAATCTATCATAATTTCATATAAATAATAAACCAAGGTGAATAACAAACAAAACATTCCATTATAACATAATCTTGACAATAATATAAAAGGAATACGAGATGAAAAGGTAACTCCATGTAAATAATAACATGAGAATGAAATGTAACCATATATATTATACTATTTCGATAATCACATGTATTATCAATAACAAGTCTCATAAAGAGAGAATCAATAATTATGGACATCGTACTCATACCATCAAGACTTAGACCAAGACACCATACATAATCAAGTATAAAATTAGCAAAAAAATATAGTTTGTCTTGAGAGACTAACCGATGAATGAAGAGGATATAGGATGCTCCACCAGACACTTACTAAGTCCAACTCATTCTTATTATGAAAAGGGTGGAACATAATGAACATAATCTTTCATATTACAACTAGTATACAAAATGTGAATAATTTTACCATAAATTAGAAATTGTATCCAAATAAAACATCCATAGTGGAACTAAATCATAAACCATTCAGTGAAAAATGGAAAATGATACCATAATATATCAACATATTTTAATAATAAATTTTAATAGAAGATATTAACATAAATTAAAATACTTTAATAAAATTATTTATTTTTTTAGAGAAATATCCCTTTATTTTAATATAATTTATTTAAAAAGACATGAAATTATAAATGATTATTTTATTATTAATAAACCTTTTAAACATTTAGAGTAATATTTACAAAATTATGGCTTCATGATGGAAGAAAAATCCACTCATGTCATATAAGGTAAAAAATTCCTTCTATATTTTGTCAAAAAATTAATAATGTTACTCATATGGAAAATGAAAAAAAATCATTTTAAAAAAATTTTAAAAGTCAAAAATGGGTAATAATGCATTAAATATTTATTTAATAATATTAAAAATAATTTTTTTTATAAAACATGGATAGGGAAGAAAAGTATTCTTTAATGGGGACTTAATCTTAAAGAATCTCCAATAATAATGAGATTGTGATATAAACCTTTCCACTTTATAATCTGTAGAATCATATTAACCATGAACAAAAGAAAATTTTATGTATATAAAAATACCATAATCATAAGAATAGTACTCATAAATACATTAATGTGTAGTATATACACCACATAAAAGAATCAAGTCTTTTATAAGGCATGTGTTCCACAGAAATAAAAGTGAGATAAAAATCAATTACCATATGTCTTGACTCTCTTCGTACTCTATCAATATTAATTTATAATAAATATATTTTATTATAAATCTACAATAGAACCACATTAATTTCAACAATACCATGTTTAATTTACTTATGATTTTATATTATATGTTTATTAACAATTCAATGTTAGAGGTACATTAATTTCAATAACCACTTTGTTTTTCACATGTGTTTTGATTTGATATTTTTTTGATCATATTACTTATATCAAGATATAATAATATAAATAATGATAAAAATGAAATAAATACCATATATAATTAGTATATATGTATTTATAATAATCTAAAATTGTAGGAATAGAAAATCAAATACATCATTCATGGAGAGGGTATGTTTTACACATGCATGAATGGTGTTTCCATTTTTTCGTATTGAAATAAAGAATGTAAATAATATAATTTTGGTGGAACTATTATTTCATATATATTATATTTTTTCACCAAAACCCTTCTCAATACATTTTTTGTAATGTGTGAATGAATCAAATCATTTTGAGGATGCGGTAGTTCACACATCCACAAACGATGTTATCATATTTACAAAAAATTGATAGAATAAGGGTACATGTTATATAATAATTATAGAATCATAAATATGTCATATATATCCAATATATAATATAAAAACCGAAATTAAATCATTATAACCTATAATTAAATGTAGAAATGGAAGAACAAATGACATCAGTTCACGAAGCAGTAGTCTACCGTACACACGAACGATTATTGTGTATCCCAATTGATGGAAGTTTTTGTGAGTGTAGATATAACCATTAATATAACATAATATAATTAAATTTAGGATACTAAGGTTATAAAATTAAATGAAACAAAAATAATTGAATTGTTATAATGAATAAATAAGATAAAAAAATTGTTGATGAACGTTACCTCTTTTTTGGTATCTCCTTTTGATTTGAACAAAAGAACTTCATTTGTTGGATTTCTTCCCAATTTAAGGCTTATATGATTAACAGTGAGAATCTAGGAGAAAAATGGCTCATTTTGATCAGGATATATTGCTCAAAGTAGTTTCCAGAAGTGTGAGAGAGGTTCCCTTTTATAATTGGGGTGAGATGCGCTTTTAGAAACTAGAAAAATATTAAATTAGTAAAATATATTTTTTAATTAAAAATAGAAAAAAAGTAATTTATTTCAATGATAAAATAGTTATTGGTTAAAAAACTCAACCAATAATTTTATACATGTTTAGAAAACATTCATACCCCTATATTTGCCTTTAACCATCAGTTAAACACATTAACTCTTATTGTGACCACTTGGATTTTTTACTCTTTATGGTTTAATATAGTTACCATAAAATTGAAAACAAACTATAAATGAGTTATGGATGGATATTAAAACATTATAATAATAAGTGGGAATATTTTTATATTTTGATGAATTTTATATAATTTAATAAAATTTTATTTATCTTAAAATATCATTAAAGTAAATTTTGACACTATTCATTACAAGACTTTTAAAAAAATATCAATACACAAGATAACATTATAACGAAACCATTAATATATCCATAATATTTATGTTTTATCTAGAAAATTCATGTATGAAATTAACTTTGTTAAATTATATTTATTTTAATATTTATAATATCATTTATTTGATATTTCTATTGATTAAACAATTATTACATTATCACTGTGTATGCCATTAAGGTAATTATTTATTTCATAAAAATTAAAAATAAATTTCTATGATGAAGCTAAAAATTTTATATCTCATTGGAGTTGTTATAGTCTAATATATATTCTAAATAACTACATATTAAAAATATAATACTTATTAAAACATGAGTGTGATATATTGAAAATTCCTTAGAATAAAATACATAAAAGGATTAAAGTCATATAAGTGGTGATAAGAGGCCATAAAATCTTTCCAAGGATGATTTAGGTCCACAGAAATTCATCTAATAAAAATTGGACAAGTGAAAGGCTAATTTTATAATATTTATAATTTTATTTTTTCTTGTAATTACTCGATTTACATTTAACTGTATTAATAAAAATATTAGTAAAATAACAATTTATAACGTTCTAAAAACAAAAGAAACCAATTTACATAATTTTTACACAATAATTAAAAATATTTAATATGTTTTTCAAAATGAAAAATATATAAGTTTTGGTAATTAATTTAAAATTAATCACGTTGAAGGAATGGGAAAATGTGTTTTTAAAGTGAAAATGTTCAATATATTGAAATGCTTTTATATCCAAATTCATTTTAAAATTTCTTCCAGTGTATATAATGAATTAATTAATATAAATTTGGTCTAATTATACTCAAAAAACTATAAAATATATTAATTACGAATATACTTATGTTTTATGGAAAATAACTTTTAAATTAAAATCCAATATTTTTCACTATTCATCAAAATATGAAACTTTTCAGAACAATTCCAAAAATCCAAACAATAAAAATGTGAATATTATTTTTTTAAAAGGATAATTTTATTTTTACAATTAATATTTAATGAAGTGTTAAAAAATATATTTAAAATAAGTGATCCATCAAAAGGCTGCAAAACTGTCTTTTTATAAAAATATTTCTTTAATGAATAAAATTGGATTTATTGTTATATAATGTCTAGAAAAAAGGATTAATGTTAAAATTTATATTTAATATTATATATATATCACTAATATAATAAAAAAGTGTGATTTGTTTATTTTATTGGTATAAAACACACATTTGCGAATTTGAATAGTTTCTATATTTAAATTTTCTTTATATTAAATTGGTTTTTATATTTATTTATAATTAATTAGAAACCAATGGATTCAATAATATATTTTAAAAAGTTATCTAATCTTATCGATGATAACCAATTTAATATCTAGGATATTATTTCATTTTAAATAATAATATTAACAGGATATCATGCTTCATTTAAGCTTAGTGTTGCGTGTAATTTAAGCTATCGAAGAGATTAAATTTAAAAAGATACATACCATAAAATATGGGGGTTTTACATTGATAGTCCTCATAGAAACCTCTTTAGTTACGTTTAATCATTAAGAATATTATCTTGGAGGAAATATAATAACTTTTCCATCAACCATACTATGAATAACATATTTAATCTTACAAAATAATTACTCTGTGTACTAGTTAATTTGGTGAACCAACCAAATAAATAAATGTATATCGTTCCTCAAAATCCATTCATAAAATAACTGGTTATGAATCACCTTGAAAAATAATTAATTTATTAACATAATCCAATCTACATATATTTATTTCTCTACAAAACAACTTGAGTCACAAGTTATGAATTCTTCAGTTTGACTACAACAAATCTTGATTCTCCCTGAGATCCCTTCACAAGTCATGCTCCTTCTATAGATGGAACTAAGGGGTGGTTTATTGCCACTATTGAACTGAATATAAAGGTGATGGAAGAGAATGAAGAAATTTGAGGGTTGAGAGAGAAGGGAAGATGAAATCTTTGAAGGGTCAATATGAGTGAGAGAGTGATCCAAAATTAGATTTATGTCATATTTTACATTTTAGAGATTTGAGAATTTAAAATATAATAAAATATATGAAAATGAAATAAAAAAATGTAACATAATAAATAGAATCAGTATAAAAATAGAAACAAGGACTTAGTTGGTAGATTCTCATTGGTGGATCACCAATAATGGATCACATAGTGGTAGATCACCAACACTGGATCACCCAACAGTGGATAACCCAATGGTGGATCACCCAACAGTGGATCACCAAATGGTGGATCACCAATGGTGGATCATGAATCATATATCACCTAATAGAAGATCACCTAATAATGGATCACCAATGGTGGATCACCAAAAGTGTACCACCCAATGGTGTAAATTCAAAGATAAAGTATTAACTGAAGTTTATCATTACTAGTTATAGATTTATAGAGATTAATCACTCATAATTTAGGAAATGTGTAAAAATATAATAAATTCAATGTTAATTTCATATGAATTCAAATGTTATATCATGTTTTTGGAAATTATCTCATATAAAGTGATGGCTTATGTCAAATTTTTTTATCCTATAATGAGATACAAGATTCCTAGAAATATTTATCACACTTTTTTCGTTACAATTTAGGGGAACATGTCTAAATTAATATCCTGATTCAATAAAAGTTTTATTCATATAAAAAAATTATGTGAAAAAACATTCCGATGCTATTTATACAGAATAAATAGTGGACAATGAAACATATTTTTTCTTTTTACTACATGAATATAATAGTGACTTTCCCAAAATGTAAAATATTTCATTGTTTCTTTCTCTATATAACGCGAAATCGCCAATTTATGCATTTTTATATCTCATTAAATCAAATGAATTCCCTATAGAATAATGTAGTCAAAAATTGGTTTTATATATGAGATATTTGAATATTATTTTAATAGTAAGTAAATGTGATTCGGTTGGATTTTCATCTAAATGATATCACATACACACACTAAACATAGTATCTAGTATACTAGTAGTTATGTATTACAACATTCAAATCATAAATATATAATTAGTTTGATCTAATGATTTTCAAGTGTCATCCAGATCTTACATACATGTGGTACTCATGGCAGTATCACTACTTTTAGTGATATCTAACTAAAATGTTTTAGAAGGTATTAAGTGTATATACTTTGATTTAAAATAATTCCATCTTTGTTTTTAAAAAATTGAAAAACAAGAATGAATTTTTACTCACCAATTAAACTCATTTCATATTCACTTTGCATCATTCTAGAAAAATATGTACACATAGTGTTTTATAAAGATCAAAAATTAATTTCATCAACTTAAATTTGAATTATTATAATGGCCTATAAAATTATTAACATAAAAAGTGTAAAATCTTCAATTACTTTAGTAAAACCATAAAAAATAAAAAAAATGATTATATCATACAATGTACTCAATATTATTTTAAACCATATAATTATTTATTTATTTCAATAATGTGATTTGGAAATTAAGATTTTGATATATAGGGTATTGTTAAAAACACACACACATCTAGATTACCATTTAATAATTCAATTTTGACAACCATTTTATATAGTTAGAAATCAAAATGTGCTGTAAAGGTAAGTAATATTATTATGGATTCAATTATTTCCACTAGTTCAATGGTTTCCTCATAGTTGATACCATCTTCCTAGTAGAATATTGGGTAGAAATCCATCTTTACTTCTAAATATAGTGCCCAAATCGTCATCCTTGTTTATAAAAAACAATGTAATTCCAATAGGTAGAGGGAAATTTGGTCTATTTAATAGTTACAAAACTAAATTTATTTCATATTTATTAAGTTCTTAAAACATTTACATTACCCAAAATTCAACATTAGTTGTATAATTTATGTTCTTAGGTTCATGATGTGACAAGTGTGATCGGTGCAACCTGATTTCTAAGAGACATTGTTTTTTGATTTCCTCTATCCAGGTCTCCAAAAAAAACATCATGATGATGATATTAGTGAGTCCTAATAACTCTAGAAAAATAAGGGAGGGTTATATCATTTTCTTCTATATGTTCAGGTTCAGGTTCATGTTGTTCCTTAGAACTATATGATTTTTCTACATTTTTTTAGAGAACTCTCAAATGTTTTGGAAATTATATTTAGATTTTAAATATCACAATTAATATTTTATAAATGGTTATTGGACACATATTGATCCATGAATTAAATTATAAATGAAAATATACCTCTAGAATCATAGTTATCTTATTAAACACCCTAAATGATTTACTAGATATTGAATAACCAAGGTAAAATACATCATCACACTCATAGAAATTTTTTCAACATTGTAGATAGTATAATGAATAAATAATTTCCAACAAAAAACAAAAAATTAAGTTACCTTTTTCATCCATTCTATATTTCATGAGGTTTTTATTTAATATAGGTCTTATAAGAACTCTATTAATTATATAACAAGCAATATTCATAGCCTCTATCCAAAAAATAAACAATTATTTCATACTCCTTGATCATGATCCAAGAAATTTCATGAAGGGTTATATTTATCATTTCCATAACACCATTATGATGTGGGGTCCTAGAAGAGTAAAATTTATGAATATATCCATTTAAGTGAAAAATGATTCGAGGTATTTATCTTCAAATACACATCCACGATCACCTCATAAGGTCCACTAAAATTATCAATGTAGTTAGAATACATTGTAAAATAAGGAAAATATTCCCTTTTTTAGATTCATATAATACACATGTATATCATGGAAAGTAATCTATAAGAACATAAATAAAGTTCATTCCATTTAATATAGGAACTCTAGAAGTTCCATATAATTCCATGTAAACCAATTGTAAGGGTTGAGAAGTCAAAACTTATTTCTTTTATTTGAGTGATATTTTGGGATTTTTCTACTTTTTATATGGGTTATATAATTTATAATTTTATTAATTAATATCAAAATGAATCCTTGACTAACCTTTTCGTAGTTACCATTCTAAGTGAATGAATATATCAATATCTTATTCTCTTATTTGAAATCCTATATTATTTTTGAAAGTCACTTAGACTAGAAATATTTTTAGAAATCAATGGTCCTAAACTAATAGCATTAAAATTATCACTTCTTAATGCAGTAAAAACTAATGCATTTTTAGAATCAAAAACTTTTTGGGCATTATTTTCAAATTGAACATGAAAACCATCTTCACATAATTATGAGATGCTAAGATGATTATACTTTAACCCATCTAGAGACTAGAAACAATAAATTAAGATATTGTGATAGTTACTAATTTGTCAATGACCAAAAAAAATTCCATTATCATTATCAACATAACTGTCACATCTATGACTTATTTTAAAGGTATTTTTCATTTAATTTCCATTCTTGTTTTGTTATATTAGTTTCCCATGCATTTTGGTGGAAATTGTGTGTTTTCAAAATTTGGCCCAAACAATGTGCCCAATTCTAGATTTAAAAACAATTTTTTTCTTTTATAACTCCTTAATTTTTAAACATTTTATACCCATTACACTTCCAAATTGGCATATCCTGGTATATTAAAACCACCATATCAATTTGGACCCCATAGGAATCTATAATAATTATAGATTTGGATTTTTTATTAAGGTGTTGGGCCATCCAGAAATCCCATTTACTGCTTTACAATTGTTTTTTAATTATTTAATATCTCATTCAATTTTTATGTTTTTTAGTTTTTTCCTACTCACCCATGCCCACTTACCCAAGTAGACCCCCCATGTTCTCCTACCACTCTTTGGAGCTCATATTCATCACAAATTAGGGAGAAACTTCTCTTGATGTCTCAAATCATCCTTATTTGAAGAGGTAAATTGTTTCTTTCATAACTCCTTCAATTTTTAGTTTTTTCCCTCAATTTCAGTTCTCACATGACCTAATCAGCCTTATTAGATCCTCACATTCATTTTTGGATGTTTGGAAATTCAGATAATGGTGTAATTAGGGCGTGTTTTCCAAGATCTCTTAATCATGTGTGTTTCCTATCATGATCCTCCCATTTGCTTAGGGTTTCATCCACTTTTATTGAGGTTCTAAAATTCCCATAAGTTAGGGTTCATACCTAGGTGTTTTATTTGAGTTTCTTGGTCTAATCATGAGGTTTTAGGTGGATTTTCACTACCTTGTGGTGTGGTGGTGGTGCAGTTGATGTTTCACACAATAGGTTGGGGTTTTTGACACAATAGGTCGGGGATTCCATGTGTAAGAAATTATTGACAATTTATCTTTCTTGATTTATTAATTTAACATGATCCTAATATGTTGTGTGTGGTAAGAAAACCATTCTTATCTGAATTAGTTAAGCATTTAGTATTAAAGTTACATTTTGTCTTGAAGTTGTGTATTTTTTAACTGTAACTCATGTGATATCTTTTTCGGTGGTTTCATAAAATATGAAATTTATATATTAGATGTTGAAAGGGGCTTCTCATTTTTGTTGGGTAATGTTTTAGTGTTATTTTTTCCTAAAAGGGTGTTTTTGAATGGGGTTTATGTGGAAAACCTTGTTATACTTCTTAAATGTTTTTTATGAAAATTATAAATGGGTTATTGAGTTATACAACGTGTGGAAAGGAGGTTTTTGTACTATTTGGGTGGGTTTATGTTTTTAAAATGGTCGAATTTTTTTAAAAGGGATGTTATTATATTTTTACCATCTTGGAAGAGTTTTATGAAATTGTTTAAAGGAGTTATCAAATTGTGAAAGCGATATGAAACATGTTTCAGGCTATTTTGGTGAGTGTGTTCACTTAAGATGGATTTTTGAATGGTAAGGTGTCATTTAAGATGTCAAATTTTTTATATTGATTTATAAATTTCTGAAATATCTTATCAAACTGCAAGAAAGGCGAGAAACACATTTGTGGGCTGTTTTGTGTGAGTATGATGTGAAAAATGAATTTTGTTTCGGAAAGGAGTACTATGTGACACGTGGGTGGTATTTTTGGTGTTTGTGTGACTTGGAAGTGGTATTTTTATATACAAATTGTTGTTCATGACTTGTGAAACTTGTTTGTGCACAAGAGGGAAACTCGAGTATCTAGGTGGGTGGACGTGTACTAGTTTGATAGTGGTCGCATGGGGTTTGGGCACAGTTTCACGTAGAAAGTTTGATGGTGACAACACTAACTAAACTATGATAATAACGTTAGGGGATCACTAGGTTATTGGTATTATCCATACTAGTGGCTCATGTGCACGACAACAGATATTGTGATGGTTACTTTCACTGAGATACGAGGTTCTTGGGACCCACAATGAACTAGTGCCTAGGGGTTATTTTCCCATTACTTTTGCTCATTAGATTATTTATTCTTATTATCAGCATACAATATGTCTATCTAGTAAATTAAGTATAATTGTCTTTTCATTTTAAAAGTGTTGATTCTTTAATGTATCCCATTAGAAAACTATTTGTATTTGAAGTTGCATCTCTTTAAAATTCTTAATAGCATCTCATGTTTATAAAAACATGAAAAAATTTCACCTTTGAATGTTTATCACATGTAATCCTTTAGTGGTGTAATCCTACTGGGCTTCAGATCACACCATACATACAGCTTTGGGTGTAAGTAGACTTGGTTATTTTTGTCGCAAGTTTAGGGTGAAACTTTTTTCCAATGGTTTGGGTTCTTAGAAGTCCTTCATGATGCAGTGTGGTGGACATGGCTTGAGGGCAATGCCTCTTGCCATGAGGAGGTTCTTGTGATATCCTTTTTTGGTATCTTCATTTTTTATAGTCTTTTAGGTTTTCAGTAAATTATGTAATTCAATTCTGAATTTTTGTAAAAGATGTTTTTTTAAAAATCCATATTTTTTTATTGGATTCTTTCGGTTTTTTATGTTTACAAACTCAGGTAAATCATTCCCAAATTACATTTTATGATACATGGGCATTGGTTCTAGCAAATGGGGATCGGGAACACCCTTCGGGACTTATCGCGGACCATGTCAGGTGCTGATTTTGATGGCGACCGGATTCAGTTCGTGACAAAATGGTATCAAAGGGAGGTTTTATCTCTTAGGTCATGTTATTTGGTTAAGATTCGGGATAGTCTAGAGTTAGGATTTTCATGGCATGAAATTCCGATTACAAGTAGGGTGCATGGCCAAAAAACCTTGTGATGTGATTCAAGTCTCCAGGAGAAGTCGGGGTTTATCTGAGTCCTTTGGTTTTCTTGGTTTGATGAAGATTAGGGGAAAGGAAAAGAGAGTTGGGATAATGGTCTTCGTGAGATCGCAAATCCTAGAAATCCATGTGGATCTAGGGATATTTCCTTAGAACACTCTCTGTGATGGTGAAGTGATTAGCGTATAGATGCTAACAATATTTCCAAGTCACCCCCTGAAACTAGTTTCCTCTCGCATTGTATCATGTATCTTCGTGTTGGAATCTTGGAACATGGTTTTAAAAAAATTGACTTGATTTAAGAAATGCGAACATAAATGATACAATTATTTAGTAAAGAAGAAGTGGCTTGATTTCTAAAATAATAGAACTGAATTTTCAGAATTGTTTTAAAATGGAAAATGGTGTGTTTACAGCTCTTTTGAAAGTAAAAAATATGTTAAAGTTAGTTTAAAAAAGTGATTCTAATAGAGTTATCTAAACTATTGAAAGGTATTCTAATGGTATGGAATGTTTTTGAGGTCATGTGTGGAGTTTGGAAATGGATTTTGATTTGGTGACTAGATATAATTTGAAAAGTATTACGAAATTTTGGAATCTTGTTTTAAAATAAGAAGATTTGACTTCCCAATTTAATAGGGATTTATGAAATGAAGTTTTTTCATGAAATTAGAAGTGTTTTGAAACGGGATAAAATGTTTTTATATTAATGCACATGAATTTAAAGGGAGTTTTTATTTAATGATTGGTGATATTTGGAAATGTTTTATGAACCATTGAAATCTCATTTTAAATAAGAATAGATGTGTTTTTCATATTAATGGGTGTTGATCAAATAGTGTTTTTCATAAAACTGGAAGTGTTTTTAAAGGGGTTGAAATGTTATGAATTTGATGTGAATATATTTAAATTGTGTAATAATTTGAATGATTGTGTCCTTATGAAATGTTATGTAAGATGAAAATTGGGATTTTTTATTTCGTGGTTAGCGGTATTGAGAAAAAGGAAGTATTGGTTGACTGTTTTGGTTTTGAAATGTGGAAATAATTGTTGTTTTAACCTTTGGTATTTCCATGAGTGACCACATTCATTGGGTTATATGGGATGATGGATGGTTATAAGAATAGCTAGATGAATGCCATGATGGATATGAAGAGGCTGCCCGGTGTAGCACTAAAACAACCATGTGTGTGGAACATGGGGTACCATTAGTGAATACACTGACCTCCGAACCATTTATTTTAAAATAGATGATTTTAAATGAAAACATGATTTCTTGATGACTACTTTGGGATGGTGTGTCTTATGTTCTTTTGGAAATTTTTTTGTGGGATGTTTTGATTCCAAGAACCCCTCTTGTTTGAATGGTGTTTTGGGTTTGTGTTTGGTTGGTAAGTTGGGTTGAAGGGCTGATTAGTGGTCTTTTTTTAGAAAAGTTTGAATGACTTTATGGTGGTTCCCATCATGTGTTCAGTTTTGGTTTGTGGAATATTTAAACCAATGGAAAAACATAGTTGGTTTCTTGGGTTCTCTCGTTGGATAAGGTATTCCCCCATTAAGAGTTAATGCACGAATGAAGTGCAGCCCATATTGTTTCTCCATTGGAAGATCCACTAGTTGATTAATATGAGGAATCTTTTTCTCAAGATTTTAATACTGAGTTTACACCATTTACTTTCTTGGTTTTGTGGATCATCTTGTAGTGAGAGAGTGATCATAGAAGGTTGAAAGAGACCTTAGTTTCTTAAGTTACATGATTTGTCGAAGATGAAAGTAGTCTGGGTTTATTAGCGTGGATGGTGTCTGAAAAGGCCTCTGGGTCCTTCGTAGTCTCTTCAATGTTGGGGATCATGTTTAACCACCATTGTGGAAAATCTGTTCATGAGAGGATATTATGGTCACTTTCAAGAATTGTGTGATGTTTGGGGGTGTTGTATAAGGTCACCATCCATGTATTGTTTCTATCATTTGCAATGTTCATGTTCAGTGATGCGTCGTGATGTCTTGTGCTTATTTGATTGTAAAGGTGAAGTTGTACTATCTTTTGTGAGTCTTTGTTTTGTCAGAAGTGTGTCTTCTTTTGGGAAATATCAACATAGTTTGTTTAGAGGATGGTGTGTCTATATATCCTTTCCTCTTTATGTTTCTCATAAGAAGAAACATGAGGTGACATGTGTTCATCTTCTAAGCACTTGTTTCAGTGAAATGTCAGGTTAGGGTAATGTGATTTTGGAATGTGTGATGTCTTGGTGAGCCCATTTGGGATGTCGGTATAGATTTAATGGAACCCAAAAGAGAATTTCCATTTATAGGGTTTCCAATTACTAACTGTGAGGCCTAAGATGCTTCAATCATTTGAGATATAGCTATAGGTTCTAGAGGGAAGCTGGCACGTAGTCAGGGAAATCCCTAGGTCATTAAAACCTTTGGTTTTATTACTATCCTCGGTATAAAAGATGTGAATAGTTTAAACCTCTGATGTCATCATCTTGTTAAAATTTTTCTTGTTTTGTGGTAGAGGTGGGAGTACATCCTTTCCATGTTTTATCCTAAGTTCATACTTTCCCCCTTTGGTTTCCTTTGAGTTTTTGGATAAAAGTTTGAAATTTTGGATAGGTAGATTAATGCGCACTGTTTGTGCACAACTAGTAGTAACTATGCAACAACCTAGGGAACCATGTGATAAGATATAGTAGCTATCAAATGGTCTCCACACAGTTGTGTGCCTTTTACCATGTAACCATGAATAGTTTCCCCTTTGTATATAATGCTTAGCATGGTTAGCGCACAATTTCCCAAACCGTGCAGACTAACCGTGTGACTGTGCCAACTCTTTAAATTTTAGGGAATTTTTGTGTCAGATTGTGCTAGTCAGTTTAGATAGTTGATTATTATGGTGGGGAGACCCACTATGGGTATCATGATAGTTCTTTTGAAAAAATCTATTGATATTATACCCCTTATGCTAGGGATTCCATTCGGGCCTCCCACTGTTAGTGTCCTGATTCTATCTCGGGAAAATTTAAGTTGTCTCTTATGATGGGGAGCCCATTTGTGTATCCCTATATTAGTCACTTGGATTTTTCCTTGGTATTGGCTTAGCGGTAGGTAGTATCATTCAGATAATTATAAATACCAAAATATTCATTGCGTAAACGTTGGTATTGGAGAGTGCCCAACCGTTTATTTAAAGTAAGGTCAGTGTAACCTTATTCGATGTCGTTGTTCGTTTGGGTATACTGCTTGAGTCTTGTTCAGATGGTGTTTGAGGTGTTTTTTTGGGATGAATTAAAAATATTACTGATCATTACAAGAAAGTAGATTATGTTTTGGATTGTTGGAGTATTCCTTAATTTATTGATCAATTGAATATGTCTTAGCTTTTTCGGTGGCGGCATAACATGGCAAAGGAGTCCATTTTGGACTTTCAGTTGGGTTTGTTTTTCCCTTTGGCCTTGATGTGGCTTTCCAAGGGTGTAATGTTTTATGGTGAATATAATTGTCACATACATGAATTTTTTTAAAGGTATTTTAAATTTAATTTACATTCTTGATTTTTTTGGGGATTCCCATGAATTTTGGTGGAAATCATGGGTTTTCGAAATTTGGGAAAAACTGTGAGCCCATTTCCATATTTAATTTTTTTTCTTTTATAAATCCTTATTTTTCAAAATATAACTCTGATTCCACTTCAAAATTGGAATTCCCTTGTATATTAAATCTACCATATTAATTTGGATCCCATATGAATCCATAATAATGATGGATTTGGGTTTTTTATTAAGGTGTTGGGCCAGCCCGAAACCCGTTTCCAACTTTAAAGTTTTTGTTAATTCCTTAATATATCATTATTTTCATAAGATTTTTTTTGTGATTCTAACTATCACCTGAGCCCACTTACCCAAGGCGCACCCCCATCCTCTCCTACCCCTCTTTGGAGTTCATTTTCTTCACAAATTAGGGAGAAAATGCTCTGGATGTCTCAAATCGTCCAGATTTGAAGTGGTAAATTGTTTCTTTAATAACTCCTTCAATTTTTTATCTTTTCCATCAATTTAAGTTCTCACATGACCTACTCAGCCTTATTAAAACCTCACTTTCATTTTTGGATGTTTAAAAATTCAGATACAGGTGTATTTGGGGAATTTTTTTCAATATCTCTCAATTAAGCGAGTTTACTCTCATGTTCCTTCCATTTTCTTAGGGTTCCCTCCACTTTTCTTGAGGTTATAAAATATCCATAAGTTAGGGTTTGTACGAAGGGTTTGTCTTTGCGTTTTTTTGGTCTAATATTGAGGTTTTAGGTTTCTTTTCACTCCCTTGTGGGGAGGTGGTGGTGCGGTTGATGTTTCACACAACATATTGGGGGTTTTGACACAAAAGGTAGGTGATTACATGTGTAAGAAATTATTAATGAGTTAGCTTCATTGATTTATTAATTTAGCACGTTCCTAATATGCTTTTTTTGGTGCAAAAACCATTATTAGTAACATTAGTTAAGCATATAGTATTAAATTTACATTTTTGCTTGAAGTTGTTTATTTTTCAAATGTTACTCATGTGATATATTTTGTGGTAGTTTCATAAAACATGAAAGTGATTTATTAGATGATGAAAGGGTTAGTACATTCTAGTTTGGTAATGTTTTAGTGTGATTTGGCTTAAAATGGGGGTTTTAATGGGTTTTATGTGCCAAACATTATTATACTTCTTAAAAGTGTTTTATGAAAATTGTAAATGGGTTATTGAGTTACATAAAATGTGTAAAGAACATTTATGTACTGTTTGGGTGGGTGTATGTTTCTGAAACGTCCAACTTTTTTGTGAAAGGGATTTTTTATGATTTTTACAATATTGGAAACGTTTTATAAAACTGCTTAAAGGATTTATAGAATTATGAAAAAAATATGAAACATGTTGTGGGCTGTTTTGGTGAGTGTATTAACTTAACATGGGTTTTTTAATGTTATGGTGCGATTTAAGATGTAAAACATTTTTATAATGATTTATAAATTTCTAAAATGTTTTATCAAATTGTAAAAAAGGAAAAAACTGCGTTTGTGGGCTGTTTTGTTTGATGATAATGTGGAAAATGAATTTTGATTGGGAAAAGAGTACTATGTGGCATGTGGGTGGGATGTTTGGTGTATGTGTGACTTGGAAGTGGTATTATCATGTGAAATTGTTTTTCATGGCTTGTGGAACTTGTTTGACCACAAGAGGGGAAACCCGAGTATCTAGGTGGGTGGACATGTACTAGTATGCTAGTGATCCCGTGGAGTTTGGCCCTAGTTTCACATAGCAAGTTTAAAGATGAAAACACTAATGAAAATGTGATGATGATTATGATAATGATGTTGGGGGACCACTAGGTCATGGGTATGATCCCTAATAGTGTCTAGTGTGCAAGAGAATAGATATTGTGATTGTTACTTTCACCATGATATGAGGTACCTGGGACCCATAGTGAGATAGTATTTAGGGGTTATTTTCCCATTGATTGTGCAAATTAGATGCTTTATGATTACCGTCGGCATACAGTATGTTTGGATAGAAAATTAAGTAACATTGATTTCAATTTTAAAAGTTTTGATTTTTTAAATTATCCCATTTGAAAACTATTTTTATTTAAAGTTTCATCTCTTTAAATTTCTTAATAGCATCTCATGTTTATAAAAACTTGCAATCCATTCACCTTTGAATGTTTATGATATGGAATCCTTTAGTTGTGGAATCCTATCGGGCTATGGCTCACACCCTACTTACACCTTTGGATGTATGTAGACTTGGTTTTTTTTGCAGGTTTACGGTACAACTTTTTGTGCTAATGGTTCAGTTTTTTAGCGGTCCTTCGTGATGAAATGTGGTGGATATGGCTTGAGGGTGGTGCCTATTTCCATGAGGTGGTTCTTGGGTTTCCCATTTTGGGTTTATTCATTTGTTATAGTCTTTGATAATTATTATAAATTATGTAATTCCATTCTGAATTTTTTGTATAAGATGGTTTTTTTTGAAAAATCCATATTTGTTTTATTAGATTTGTTTGTTGTTTGATGTTTATAAACTCAGGTAAATCATTCCCAAATTATATTTTATGATACTTGGGAACTTATGCCAGCCCGTGGGGATTGAGAATGCACTTCGGGCCTTGTTGAGGTGTATGTCGGGTGCCAGTTTTGATGGCAATAAAATTTGGTTCATGACAATAATAGACATGTCCACCATAAAAATGATCATCTTAATGAAAAATGAATAGTCTCTAGTCATGTTTCTATTCCAACCACTGTCCAGATACTATAAGTTCATAATGGATCTTTTGATGTAGGTTTCTAAAAATTAAAAATTAAAAAAATTTCTTTTTTATGCAAATCATTTTGGGTTCAGAAATGTTAGTAATCGATGCTTTATGAAACCATAATTTTATTAACAGGGTTCATATAATAAGAACATAAAATTTTTTAAATAAAAACTTTTTTTAGGTCAAGAAGAATAGAAACTAGTTTCCTAAGATATATATCTGCGAATATTTTTTTAATAATCATTCTTTTTCTAGGCTGATACCCATTACCTGTGGTATATTTAAGTGTTGTTTGTTTTATGATGTTTTGGGTAATAGAATTTTTTCCATTCGTAAATATTTTTAGATATTTATTTAATTTATAATTAGAAAATTTTTACTCATTGTTATCTTTTAGGAATTTGTAATTTATATCCTTATCAATACTGTAATAATTTTTAAAACTAGAAGTCAAGGATTTCTGCTTTGTTAAAATAATATTTTTATCATTGAGTTAATTAAATTTATCCTCCATAATGTTACATTATTAAAACATTTGTTTATTATTCAATATTTCATCATTATTTTCATCTCCACAATTATTAGAAATATGAATAGGATATGTAGGAAAAATAGTTTATACCTCTATTTTTCTTGTTATAAAAAAATGTTTTCTCTATCATGATTATCCTCTTGTGTTGATTTCGAACCCCTCATACTATCTTCTAATGAATTACAAATTATATTCATGTATTTTAGAAATATGTTATCCTTATCATTACATTTCTTATTTAAATTTATCTTAGGATAGTTATATTTGATATGAACATTTCTTTTGCACTAATAAAATATTATCTCATTCATACTGTTATCCTTCTTCCAATTATTTATCCAATTTCCTCTATTATCATATTTTATTTATAACTAGGAATATTAAATAACTTATTCATATTGTACCACCTCCAATGGCCCAAAGGCCTTCATTTTTTATTTATTTTTGATAATAAACCTTTCAATGGGTGAGGTGGAACCCTTACAAGGCCCGTAGGCATATGTATTACATGGCTCGTAGGCCTTAGAGGAATTCATTGCCCATAAGATTCAAACATTACATACAACCTAGACTAACGACTTGGAACTGATCCTCCCCAGTATCATCATCGTGAAATCAGCTCTCCACCTTCATATTTCTGTTCGGCTAGGCATTCCCGTGCATGCACAGGCTTGTCCCGATGGCAAGTTCCATACCCTCTCATTCTTGCAATCTGTTTAGCTTCTGCTGTGGTGAAATCTCCTTGCTCATCCTCCTTGTAGATCTTGTTCCTTGTAGGTTTTCTGGTTTGCATCTGCACTTAAGGTGGCCCAAAGGCCTTGAGGTGGCCCTAAGGCCTTACTGACCCGAAGGCCTGGGTGACCCGAAGGCCTTAAAGGACTCAGGGATCAAATCGGTGGCCCGAAGGCCCAAATAGGGGGCATATTCTCGGCTGCTACAGTGAAAAATAGTGCATGTTACTGTTCCCGCTACAGTATATGTTACAGTACTACACAGTTCCTTCTATAGTACCTGCTACAGTACTACTACATTACTGCTACAGTACTGCTACAGTACCCCTGGAAATTCTTCCTCCGCCTGGATTTGATCCCTGGTCGCTTGGATGCACTTACGGAGTCCATACCAACTGGGCCAAGGCTCATGTGCTTATTCATATTGTAGATTTTTTAGAATATTCTATTCAAGTGTTCCATTTATTTATTTGTTTTATAAGGTGAATCTTCATCACTTAAGATATCTTCTTTGTTCATCTCTTTTTTTTCCAATTAATTATTTTAAAGGGAATAATTTTTCCCTTTGGTTTGTATTCCTCCTCTCTATTCACCTCGATTTCCTCCTCAAACATCATTATATTTACTAAATGTTCTAAAATAGGTACCTTTATTACATCATAAGACTCTATGATTGACACTAATTTTCCTATCAATTGATGTGGTAAACACATCAATAGGCACATGACTTGATCCTTTCAAAGAATTGATTTTCCAAGTGAATACATTTTTTTGTGATCTCATTGAACCTAGGATACATATCAGAAGTTGGTTCTTAAATTTTCAACATAAAAGAATCATATTTAATAGTATAATTATTTATTTGAATATCTTTATCATTATATGTTCCTTCATGATAAACATCTAATGGTTCCCAAATTTCAAATGTAGTAGTATATGATGAAATTTTGTTAAATTTTTCATCTAGTGAGGAAAATATAATGTATTCATGGAATTAAAATTTATATTATAAGATGGTTTTCTAGGACCACTATATTTTTCTCTAGAAGTTTTTGGTAATTTATAATTGTCTTTAATGATAGTCCATATTTCTAATCCCATGATTTCAATATGAATTTTAATTTTAGACTTCCACTGTGCATTTTTGTTCCATTAAAATAAAGAGGCCAATTGGTACCATATACCTCTTATATATTCTTATCCATAACAAATTTAATTTATAAATAACTTAAATTTATTATCATTAAAATACAAATAAATAACAATTGAAATGATATTTGAAAAATATATGATACCATATGTGGGTTAGATTTAGTAACTTAAGTGGGGGTTAATAGAGTTCCCAATAAAATATTAGATTAAAAAAATGTAAAAAAAACACCACAAATTAATTAAAAATTCTCAGTAAATCAAAAAAATATAATTATATAATTTTTATCTTTCCTAAAATTTACAAAACTAGGATTAGGTCTTAGTTTAAAATATTTTGGAAATTGCATTATGTTTTGAAACTATAATAAATAATAAAACTCTTTATATACAAAAAATATAACACTAATAATAAAATTAGAGATTTTTTACATATTTAAATAAGAAATGTAGTATTAGTATTGAAAATAAAGAAAAAAATAGAAACAAACATGGATATTAAAAAAGGGATCAATATAATGTTGGGACTTAATCACCTTCATTTGGAAATCAACTACTGCTAAGAATATTATTATAAAAATAACCAGATCCATAATTTAGATATATTTTTAAAAATAAAAGCACACAATATTCATAGTCCCAAAGAATATTTCATAGTTATACATGGAAATAGAAATAATACAGGTCATGCAGGACCTCTTCCACGGTTTCTATGGCTGTATAAAAGTAGATAATTTTAATGGATTGTGACTCGAACACTACATTTAAAGAACGATAGATAGAGTGTATCAATAAATAGAGAAATACAAAACTCTTTTAAAACGTAAAGTATAAAACTGGGAGAGAAAATTAGTAGAGATGGGATGAAGTGAAGTTGCTCGGTCTGAAGAGCTTCTATTTCTCTAATGTCCTCATATTTGAATTGATGAGGATCTCAAATAGGAATCTATAAAAGAGAAAAAAAATTGATATTCATAGAGTTATTTTTTTATATATATATATATTACAAAAATATTTTACACAAATATTATTATTTAGTGTTTGAAATGTTCTCAAACTTCTTTATATTCCACAGATTCACAATCTTTAGTATATCAGCTCAACTATCAGTTATCAGCTCTCTAACCATGAAAACAAGGGAGTTATTTGAACTACATATCTCTCCACATCCAATTAAACATTGAATAATATTAATAATGATATAAAAAATCCTCATAATAAAAACTAAATCAATAAAACTATGATTTTTTCTTCAATGAATTAATATAGTTCTTCAGGATTAATAATTATTAAATACATATAAACTTATAGTTTTACGATATAAATTTCAATGAAACTCAGAAAAAAATTGTTGCAGGAAAACATTATATCAACAATGATGGATTCATTTTACAAATGGTATATTAAACTAACAATATCATAGTCCATTGGTAGATATATCAATCCTAGATTGACTAAAATAATTTTAGATCTGATCGGTGGTAGATTAAGACTAGTGGTATATCCGGCCAGGTGGTAGAAAATATATGGTGGTAATAGAACTATAGTAGTTGCACTACTCTAATAGTAGCCTGACATTGGAGGTAGCATAAGTTAGGAATAACAGAAGTCTGCTGGTATCATAGCTCTAGAGGTAGAATAATTACGTTGGTATCACATGTATGCTGGTAGCACAATTTCAGTGTATGCAGAATCCTGGTAGTAGCACATGTTTAACGGTACATTTGTTATGAACTAATGGTAGATCTGTTGAAATACCGATATAACATCACAACCAATGGTATATCTCTTTAAAATGGTAGTAAATCTTCATAACTAATGGTATATCTATACTTATCTAATTTTTATAAAAAAATATTCTACCAATTAATAGTAATTCCATTAGAAAAAATAATCATGATTTCATTTGATTAAAATAAAGGAGTTCTCATAGAGAATTATGGAACCTCTGATGTCATATTTTTTTGTTTTTATGTTTTTTTTAAACATTGATAAATTATTTCTAAATTTAAAATTTTAGATGAATTTCTAAAGTACATGGTTAGTGGCCCCTGGTTACCCAAACCATGCATGTAATTCATGAATTTTAGATTAATGATACTAGTTTATAAACATGGTTAAATGCACATTTTTTCTATCCATGTGGATTAACTGTGTTATCTTGTTATGTTTTAAAAATATGTATGTTTTTTATCTCAATTTATGTGAATGAAACTCTATTTATCTTCTAATTTATTATATTCTATTATATGATATAAAACCCATCATATCAAATTATATTAGTTAATTTTCCTTAGTTATTGGCCCCATTATGTCTTTATTATATAGGGTTAGTCTCTTAAATCTTATTTCACTCTTGATTTCTATCTTGGATCTTTAATATTTTTCCTCTTCAATCTACATGGTGACTAATTGTTACTCTAAAAAAATATTAATGTGGTTTTTTTCCATTACTGGGCTTCAAATATCCTCTTTCATTCTACCTCACATCTATATTGTTGTATTGACAATTATTGAAAACAAAATTATTTATTTTTGATATATATATCTATGTAATTTTTCTTTTTCACTCAACACTGTACCCCTACATTTTATTATTGATTCATAAACTACCACAATATATATTTATAATAATATTATGGTAATTATATAAATATTTCTTTACTTTTTATGACTTGAGGTGCTATTTTATTAGAGAGTTTTACTTATAAACATATGATATTCATGAAAAATAAATTTTTATATATATGAAAAGTCAATTTTGTAAATAGAATAATGGTACATATTAATATTGTTTTAAATTAAATTAAATTAATTATTGACATATTTTGATAATGAATTTTCATGGATAAATGGGTGAAATTATTTTTCAAGGTGAATATTACATAGTTTACCACAATAACATTGTTATAAACTTATATTGCGAAGTGAACATACATGGACTTTTTATATTTATAAATAATATATATTTAAGAAAATTTTGTTTTATTAATGTTTTTATGACATTTCTAACATTATTGGAATACGATAATGCTTGATGGGAATAATGTGGGAATTTGGGAGGGTTTATATGATAAGTACCAATACAATGGGATGATGTAACTCTTCCAATACCATGCTCATCCAAGTGATGTTGAAACTCAGGCTATGATGGAATTGTTTTGATGCTACTCTGGCTATTTCCACATAGAATTTATCACTAGTGTAGGATGCCACTTGGATAAGGGATTACTTCCACCATTTTCTGATCCCACTCTGGCTAGTGACAAAATACATAGTTGGTTTTGGAAAATTTTATAAATTTTACTAGTGTGATGATCCCAGTTCTCCTACCTTATTCCTATAGGTACTCTCCCATGATTATGCATCATGAAAATTACAAAAAACTCTTTTATCTCATGTATTACATTGTATAAATGTATATATTTACTCACATTAATTGCCTAAAAATTATTAATAAAAGTTCTAAATGTTCCCACTCTAATTATTCATCATTACAGAAATGAAAGAAATAATTTTTTTAATTTAAAACATGCTGTAAATAGTTTATGTTAATGATATTTTATATTGATGATGTGGGTGAATCCTATTAGGAATTTAATCTAACAGACTATATATATATATATATATATATAATTAATTAGTTTATTGATGTTATCTTATGTATTTTATATAAAGGTAAACAAATTCTCTAAGATAATGGGTACCTACTAGCCTTTGATCAGGGACCGTGGAGGTGAAAATTGGATGGATTCACTTCTATTATATAGATATGTGGTTTTTGTAAGTATGTTATATTATTTGGTTTATTTTTTAGGGTGGAATAAATAATATGCATTATTTCTCTAATTGTACTCACAAATTTTTTATAGTGATTTTTGGGAAACAAGGTTTCCATAATTAAACACATGTTATATTTACCATGTCACTACCCACGAATAATTAGAAATATTCAAGATATAAGGTTTCAATATTGTAACCCAGCCATTATTTTTAAAAACAAATCACTTCACATAGTTTCTAAAATATAATAATCACAATCCCTGACTATATATAAAAATACTATATTGGTTATTTTATAAAAATAGTCTCTATTTAAGTTATATATTTTTAAAAAACCATAAGGTATAATTTGGTTGAATAATTTTTCACTAGTTATTCATTTTAGGTAATGCCTTTCAAGAAAATTTCATCAATATAACAGATAATTTTCATGATCATTTATAAACCGCAATCATCTTTTAAACCCTTATATTTTTTTAAAACACATAATGCAGTCCCATTAATCATTCTATAACCGCTTTTTTGATTTTTAAGGGAATAAAATTTATTAGATTGGCCATTTTATCCCAATATAGTGAATATTTTAGCTGAAATGGATATATATTGTTTTGGGTTTTATATATGGGAATATTTATATATCTCTATTTTGATTATTTTTTTACTATTTTTAATGATATACAATTTGGGATATTAGATCTTTATAATTATTGAAAAGTGAATTGTTTTAAGACTTATTTATAAGGACTAATGGGATGATATTATTTTAATGATCTTTACTTAAGATTATGAGATATTCTAAGATGAAACATTGAAGTATGAGTCCAATGATTGTTTCTATAGATTGAGTATTATGTATTTTGAATGATGAATTCTAGTAAAATTTATGAAATTTTTTTCCAAATGATTAATGATATTTCATATGAGTTGTTTTTTAAACAATTAATTTCTAAAAATTTGGGGTTTCTTCTGATTTTTGGTGTTTTTGAATTTTCATATATTTTAAATCAAAATTTTCGTATTTCATTATTTAATATGGATAGAAAAAATTTATGAATAATTTATATTAAATTATTTATAAATAAGTAATTATATTATATTAACAAATTTATCGATGACTTTTTATACTATATTGGTTATTTTTGCTATTTTATCATGATTTTAAATAAAAATTTATTATTTTAGTAACATTTATTTTTTTCTCTTGATTTTTTAGTGAAAGTGGTTCAAATTAGTATGTTGTAAAGAATTGAGTTTTTATTAAAGAACAACACAAAATATTAATATTTCTTAAAAATGATAATCTTATGATGTAATGGGTTATTAATATGAAATGGTTTGGTATTATGTTTAATGTATTGAGTAATAGTAAAAAGTATATATTTATGGGGTAACAATATTCCATTACAATGACGGGTGATTAATTCACATGGATTGAAGTTTGACTGTATGGATGGGTGATGATTTAGTTTAGACATTATGTTAGGAATGTAAAGACTCATTTTAGTAGGATTTAGGACCCCAACTACTGGTTTTTCATGTGGGGTTTAATACACATGGTATGTATATACAAAAGTCATTTTTTAAACAATATTTAATAGGTAGAAAATTAAGGACTTACTTTGACTCAAAATAACGTTTTCAGTAACAAAAGGTTTATAAAACACATATTATGTAATTTAATATTCCTTAAATTATTTTTCCTATTTTTTATTGGAATAATATTTTAAAATCATCATGGAATTGTAATTTTATTTTATACTATATTATTCATAAATATATATTTAAGTCATTGTGGAAATTAAATTGTGTTTTATAGTAAACCCTTATATGTACACAAGGTTGTTCTTTATACTATGTGACTTATGATTTAGTTGAGGAAATCAATCATCATTCTTCAAAAAGATATTCAGTGATTGAATTGGTGGAAAAGATAATGGACTGATTGGTTTTGTTTTATACTAGGTATATTGTCTTTGTTTTTCTTGTTTTCCCACTATTTCTATTTATTTATTTACATATTATAATGTTTAGTTTCATACATAATATTTTTTTTAATCTATTTCAAATTTACTAATACTTTAGGCCTTTTAGATATTATGTAATTAGTGGAATATCATCTGCTAATATTTTTTTTCACTCGACATTAGTTTCTAACATATATAAATTACTAATTGTACATGAGGTTATTTGGATTCCATGATTCATGTCCTCGTATTATGGACTCTAGGTAAAGGAGTTAGAAATTTTTATTAGATTCAAGGATATGATGGGTTGTTATATATTCATAAAACATCGATAAAATGATTTTTTGAGCTTGTGATATTCCTATAATAATGTTCATATAACATTTTTATATAAAACCATCAGTTATTATGAAGTCAGGTAAAATAATATAATGGTGAGAACCTTATTAGAAATAATCGATTATGTTAGGTATATTTATTCACAGATAATAGGATTGGTGTATTTTAAGACCATGCATAATATAAGGCATTATATATTACTCAATTACAAGAAATTTTTTTAAAATTAATTTTCACATATGAACAAACTTTATTTTGAAGGCATCCTTTATAAGGGGATGTGTTTTCTAATGACTAGAATGGTTGATGATTTTTGAGGTATGTTTTAAATAGTATTGAAATGATATCAATGGATTTACCCTTGACTAAAATGATTATAAAAATATTATATAATAAATTTAAAGGATCAAAACATAGAAGTATTCCGAAATGAGAGATTATTTGGATTTATATGGTAACACGCTAAACCTAATTTACCTGAACACTTCCATATATTGGATAACATGTGAGTAGAAGTGCTCCACATAGTAAAAAAGAGGAATATAACTAGAATAAAACAGAAAATATAACAATATAGATAATATTCATTTGGAAATATAAAATAATATATCACTCTTTAATATAAAAAATTATTTTCATTGACTGTTTATACAACAAATATACCAAAATATTATAGAAACCATATAGGTATCCAAAAGTTCTATCTAAAATTTATCTATATAAAATTAAAAAAATATAAAAAATGAAAAATTAACAATACTATGAGGTGATACAATGACATACATAGTAGGGATTACCATTTGAATACAAGATATCCCATTGGATGATACAAATTTAGTATAAAAAAATACAAAGGCCCCTCACTCAAATCCCACGGAATGAAATTTTCATATCCTTGGTCTCTACAAAAATACCCACCACTATCCAAAAATCTTACTCTATAATGATACCATAAAACAAACTAAATGATAATTTCAATCCACAAATGTAAAACTTATAACTTTTTTTAGTTAGGGGTGAGTCCAATAATATTGAATGATTCATCCACTCACCTCAACTCACTCTCTAATAGTGATCAGGTAAATTAATTTATAAGTATGAGGTAAGTTTCACTCAATACAACTAGAAGAAACCTTTTAATTATTTATGTTCAAAGTATTTACATGTTTTATCATAGGTATTTTAAATAATGTTTTTATCCATTTATTATATAATATTGATATTAAGTTATTTATATTTAGATTTTTTTTTGTTTTAGTATAGAAACTGCTAAATTATTATCAAAATATATTAATAATGACATTATAACACTATATTGCGATATTTATTTTTTAAATGAATAGAAAAATTATATCAATGTGATTATAATCTATAAAATAATTTTTTCTAAAATATCATAACTATTTTGTTGGGGGAAACATTATTAAATTTGAAATTGGGGTTTAAAATATAGTTTTGTTGGAATTAAAATTATGTTTTTAATATTAACTATCAAAATGATTTACTTTATTTCAATTGGATTATGAATTTTTATTTCAAGTATAAGTGTAATATATGTACAATTCATGATACATTTGGATTCTATATTGAACCAAATGTATGTGAGGCCGAGAACTGATCTTGTTGATTTGTATATTGAATCTAGTGTTGAACATAAAAAAATCATCAAATTATTTTAGATGATTCATCAAGACCTATATGAAACATCCCTGGATACAATATACCAAATATGGGGGGTTACATTATTACATTTACACAAGATACATATGATCTAATCTAGAACGGTTGAATAATTTAGTAGTCCTGGGAAAACTAGATGCATATATATATCTTATATTAAATTTTGAAAAATAAAATACAATGCACTATTTTCCTTGAGAAAATTATTATTCCATACAAAATAACATTACATATCAAAAATATTAAACTTCTTATAATCATAAAAATGGAATTAAAATAAAATTTTAAGCTCATATGATCAAAAATGGAATGTTTATAGTAGAATCTATCAAAGAATTAGCAATTCATTAATGAGATGATAAGAATAAATGATGATAATATAATTATGTTAAAATAATCACATGAACTTGAAACTTATCCATGGATATTGGAACTATTTTAATAATAATAACATAAATAACTATTTTCTCAATAATGGAATGCATAATTTAAGATATCATAATCAAAACATTAATTCCTTGTTCAAGAAATCATAAACACACCATCAAGGCCTCATTCCAAGATGTAAAAAATAATTATGATGGCATACACAAAATAGACAATATAGTTTATCTCACTAATGGATAGAGGGGATATGTAATTCTAGGAACAACCTATTACATAATAAGTTCAATTTATTGATCATTTTTATAAACAATCTAACTTAATCAACATGTCTTAATAATATATAACTATCCATATTAGAAAAACTATCATAAATAATATCAACACTTTGCCTTATCAAAATGATCATAATCCATACAAAGAAATATGGGTTCTCATTTTATTATATTATATCCCTATTATAACTTAATATTCACTAAATTATGTAAACATATATTAGAATAATTTTACAATATCACTGGAAAATTTATTTTAGAAAATAACATTTTCATTCAAAAATCACTTATTTTAGAACTAAAAATTCCATAATTTTAAGGGGAAAATCTTTAAAAATAACCTTGAGAAAATAAAAATGATGCTTGATTATAAATAATATTTATGATGGTGGTAATATACATTCAATTGATATATTTTAAAAAGCATTCCTTTTACACATTGGTAATGAAATTCCAAAATTGTCATATGATAAATGATTAAATGATTATTATTAAAATGATTTTATAAAAACTTAAACATGGTTAAGAAATTAATAAATAACCAAAGGACCATTGTAAAAATGTTTTTTAGAATATATATAAAAATAAGGATATATAATAGATAATAATCACCACCAAATGGTTTAAACTGGATGATTTTTCTAAAAAACATTTATTTAATAATATTCAATTCCAAATAACAGAATTAGAATAAAATTTTCTAATTTATATAAAAAATACAATGATAATAAAATATATTGGGTTTTTGATATAATGATCATATTATTTACATAATAAAAACATAAACACAAATTAACCAGAATAAGGATTATATTGTGAAATAAAGGCATACCATTTTTATAATCTATGAATACAAAAATAATGAAAGAACTAAACATAGGTGGATTTTTAAATAAATTTATTTTTCATGAGATGAATTATATAAGCTATTAATGTTCTATATATAAATTATACAAAATATATAAGTTATGAATATTTCATATGTCTCATAGAAATAAAAGTGATCCAAGAAACCATTACAAAGATAGTAACATTGAAGTGAGAAATAATATATGAAGTGACTATGTATAAAAGATGTAAATCAATTTAAAATAGTTGAAATACAATATATAATAATAATTGGTCATTTCACCCATAATAATTTCACATTATATAAAATTAAGTGGCAATATAACTAGTTTATTGAAATCAAGTCAGGAAACCCCTTAGAAAGATCATATCATTGTTATTAGAAGTAATCAATGAAGTGATTATCTATTAAAAATGTTAATCCAATTTAAAAACATTAAATGAAAAATAAAATAATTATATTTCATTTGATACATAATCATGGAATAATATAGACAGTTAAGAGGTAATATAACCCAATGAAAATAAATTGAGTTAAGAATATTGGATCCTTATAAACTCGGATCACTAATAAAGACATATGATCATATGTACATAGAGAATATGCCAACTTATTTACCTTACTAGGATGGTAGTGGATGGAGAAGTAATAATCCTCTATGAGATCTAATCATCCTCCATGGAACATATTAATCTCCTTATGTGTGAATATATATTTGAGACTATTTGGATTGGTATATGTCTCACACTTATCCCCATAGAGATAATGCTGCCAGATTTTCAATGCAAAGATCACAACCACCAACTTTAGATTATTCATGGGATAGTTTTGATGACTTATTTTTAGCTTCCTTGAGGTGTAGGCTACCACTTTATCAATTTACATCAACACATAGCCAAATACCTTCTTTGAAGAATCTCTGTACACCACAAAGATTTCTCCATCAGTTAATAGTATAAGTACTAGCATAGTGATAATCCTCCTTTTGAGATTCTTAAATATTTCCTCACATTATTGAGTCAGAAAAAATTCACCCCCTTTCCTGTCAGCATGGTCATTGGGTTTGAAAATTGTGAGAATTTATTCCAAAATCATCGATACTACCCAGATAGACTTAGAAAGCAATGGATCTCTGTTATAAATGTTGGCCTAGGATATTATATGACTTCCTTTGTCTTGGAAGGGTCTACATAAATCCCTTTGTTGGTGATAAAATTCCTCAATAATGATACTTCCTCCATCTAGAACTCATATTTACTGTAATCTATACAATTTTTCTCCTTTTTCAAAGTCATCAACACAGAATTCAAATGCTCTTTATGTTCCTCCTTCCTCTTGGAGTATATCAGAATATTGTTGATAAATACTACGAAAAAATTTTCGGGGTAATCTATAAATACTCTATTCATTAAATACATGAATATTTCCAAAATATTAGTGAGTCATAAGGGAATAAATATAAACTCATAATTTCCATACCTCATTCAAAAGGAGGTCTTGGGAATATATTCCTTCCCCACTTTTAATTAGTGATATCTTGAATAAAGGTCCACCTTAGAAGAATAACTAACCCCACGCAGCTGATTGAAAAAGTCATCTATCTGTGGTAGGGGATACTGGTTCTTTATCTTGATTTTATTGAGAGCATGATAATCAATTTAAGAGAATATTTATCTATCATTCTTCTTGAATAAGAGTACTGGATCACCCCATGGTGAAGCACTCAGGTATATAAAACCCTTCTCTAGATTCTCCTATAACTGCTTCTTCAGCTCTTCTGGCTCTACGGTGGACATTCTATAAGGTTTCTATGATATAGGCAACCATCTAGAAATAAGTTTAATTGAGAACTCATCCTCTCGATTAGGTGGAAGACCAAATAATTCTTCAAGTAATACATCAATGTAATCCCTCACGATGGAAATATCTTCGAGAAGTATCATATCCTTTGTCTCAATCATTTGAGATAGACATGCTTGCTCATAATCCATTAATATCCACACTTGATAAAATTATTATAAAGTATATTCATCTTCTACGTACACATGTAATGAATTGGAGGATGATTCAGGATTTGAAGAGTGATATCCCTTTCTCGATAGTTAGTGCTGGCTTTCTATAAAGATAGCCAATCCACGCCCAATATAACATCAAAATCCACTAAAGAAAGTATGACAATACATTCTAGGAGGTTAGGTCCATAAACATTAACCGGGGAAGAGTTATATACATTGGATATTGTAATTTCCAATTTTGATGTTCTCATAGATAACTCAACCTCCAATTTTTGAGGTGGTGTTTGAATAGTTCTACTAAACATGTAAGATATGAAAGAATACGTAGAACCAGAAACAAATAGTACATTCACTATTCTTGAATGAATGACTAGTATACATATCCACACAATATATTCCAGTTCCACCTTAGTAGTAGTGATAGAATAATCCATTCATTTTTCCCATGTATTGTGTTATTGATTTCCTCTAAATAATCTTAGCTTAAGGAAATTGTTTTCATAATGCCCATGGTCTATGTAGTTGTAACACTACACTATAGGCTGATCATTGATCTGAACCTTCTTTTATTTTTCCAAATTAGTGGGATTATTCATATCACTCTAGAATTTATTAACATGATGTCCCATTCTTATACATTTAATGAAATTCCTGGTTCCCATTAGATAGTTCTCAGGATGCTTCGTCCCACAATTTTTACATATGGGATGTTTGGTATTCTTTCCCTCATGGGATTTATTTTCCAAACCACCCATATTAGACTCAATTTTCCCCTTTTTGTCACCTAGACCATGATACCATTGAGAGTCTCTGATCTCCATTTTAACCTTGAGGGCACGATGTAAAATCTTTACATAACTGTTGAAGTCACCAATCACCAACGCTTTTCATAGACTTATCTTCAGTCTTCTAAAGAATTTATCCACCTTGATTTCTATGTTCATGAAAAATATAAAGGAATATATTACAAGCCTTGTGAAGTTTTCTTCACAAACTCAGATGGAATCATCTCCCGTTTTCTTATGTTTGAGGATCTCTCTTTCCATCTTGAGATAGAGGGTTTTGGGAAAATATTTATTGAAAAAACATTTTCTTGAATTCATCCCAATCCATGAAGTCAATTTCCTCCTAGGAAATTATATTCTAGATCAGTGTACACCACTGATCAACTTATCTATCAAAATGATAGATCTCCAGAATGACTATCTCTTCTTGTGAGCATTGGATGATAGAGAATATATTTTCAATGGAGTTAATCTATTATTGCATGAAAAGGGTATCAGAAGATACACTAAACATGGGAGTCATTTTACAATGGAGGACTCTACAACAAATTGATATTTCCTTAGAGGATGAGGGAGTTAAAAATTATTCAAGTTATTATTTAAAACTTGAGCCTACTGAGCAAGTATAGTTATAAAGTTTTGAGCACCCATTCACATCACATTTGGAATATAATTAGGTAAATCTTCACATTCCCTATCACATTGATTGTTGAAACATGTTATTCTATTTCGCACCATTAATTATGAAAAATAAAATACAAATAGTGGGCTTGACTACTTATCTATTAAGTATAAAAAGTAAAATTTAAACATAAAATGTTAAAATTTTAAAGGAAAAGTATATCCTACCTTGTGATTCCCTAGGTTTAAATTTAGGTTATCCTTGATGTGTTACTTAATTTATATTCTAATGGGATCTTTTTTCGGTCCCCTAATAATGATTCGTACTAATATTTTGAATTTACCAAAGCATATCCCTCAAGAGTTTCAAACCAAGAGTGCATTAAGGCATGTTTTTGTACACCAATTCCCATTCAAGTCTGGATCAAAGGTGTCTTTTCAGGTTTTACTCCTAGATACATAGGTTCCAGATCCACATCCAGTTTTTCATATCCAGATAGGGATGTATTCTCTAGATAAACCACTTACTCTCTACATACCAAAATTTGGGGATGTATTCTTATACTTAGTCTCATCCCTAAGGTTCTTACTAAAGTTCACTATTCATAATCTAATAAAACAACTATACCATACTCTAATACCATCTATAGTGACCATATACTTTTATAAATATCATTACATGATTTTGAGCATAGTAAATCATCATATTACAAGCTATGGATCGAAAATTCCAATGTCTTAGAAGACTAGGTACATAAAATTTAAAGCAGATAACTAAATATAACATTTATTTATTTAGTATTCATAAATAGATCCTAACTTCAATTGTTCTCATACATATTTATAGGATAACATAGGGATAACATGAACAAAGGGATTAGCTAAAAATCACCCTAAGGTAATAAACAAAAGAATAAAGATTTAGCACATGGGTTAGAAGGCATGACATAATGATATAAAAAGGAATAGAACATATGGAATCATAAAATATAAACATGGGATCATATATACATGGATTCATAGTAATGTGTATGAAACATAAAAAAATAATTTATCATGATTCATAGCTTTTTGCACATAGAGGTGCACAAGTCAAGGTTAACCACTAAGACCGTTGCACATGGTATCACAAGTCAAGGCTAACTGCCAAGACTGTTGCACATAACGTCTCAAGATACCCCACTTTTCCCAATAAATTGGAGCACTATTTGGGTAAAACCATCATAACATGTTAATGAATATGCTTTAACATATATAATCATATATAATCAATCATACATAAACATAAGGGTTACCTATCGAAAATAATTGGGTATTATATTCATGTCATAAAGCATAAAAATGGACACATCATAAAATCTTCCATGAAAGAAAGGAATTAGATCATTCATGGAAATTTATAAGTTATAATAGGTACATATCAGGATAAGTGATGTAATTTTTAAGTGATGATATAAAAAAATATCATTTAAGAAACATTAGAATAAAAAAATTATTACAGTTTAAGGAAAATATCAAAGATCACTTAAAATAGAAACGGGTATAATATTTTATATAAAACCAGAAGTAAAATAAAAAGGTTTAATAATAAAAATAGTGATTTTATAAAAATAATTGTGGCTTAAAAATAGATTATATAGTGTACGTGGAAATGAGTAATAATTCGGGAAGTTCTCTTAATACGTGTTTACTTATTGAGAAGTATTGAGGAGGGAATCATTTAAAAACAAGTATATCCCGGAAAGATAATGATGAATGGATATTGATACATCATTTTGGATCATATAAACATCATTTAGAATATGTACATGAAAATAAAATATAACTTCATTTGGGTAAAAATAATGATAGGGAAACCCGAAGGAATAAAGGATGTTTTGGTAGAATCCCTTACCTTGAGTTCGATGGTGTCCTTCACTTGATATTAATATCCTGGATAACCAAATTAAATTCATTAATTAATATTTATAGAACCTATTATTTTTTTAATTGATTTAGTATAACCTTATTAATTTTATTAATGACTTTTTTGACGAGTTAAGAGGTTCAATCTCATTGTTTGTTTCATTGGTTCTCATGATTGGATTACTTATATACATGTAAGGATAAACATGTAACATAAGAATGGTTTTCCAGAATTGGAGCTATATTTTATTAGTGATCATACATTATATTACTTGGTTATGAAATTCATTTGGTTATTTTTAGTTAATATGAATCATTATATAAAACATTAATGACAACTATTTTGGTTAATTGGCAGATTTTTGTTCACATTGAACACATTTTGATTTATAAATTAATATCATGTGTAAAAATGAATCAAGAAACATAAATTAGACATAATAAATATATTAAATATGTTTCAACCATAAAAATGTTTTCATTAATAGAATTAAAGATGATAAAAAAATTGAAAACCTTTCATTCTTAAATGTTATAAATTAACGCATCTCGAATAGTGTTTTCATTTCTAGTATAAAAGAAGGTGAAAGGAGAGATGATGATGAACTATTCCATTATCATAAAAAAAATTCCAGTTCATATAAGGTACTTCAATTATCATAATATTTGGATTATATTAGGTGAGGAAAGAAAAAGAAAAGAATGGAACTTGAAAGAAAATAAAAGAATAAAAAGATGAATTTACCTCTTGAATATGTCTTCCATGAGAACCTCTTTATGGGAGAGGATTTGGTCTTTTGAAGAGACCAAGGGATTTTTGACATGGGATAATGAAATTTTTAGGGATTTGAGTATAATTTGGACAAGGAATAAGGATTGATAGGAGTGAAGAGAAGAGGGGGGTGATAGTGGGTTTTATAGTGGAGGAGAGGAGGGTTTTTCTCAATATTTTATTTATTATTTTATTATTTTTCTGAAGACAAGTAGTAGTATTGATTCCTGTGAAAAAATATTAATATATATTCTTGTGAGTTTGAACCCAATTTTCTTACATTATCTATGTCTCTATAAATAGTGTATATAACATACAATGTATATATACAGCAAATTACCATATTTTAATATTCATAAAAAATTAAAGTATTTCATAAAAATCCAAATAAATAACCCCAATTTCTATTTGACATGTAGAATTAAAAAAATCCATTTTATTAAAATATTTCTCAAAATATGTGAAATTTAATTTTTAATTAAAATCACAATTTACTTGAAAAATAAGAAATTTAATATTAAAACATGTTTTCTAACACTTTGAAAAATTAATTAAGGTCTCCTAAAATTATAATATAACCAGAAGGCATCAAAATACTTATTTGTGAATACGTTTTATAAAAATAAATTTTATTTTAAATTATTCAATTAATCATAAAATTGTAATTAAATATACATTACTTACCAAAATACCAACACTATGATATAATTATATCATATTTTCACTCATAAGATAGATAAATTTAATTTATACTTTCATTGGTATGGTTACTTATTCACTTGGATGATTTACTATTCATAATGGTAGTATTACAATTCATAAGGTAACATTACTATTCTTAAGGGTTGGTTAATATAAACCAAAAATTATGTTTATCTTATCAGAATCCAAAGATCTTACTGATCACAGCTGTTATTGTAACATTTTTGAAATTCAAATCACAGAAGTGAAAATATTATGTTTAAAGGTGTTATAGTACATATTAGTTCAATGTGTTATGATTTTATTTGATTATACTATATGACATAATTATAAGAAGTGAATTTCCATTGATTAAACTTTGGGTCATTACGTTCTTACCCCCTTATGAAATTTCTCTATCAAATGTTCTTTTTACATTCTAAGCTGTAAATAGGTGTGGGTACTTTTACTTCATTGCCTCCTTTAATTACCATGTTTCCTTTTCGTACTTATGGTTCTTCTATAAGACTTTGATCAGGTGAGTAGTCCTGTTTCATAGAACTTTATCTCAACAATCCAAGATCTTCAATGGATGATCCTCATAAGAATGATCATTCTCCGACTATACCACCTCTGAAGACAGTACATGTGAAGGATATGGTATGTACTTTCTTAAGAGAGATACATTGAAGACATCGTAAAATTTAGACATAGTAGGTGGAAGTGCTAGTCGATAGTCCACAAATCTAACATGATCAAGGATCTTGAAGGGGCCAATAGACCCAGGACTTAACTTTCTTTTATTCACAAATCTCATGACCTTCTTCCATTGAGATATACAGATGATTTCTATGTCTCCAACATTAAACTCAAGGTCTCATCGATGTTTTTCTACATAGATTTTTAGTGACTTTTGGCTGCCTTGATGTGATGTTGAATTTTTTCATATTCTCCAGTATTTCTTTGACCATTTTAGGTCCTATCATCTTATTCTCACCAAATTAATCCCAACATGCTGGTGTTATGAACCTTTCCCCATAAATGGATTCCTATGGTTCCATTCAGATGCTCAAGTGGAAACTATTTTTGTTAGAGAATTCAACCAGTGGAAGATGTTGGTCCCATCCACATTTGAAGTTCATATAAAATGCTCTCAACATGTCATCCAGTTTCTGAATAGTTTGCTTAGATTGGCCATCAATTTGGGGATGATAGGTCGTAATAAATTTCAGTTCAGTTATTAGATCATGTTGGATTCTTTTCCATAACTTCGAGGTGAATCTCAGATCTCTATCTAATACAATAGATAGTGGTAGTTCATGTAGCATTACCAAAAATTTGATATATATCCATGCATGTTGATCCAATGAGAAGTCCTCTCGAATTTCGATAAAGTGAGTTGTCGTTGTAAGAAGGTCCACAATGACCCATATAGTATTGTTTCCTCTAGATGTCCTTAGAAGTCCAATGACAAAGTACATGGTGATGTTCTCCCACTTCAATGTTACTATGAGTAGTGGTTGCATCATCCCCTTAGAATTATGTCTTTCAGCCTTTATTTGTTGACATATGAGGTCATTTTATTTATATTCAGCAATATCCTTCTTCATATTATCACACCAAAAGTTCTCTCGGATATCTCAATATGTCTTTGCACTCTTTGGGTGAATAGAGAAGGTCGATCAATGTGAATCATTCAAAATATACTTATTTATACCTAGATTGGATGGTACACATAATCATGACCCAAATCATACAACTCCTTTCTCATCAATATTAAACTAATAGGATTTCCCATTTCTAATAGCTTCCACCCTTTTTGAAATTTCAATATCTTTTCTATGAGCATCCATTATTTTCTCCATGAGGGATGGTTGACAAACCATTTGAGAAGGGATTGATGATGTTCCTCATTTAATAATTTCCACATCCATCCATTATAAATCTAAGAAGATTAGATCCTTCTCAACTCTCATCATTGATAAAAATGCATGATACTTTCTACTTAGATAATCTTCCACCTTATTTTCCTTACCAGAATGGTAGTGGATTGAGAATTCATAATCCTTGACGAGCTCTAACCAACTTAGATAGTGCATATTAAGCTCCTTCTATGTGAATATATATTTGAGACTCTTGTGATCAGTATATATCTCACACTTCTCCCCATAGAGATAATACTATCATATTTTCAATACAAAGATCAAACTCGCCAACTATATATCATACATGGGATAGTTTTTCTCACTGATTTCTAGATTCATTAATTCATAGGCTATCCGTTTATCATTATTCATTAGCACACAACCTAAGACCTTATTTTAACCATCACTATACACCAAAAAGAGTTCTCCACTTGTTAGGAGTGTGAGTACTGGCATTGTGATAAGCCTCTTTTTGAGCTCCTAAAATCGTTCCTCACATTATTGAGTCCATACAAACATCACGTCCTCTCGTGTCTTCTTGTACATTGGGTTTAAAAATTGTGATAAGTTTTTCATAATTTGTCTATAATACCATGATAGACCCGGAATGCTACATATCACTCTTATAGATGTTGGCATGGTCCATTCATTTATTTCCTTTGTCTTGGAAGGGACTATAGATATCCATTTTCTGTTTATAACATGACCCACAAATGATACTTAATCTTTATAGAACTCACATTTATTTTCCTTGGAATAAATTTTATTCCTTCACGAAGTCATCATTAGAGTATTCAAATTCCTCTCATGTTTCTCCTGCTCTTAGAGTATATCAGAATATCATCGATAAAGACTACAACAAATTTGTTGAGGCAATCTGTAAATTATTTTTTCATTAAATACATTAATATTTATAGATAATTAAAGAGAGTACTAAGGGTATCACTATTAACTCATAGTCCCCATACCTCATTCAGAAGGAAATCATGGAAATATCTTCCTTCCTTGCCTTTAATTGGTGATATCCTGACCAAAGGACCACCATAGAGAAATAACTGGACCCATGAATCTAATCGAACAAGTCATATATCAATTGTAGGGAATAATTTTTCTTCATAATTATTTTATTGCTCTCATTATAATCAATGCAGAGATGCATTCAACCATCATTCTTCTTGATGAAGTGGACTGGAGCACCCAATGGTGAAGCACTCGGGTGTATAAAACCCTTCTGCAAATTCTTCTCTAACTTCTTCACCTGCTCTTCCAGCTCTATGGTGTCCATTATATAAGGTGTATTTGATATAGGAAGATATTAATTAATAAGTAAAATTTAGAACTCAACCTCTTGATGAAGAGGAAGACCATGAAATTCTTCAGGGAATACATCAATGTAATCCCTCACAACGAGCATATCTTTGAGAAGTATCATCTCCATTGTATCAATAATTTGAGCTATAAATGCTTTCTTATAAGTAATTAATACCCACAATTGAGATAATGATTCTAAAGTAGATTCATCTTCCTCCTTACACTTGTAAATAATTGAAGGTTGCTTCAGGATGTGAAGAGTAACCTCCCTTTCCCTATTGTTGATGTTGAATTTGTATAAATACCTTACATCCAAGACCAAGATAACATCAAACTCTACTAAAGGAAGTATGATGAGATTTTATGGGAGGTTCAGTCGAAAAAAATTAACTAGAGAGGAGTTATATACTTTGGATGCAGTAATTGCCCCATTTTTTGTTCTCATAGATAACTAAAGCTCCAAATTTTGAGGTTGTGTTTGAAAAGATCTACAAAACCTGAAAGACATGAAAATATTAATAGAACTGGAATCAAATAGAATATTAACTATTATTTAATAAATATCTTCAATAACTTTCACCACATTTTTGTCCGGTTCCACCTCAGTAGTAGTGATAACATAATCCCTACCTTGTTTCCTTGGAGGTTGTTATTGATTTCCTCAGACAACACTTAGCTTAGGGAATTTTTTTCCATAATTCCCAAACTCATTGCAGTTGTAACACTAAACTACATGGTGATCATTGATATGAACCATCCCTTCTTCTTCCACATTAGTGGGATTATTTATACCCCTCTGACAGTTCATAGAAAGATGTCCCATTTTACTATATTTGATTCAATTTATGGTTTCCTTTAGACATATCCTAGGATGCTACTTCCCAAAATTTTGGTACATGTAATATTTGATCTTCTTTCCATCATGGTATTTATTTCCCAAAACACCCATATTAGACTCTGTTTTATTGTTTTTGTCACTGGTCCCATAATACCTTTGAGAGACTATGATATCCATTTCAACCTTAAGGAAATAACGGACAATATTATCATAAATTTAGAATTCACGAATCACCAACGCATTTAGTAGAGACATATTTTGTCCTCTAAATAAGCAATCCAACTTTCTTTCAGTTTTCATGACAACGTTGGAGGCATATCATTCAAGCCTTGTGATTTTTGGTTCATACACCCAGATAGACTCAACTTCCATCATCTTATGTATGAGGAACTCTCTTTCCATCTTGGGATGGTGGGCTTAGGGAAAATATTTACTAAAAAATATTTTCTTGAATTTCTCCAAATCCATGGAATCAATTTCCTTATAGGACTTTATATTGATGATTAGTTTCCACCACTCATCAACTTACCCATCAAATCAATAGACCGCCAGTATGACTTTATCTTTTTCTGACCACTGGATGATAGAGAATATATTTTCAACGGAGTTAATAAACATTTATGTGAGGAGGGGATCATGAGATTAACTAAATGTGGGAGGCCTTTTCCACATGGATGATTTGACAACTCTATCATTACTTAGAGAAGAAGGTTTTTCCACGCGATTCATGTTATTATTAATAACATCAGCTAGATGAGAAAATATTGTCAGGAAGTTTTAAGCACCTATTCCTATCATATTTGGAATATCATTTGGATGATCATCACATTCCCTATCACATTGGTTTTTGGTATGTGTTCTTCTATTTTCCACCATTAACTAAGAAAATTAACATATAATTAGAGGGATTTAATATATAGTTATAAATCATAAAAAAAAGAAACAATGTCACAAACTAGGTTAACATGTATTTTTATGGGATATAAAAGTATAAAATCTTAAAGGAAAAGTATATCCTAACTTGTGATTAGCGAGGTTTCAATGTAGGTTATCATTGATCTGTTACTTAACATATATTTTTATGGGATATTTGTTTTTGTTCAATTAATAATGGTTCGTACTAAGCTTATGAATTTACCAAATAATATCTCCCAAGAGTGTCAAACTAGGGGTAATAAAATGCCTCTTGTCGTAGAAAAGTTCCCATTTGAGTATAGCTCAAAGTTGTGTTTTTAGGTTTTACCACTAGATACATCTGTGTCAGAGCCACATCCACTTGTTCGTATCCGTACAGGGGTGCATTTTCTTGATAAACCACTTACTCTATACTTAATAGATTTTAGGGACGTTTTCTTATACTTAAAATCATGCATAGGGTTCTTGATAAACTTCTCTATTCCTAATATCAAAAAATATCTAGACCATCCTCTGATACCAACTATAGAGAACCTATCCTTTTACACATACTATTACAAGATTTTAAGGGTTGTAAAGCATCATATTATAATCCAAGGATTATAAAGTCTAGTGTCTTAAAAGACTAGGTTCATTACACTTAAAAAATGGAACTAAATATAAAGTTTCTTTTTTTAGTCTTCATAATGAGATCCTAACTTGAATTGTGCTCATAAATCTTCATAGGATAACCCGAGGATAACATGAAAAAAAGAAGGATCTAAAAATCTCAATAAGGGAATAAATATATGAATAAAGCTTTAGCACAGGGGTTATAAGGAACGAAATAATGAATCATCTTTCCATATACAGAATCATACAGAATCAATCATAAATAAACATAAGGGTTACCTGTGGAAAAGAATTGGCTATCATATTCATGTGAAAAAGCATAAAAAATGGGAATATCAAAAAAGTGACCTTGAAGAGAATTAATTAGATCATTCATATACTTTAATAAGTTAAAATAATAATATATCCTCATAAGTGATGTTAATTTGAAGTGATAATATGAAAAAAGAGAATTTAAGAAACTTTAGATTTAAAACATTTTAGTGCAGTTTAAGGAAAATATCAAAGATCACATAAAACAGAAAAGGGAATAATATTTTATATAAAAAAAGTGAAATAAGAATATTTTTATAATAAAAATATTTATTTTATAAAAATAATGGTGGCTTAAAAACCGATTATATAGTGTAATTGGAAATGGGGAAGAATTTTTGATGTTCCTTTAAAACTGGTTTGCTTATCTAGATGTATTGAGGAGGGAATCATTTAAAAACATGTATATCCCCAAAAGATAATGATAAATTAATCTTGATACATGAGTTTTGAGCATATAAAAATAATTTATAATTTGTGCATAAATATAAAATATAACTTCATTTGGGTAAAAATAATGATAGAGCAAACCGAAGGAATTAAAGAGGTTTTGGGTAGAATCCCATACCTTAAGTATGATGGTGTCCTTCACATGATCCTAATGTCATGTATAACAAAATTAAATTCATTAATTAATATTTATAGTACATATTATTTATGTAATCGGTTTATTATCACCTAATTAAGTACATTCGTGACCTTTTTAATGGGTTAAGAGGTTCAATTTCATTGTTTTTTATTAGTTTTCATGATTGGTTTACATATATACATGAAAAGATAAACATGTAAGATGAGAATGGTTATCCATAATTGGATTGATATGTAAATAGTGATCATATAGTAGATTAATTGGTTATAAAATTCATTTTTTATTTAGAGAGAATATAAATCATTTTATAAAACATTAACGATAACTGTTTTAGTTAATTAGCTGTTTTTAATCACATTGAACGCATTTTTCTTTATAAATTAATATCATGTGTACAAAATATTCCAGAACATTAAATTATACACAATACATATATTACAGTCTGGTTAAACGATAATTTTTTTTTCATGGCCAGAATTGAAGATGGTAATAGAAATTGAAAACTCGTCGTCATTGAATGTGATAATTTAACACATATCGAATGATGTTTTCATTTCTAGTAAAAAAGGAGGATAAATGAGAGATGATGATGAATTATTAAATTAACATAAAAAAATTCTATTAAATTTATTTTAATAGAGTTATCATAAAATTTGGATGAAAGGAGTTGAGGAAAGAAAAGGAAAATAACCGAACTTGAAATAAAATAAAAGAACCAAAAGAGGAATTTATGTCTTGAAAATATCTTCCTTGAGAACCTCTTTAGGGGAGAGTATTTTGTATTTTTAAGAGAAAAAGAGATGCAAGACTTGGGATAGTGTCTTAGGGACGGATTTTAGAAGAAATTGGACTAGAAAAAGGCTTTAGGGGAGTGAAGAGAATGGGGGGTTATTGTGTTTTTTTATAGGGGAGGAGAGGATGGTTTTCTCAATATTTTGTTCATTATTTTATTTTTTTTCTCAAGATAATAAATCATATTTATTCTTGTAAAAAACTGTATTATGTGCATGTTATTTTTAACCCATGGTGATTACATCGGTAATGAATCAATAAACATTGTATTTAACATACAATGTATATATACAGCAAATTACTGTATTTTATTGTTCATCAAAAATTCAAGTATTTCAAAAAAATCCCAAAACATCAACCCAACCATTTTTCGACAAGTAGAATTCAAAAAATGAAATCAATTTTATGAAAATAGTTTTCTAAATATGTTAAATTTGATTTTTAATTAAAATCATAGTTTACTTGAAAAATACAAATTTTAAAATTAAAACATTTTTTCTTGCACTTTAAAAAATTAATTAGGGTCTCTTAAAATTATCATATAATAATAATTCATAAAATCAAATATTTATGAATAAATTTTATTAAAATAAATTTTATTTTCAATTATTAAATTCATCATAAAATTGTAATTAAATATACACAAGTTATAAAACTAACAACACAATGATATAATTATATAATATTGTCACTTATAAGATGGATAAATTTTATTTATATATTTATTGGTAAGGTTACTTATTCAGGTGAAGGATTTAATGTTCATAAGGGTCATATTAATATTCATAGGGGTGACATATCTATTCATAAGGGTCGGTTACTATTAACAAAAAATTAAGTTTGTCTTATCATACTACAAATATCTTATTGATCGCAATCGTGTATGTAAGATTTTTGAAATTAAAATAACTGAATTGACAACATTATGTTTAAAGGTCACATAGTACTTAGTAGTTCAATGTGTTGTGATTTTATGTGACTATACTATATGAAATAATTATAAGAATGTAATTTCAATTGATTAAACTTTGGTTCATTACAAAATACTTTGTAAAGTGTATGATATTACCACTATTATGTTATGGAATTAAATTATATGAATAATATTAATGGTATATGATGAAACAATTTCATGATTATCGAAGAATTACAAAAAATATTCTAAACAAATATCACTAATGATTTATCCGATGATTCAACCTCATAGAAAATAACCAAAATGATTCATAACATAATTTAATATTCTAGAGACATATTAACACCATTTATTTCCAATTTTGGAGTTTTTATTCCATTCTATAAGAACATATTTTACCAACATACCATGGAAATAATGTGAAGTACGTGCCCAAAACAATGGAAATAACAAAATAATATTTATAAATGGGTAAAATGATGTCATAATATGATCATATAATGTGTAATAAACATCACTATGATTCTATAAAATATTAATAACACCCTTTTAACCATTATACTTGAGTTTTAAAAAATTTTGACATCAGATGAACCTGATGTAATGGAATTCTTAACCCAGTTTCCTTTCTTTGGGTTAACGTTCTGTTTCATTAATTATATGGTACTAAGATAATTTTGGTAAAGAATTTAAATTAAATTATATTTTATTATGTGTATTTATAGTGTATACACATATTCCTTTCATTTTATCAATGCTCACATCCATTATATGATATTTGTAAGGGAATTTACATTAAAAAAATTCTTTAAAAATTCTATTTTACAAAATTCAAAAGTAATGTTTTATGAAATTATTCATGTTTTATGATTATATTATGGTACTTTGGAATTTTTTATGATGAAGGGTGGGACCAATATCTCCCTCAAATGAATTAGTTATGTGTAAAGTGGAGGTCATCCATATTATTACTCCAAGTTTAAGTGTGATGGTTACACCATAAGGTTGCTATGAGGGTTACATTGTATAACAACTACGAGAGTTAGAAATCATAATGTAACCAATAGGGTTACAATATTAGTAAGTTATTAAAAAATACACTTTTATGTTTTTAGATATGTTCTATACATTTTTATGGAAATCTCAGGTTTCAAAAAGTATATAAGGGTGAGGAATGTCTTTGGGAAAATGATATCATAAGTTTATAAGTTTTCATGGACAAAAGGTTTATTTACTTATTTTTATATACCTTACTAAAATATTTATTCTCATACCATTTTTTAAATATTTTTCACAGGTTATAAGTATTTTTAAGAGAAATAAGGAAATCAATTTAAATGTTATGATGTTTTTTCAATGAAACCATGTTGTTGTTTTGTGTTAAAAATGTTATGTTTTTGAAGAAATGGATTTTCCTTTAATGGTACCCACATTGTATGCTTGTGGGTTGATATGTATGAGTTTTGTACTAAAATTTCAAAACTGTAAACAGAAAATATATTTGGTATTGTAAAAAAGTGAAATATAGTTGAAATATCTAGAATGTGTATTGTTTAAGGCCAGGTCCAAATAGTTGGTATCAGAGCACAATTTAGAAAACTTTAGGAGTTAGTATGAAGGTAATAGAATACCATAAATGTTTTTTACATTATTTTTATATTGAAATGGTATATAGTTTAAATATTACCAAGTTTCTTCATCTAATATATATCTATTTAGAATGGTCTTCTACAGAAGAAACATAAAAGCTGAAGTTGGAAGGAACCAATAGGCAGATATCTTTCCGAGTCCACAATTTAGAATTGAGATAATTGGAACCAAGTAGTTTGTGACATTGATGGATCAACTGATGCAGAAAATAAAAGGTGGTGGCATCCATGTAAGAGAACAACTAGAGCTACCAGAAATGAATGTGATGATAGAGGATCATTTTTTAAAGAAACACACTCTTGCTTTTAGTGGATCTCCTAACCCAGTAGCGACTGAAAGATGGATTAAATAATTTGAATAGATATTTGATGTTATGGGATGTTCAGATAATAAAAATGTTAGTCCTTCCATTTATCCTTTTGAATGTAAAGATGATTATTGGTGGTCAATGGTCAAGAATACAATGGATAAAGAGGATATCAATGACCTTGAGTGTGATGAATTTAAAAGTATTTTGCTTGAAAAATATTTTCATATGGTGGTTTGAATTAGAATGGAGAATAAATTCCTTGAATTTTGGAAAAAATACGAAGATTCAGTGGATCTATAAGAAGAAAACTTCACTCGAATGATAACGTATGATCCAAACATTATTAGGGATATTGATTTTAAAATAAATTGTTTTACTCAGGATTGAATCCAATATATCTAAGGGAATTTGAATCCTGAGAATTCCAAAGTAATGAGAAACATGTACAATATATTGTGAGGTATAAATAGAGTTTTCTAATGATAACATGAAATTTGATGACAAGAAGAATAAGAGGTCCATATAGAAAACAATGGGTAAGAGTCAATAAATGAAATCTTATGGTAATAAAGTTCATTTTCCATTTTGGTAAAAGTGTGGTAAAAATAACCCTGGGGAAATCCTTACCAAAACTATGAAGTGTATTTAATGTGGTAAGTTTGAACCTATGGTCTGATATTGTAATGAAAATGATCTTATGATTAATTCTGATAAGAAAACTATAATGTTTTTCAATTTTGGTGAGATGGGTCATTATGAAAATAACTTCCCAAAGAAATATTTGAATAATGGTAAGCAACCATACTATGATAAGAAATGTTTAGTGATATAATTTGTGACTATGTTAGTAGATTTTGGGGCATCCAATGAATTAATATTAGGTAATTTTTAATATACTTATATTTTTCTAACATCTGGTTTGATATGGGGTCTACAGATTCCTTAATTTTTGAGAAATTTTCTGGTAAATTGGATATATCACCTCAATAAATGAGGCCATAACTTATTGTTAAAACACCAGGGGAAACATTATAGAAATACAGTATTATAATAATCATCCTATTTTTATATGTAGAAAGACATATCCTAAAAACCTTATTGTTTTTCTATAGTATATTTTGATATCATTTTGGGTATGGATTGGATTTATGATTATAATTATAAGATTTATTGTAGAGGTAAAGAAGTTTTTTAGAAAGAGTTTCAGTTTGTATACAAGAACTAACCCACATAATTGATATCTTATCAGGAAGTTGAGAAACCGTTGAAATATGGAAATGAAATTTATCATTCTCATATAATTGAAAACAAGGGAACTATTTATATCAATGACGTTACAGTGATAAATGAATACCTTAATGTTTTTTATGATGAGTGACCCAGTGTTATAACTGACTAGGAAGTTGAATTCACAATTGAATTAGTTACTGATGCTAAGCCAATTTCAAAACCCCCATATCTAATGGCTCAATTGTAACTTCTTGAATTGAAAAATTAGTTTCCGGATTTTCTTGATAAAGGCTTCATTCATCCTAGCACTTCACTATGGGGAGATCCTATTTTTTTTGTTAAAAAGCAATATGGTTCTATGAGACTTTTCATTCATTATAGATCTTTGAATAACATTAATACTAAGAATAAAAATAACTTGCCTCACATTAATGACTTGTTTGATCATATCATGGGATCTCAATATTTTTACAAGATTGACTCGAGATCTGGGTACCATCAGCTGAAGGTGAAGGAAGATGAAATTTAGAAAACAACTTTTCAAACTAGATATGGTCATTATGAATTTTTTGTTATTCCGTTTGGATTAACTAATTCACCTGATGTATTCATGGATCTTATTAATAGAATATTTCATGAGTTCTTGGATAAGTTTTTGGTGGTGTTTATTGATTAAATTATCATATATTCTAGATATAATGTAGATCATGAAAAACATATAACGGTTGTTTTGCAATCTATAGAAGAAAATAAACTGTATGGAAAATTTAGAAAGTTTGAATTTTGGTTGCATAAATTTTCTTTCCTTGGTCACATTATTTATAAATATAGTATAACTAATGATATTTATAAAATTAAAGTTATTGAGTAATGGTGAAGACCCAAAAATATACCCTAAATTCATTGTTTTCTTGGTTTGTAAAGATATTACCAGAGGTTTGTTGAAATTATTCCATGGTTATCTAGTCCACTAACTATGTTAACTCAAAAAAGATTTAAATTCATCTGGACAATAAAATGTGATGATTGTTTTAAATAATTGAAAAGATAATTGTTGAATGCACCATTTCTGACCCTACCTTACACAGATAGAGATTTTTTCATCTACAGAGATGCTTCATTAAAGGGAAATGGTTGTGTTCAGAAGAAGAATGATCAGGTAATTTTTTATACTTCATGAAAACTAAAACCTCATGATTTAAATTAAACCACACATGATTTGGAATTAGCAGCTGTGGTTTATTTATTTGAAAAGTTTGAGGCATCATTTATATGGATCTAAATGTGAAATATATACAGACCATAAAAGAAAGAAGTATATATTCAATCAGAAGTAATTAAACATGAGGTGGAGAAGATGACATTAATTGATAAAGGATTATGATTGCATGATCAATTACCATCCTGGAAAATAAAACAATATGGAAGATGCCTTGAGTTGAAATCATCATGCTTCATTAAATATGTTATGGATAGAACATGAACCTTTGATTTATGATTTGATCAATTTTGGAATGGATGTTGTTGGTGTGTGAAATTCCTCTATTTTTTTTAGGTTTCACTGCAGTCATCTTTGTCAGATAGAATTAAGCAAGTGTAGAAGGTAGAAATAGAGATACAGAAAAAGGTATAATTAGTTAAAATGGATAATTTTCTAGAATTTACCATTTATAAATACTGTGTTTTGATATTTGGAAAAAGATTTTGTGTGCCTTGTGATTCTTAACTGAAGAAAGAATTGTTGTGAAAAGCTCATAGTTCTCCATTTCAGTTCATCCTGGAAGTACTAAGATGTATAGAGACCTTCAAGAGAATTAATGGTGGGATGGAATGAAAAGAGATATTTCATATTTTACCATGAAATTTTTCACATGTCAATAGGTTAAAGAAGGGAGGAAGTTACCGAAGGGTATGCTTCATCCTTTACTAGTTCCAGAGTGGAAATGGGAAAATTATATCCATGGACTTCATTGTGGGACTATCAATGACTTATCAAGGTAACAATTCAATATGGGTTATCATTTACTAACTAACTAAATCTACTAATTTACTTCCTATTCGTGATACTATGTATTTGGATCGGCTTTCTCAACTATACCACAAATTGATTTTCAGGTTACATGGAGCTACTCTTTTTATTGTATCTGACCGTGATCCCAGGTTCACTTCTAAATTTTTGGAAGGCCTTCAGAAGTCATTGGAAACAAAATTAAATTTCACTAAATCTTTTCATCCTCCATTAGATTGATAGTCATAAAATATTATTAAATATTTAGAGGATATGCTTTGAGCTTGTTCAATGGATTACCAGATAATTTTGTATCATCATATTCATATAGTTGAATTTTCTTATAATAAAAATTTTCATTCATGAATAAATATTTCACCTTTTGAGGAATTATATGGGAAACAGTGTCAAAATCTAGTATTTTTGGATGATATTGGGGAAAGGATGTAAATGGTCCCAGAATTAGCAGAGGAAGTGGCTGTGAAAGTGAAGATGATCCGACAACATATGAGTACAACAGAGAGAAGATAGAAAAGTTTTGTAGATACTAGAAGGAAAGACTTTTCCTTCAATATAAGAGATCATGTTTTTCTTATAATCTCACCATCGATAATTGTTATGCATTTTGGTAAGAAAGGAAATCTAAGTACACATTTCATTGAACCTTATCAAATCCTGGAGAAAGTAGGACCAATCACCTACCGAGTAGCATTACCTCTGATTTTATCTCAGGTACAGAATGTTTTTTATATTTCGACATTGGGAAAGTATGTTTCAGATTCACAAAATGTTTTGAGCCTATATTCAGTTCAGCTGGAAGAGAACCTTTCTTATGAAGAGAAACCTGTACAGATTCTTGATCGAAGGGAACAAGTATTACAGAATAAGGTAATCCACTAAGTAAAGGTTTTTTGGATAAATTACATGGCTGAAGAAGCAACATGAGAATTAAAAAATTCTATGAGGGAAAGGTACCTTCAATTGTTTAATAATTAAATAAAATTTTCAGGAAACAATTTCTAAAAGTTAGGGAGAATGTAACACCCCAAGGTTTTAATAATAAATTCAAATGCATGAAATACCGAATCTATACATAATGAAACTTTTTTTAAGGATATAGTTATAAACTAGTTGTTAAACATATTTTTTCCACTTTTTATGATTTGAATTTAAAAAAGATATTTATTATTGTAAAGAAGTAAAATCTAGTTAAAATGGATAGATTATGTAATGTTTAAGCTCAGGTCCTTATAATGATATTCCCCCATAATAAAAAAAACTGTTATCCCAAGATATGATAACATCTAATATGAATAATACTTCATATGGTGAAATACTATATTAATTATTAAAGCCACAGTTCTAACAAAAAATGTTCTACTTAAATATTTCTATAAATAAAAAACATTTATTCTCTTAAAATTATTCAAGACTAAAAAGAATCAGAATTATTATAGTTACTTCATCTGATATTATTCCATGATAAACTTAACATTTATCTCCAAAAAACATTATCCACATCCAAAAATGTTTATACCCTAATCACAGATTATCCATTATATGCTAATATTTTTCATAAATACTTGAATTTTTATAAAAACAATAAAAAATATATGATTTAACCTTATAACAAAATCATTATTCCTCTAATGAAATCCAATCCTTGAAAATAATATTTTTAGGTTAATGATATAATGTTTCCCAAAATTATAGTGAAATTATTCCAATATAACATTGATCAATTAGTACGCAAATACCTTCTCAATACCATGATTATCTATATGATAAAACAAATGTCCCAAAATTATAATAAAAATTTAATACAAATTATCAATATTAACATCAATGATCACATTAAACCTAATTGTTATAAATACAAGTAAACTTATGTCCATATAATAAAAAAACATATTTTTCCTCAAATAAACATTCACTAAAACCCATACTAAACCACAAATTTATATTCAATAATTTTTTCCAAAAAATGAATTAATCATATTAGCACACATCATAAAAACATCAATAGTGATATTTATGCCTTTAAATTTTTAATCAACCTTATACTTTTCAACCTTTGACTCATTTGGGTTATTCCATATCACTATGTAATATAATAGGTTTCTATATGTTACATCCTATTATTAATTGAAATAGTTCATAACTATTTTTTTATTAAAATAAGCATATCCTCTTAGAGTATTAATTCCAGTATTTAGACTTATATCTACTCATTGATCACTGATGATGACTAAGTTAATACTCAATCCACCCCTTTTAGAGTAGTTACCCTTAGGTGAATTTTTTCGAAAACTGTATTACCATGAACCTCACATATCATAAATTAACATTACATTACATTTTTAGAACACATAAAATACTATTCAAATAGATGCCTAGAAACCATATTATCTTTGTGCCTTTAGAAACATATAAACATAAACACTGATACATAAGTGAGCTACATTATCTAACACAATGTTATTATTGACTAGAAACCTTCTAAGACACATTAATCACAATACATATCTTCAAAACCTTGGGAAGTAAACATTATAAAGGGTGAGATGAGATTCTCAGTAAGGTAAAACAAGGGATACATGTAAGCATAAACACGAGAATAGGGGTATGCTAAAGTAATCATAACATTATAATATAATAAAATTCATGTAATAAGATCATAAACATGAATCATGACATAAATCTTGGAAGCTAATATGATATAAAATCATAACATAGGAATAAGATATGTAATTTTAATAGACATATAAACATATAATATGATTTCCATAGTAGTCAAGGAATCACGACCAATGCCATATTATTAGTATGGGTTCACTCCATATACCATCTAGGTAATCATGGTTCACTCCCAATTTCATCATAATAGTATAATTTTATGTTCTATACCATCTTGGTAGTATTGGTTCACTTCTATGGCCATCTTAGTAGCCATGTTTCACTCCCAAGACCATCATATTCTATCTCATGAGATATAAATATTTATCCAATTAATTAACAAGGTATATAGGTTCTAACCATATCACAAAGATATCACACATACATGTTACATGATATCATAATAACTAATCATAACATAACCCTTGAAATTAAATGGGTATCACAGAAAACATAATCTTATCATAACTAGTGGAAAATAGATATGTTTCATTATCTTTTTATCAAAGAATAACATGTTAAAATAAATGGGGTATATATACATATATCCTATGAAATAGAAACAAATTATATATATATATAACCCATGAATGAGAAATATATTTCACATATATATAACTTATAAAAGGGAAACATATTTCATAAACATATAACTCATGAAAGAGAAATAGGTTTCATGAATGTTATGATAAAAAAATCATTTAGATAAGGAATATGAATTGAATCATTGAACAATTTTCATATAAGAGAATGATTAACAAAAAAATATTTCATATTAGATGGTAAATAAATTTTAAAGTTATTTTAAAAAAATTTCATGAGGTAATTATCCTTTCAACATTGAAAAATCATTTTAAAACACAAGACATTTTTGTACAGATTTTTCATGGGAAAATTCTTTAAAAAACTATAAATAAATTTTTGAAAATCATAATAATATTTAAAATCAATTTTCCAAGAAAATTATATTCAAAAATCATTTGAAAACATTTTATATAACATGGTTTTTGAAATAAAATAGTTTTTTTAGTGAAGAGATAAATACAATTATATTTTTATTAAAAATATTTTATTAATTATATTAAGTACCAAAGTGTGGAAAAATAGTACTAGTACATGAAGATATCATGAAAAATTGTGTATAAAAAAACTAATGAGTCTTCATGAGACATGGATCATAATATTTCATCAGTTAAAAAATAATAAAAAATAATCCGAATAGATGATAAGATTACATCAATAGACTCTTAGCATATCGTAACTTGGGATCATACCGACCATATAAGAAAATAGGATTAAAGGAAACTTAAAATATCATGAAAATAAGGATATTAATGATATCAAATTTCAAATTGAAGTATATACCCTTTGAAAAATAATATAGGCGCATAAAAAACACGTGTCTCAAAGAGAGAAAATTGAGACCAAACTATCTTATCGATTTGGTAACTATTGGAACATAAAACCCATGGAAGAAAAATCATAGAATGGATATGTAAGTACACATGAATTTCAGAATAATATTAATATATTAAATTCATTGGTATTATATAAACTATGTAAAATAAAATAGTGGTGAACATTGTATGTGTCTCACATATATGAAAAGTGAGATTAAATTCCCTTACCTTGTGTCTAGGATTCCGTAATACATATAAAATACTCCTGTATAATTAGTTGAAGTTTATTATAAATTTATCATAGAACCATATTTTTATATAAAATACCATATAATTTTTCTTTTTTAACTTCTATTACCCATTTATTAACAATTCCATGTTAAAGTAATGTTTTAGGTAATAACTGATTGGTTTATCGTATGTGTTTTAGCATGTCTTTATGGATACTCTTACATGAAAAATGATTTAATTATTTAAAGAATGTAAAACATGAATTTTATATATTATATATTAAGTATATAGAAAATTATAGTAATCATTAAAATATATATATATATGAAATTTAATACACCGTTCATGGAGACAATAGGTCATACATTTGCATGAATGATGTTTACATTTTCTTAGTGTATTGAAAGAAGGAAATTAAATAAAATATATTTATATATTTATATAATATAATTAAATTATAATTATTAAATCATATATATCATATAATTTTACTAAAACCATCGTTAATACATTCCATGTGATGTTTGAACGAATCACATCACTTTGAGAAGGCGGTAGTCCACACTTCCACAAATAAAGTTATCGTATTTACACAAAAAAGAAATCTTGAAGGTGGGATTTATATAAAAAATAAAAAAGTATAAATGAATAATTAATATCATATATATCATATATAAATATATTTTCCATCATAATTATCAACCATATGAGTTGATAAAGGTAAAACGAACTACATCGTTTCGTGAGAAGGTAGTTTGTCGTACACAATAACGACAAGTTCATTACCCATTTTATGGACGTGTGTATTAGTTGGGGTAACATAATTAACCTAAAAATAGATATGTATATTAATTATACTTATTCTATTATATTTTCATGGAATAAGAAGAATTTAATTGGTAGTGAAATAAAATAAAAGAATGGATCTTAAGGAATTATGTTACCACTTCTTTGGGTAACCTCTTGTGGTTTTCAACAATGGAATTCCTTGGATAAATTTCTTCAAAAAGGGTGTCTTCAAGGAGTAATTGATATATTATGGTAAGTTTATTGTTAATATATTTTCCAAAACTAATTGTTTTTATATGTGTGAATAAGGGGGGATGTAAAGACCAGGAAATTCCATGTATTTTTTTTTTAAAAAATGGGAATTTTACGAGTTCGTGAAAATTTAAGGCGTGTCATTCCGAGGCCCAGAGTGCCCAGAATGAATTTCTAAACTTTTGTTCAGGTACGTTCAGTAAATGTGTGAGCGGGTTTTTCTAACTTTTGAACCAGTGCTCAAAATTTAAATCTGAGGGCACCGTTGAACTCGCAGTGCCAGTATTCGCTTAAGAATACTTTCACCTCGACGACAGTTGGTCGAGGGTGAAAGATAAATTTTGGGTTTTTCATGAAGGAATAAAAATAAAAAAATAAAATTGTGAAAACATTTTATTTTTATTTGAAACACCCATGTGGATTTTGGGAGGTGGGGTCCACCATAACTGGTCCTCCATGTGGAAGTAGATAAGTGGGGACCACCAGACCTTAACCTCCCATGAGTGGTTATGGTGGTGGGGGCCACCCAAATCTAAACCCCCTTTTTGAATTCCTTGAACTCCCCTCTTAAAGGGAGAAACCCCCTTGAAACTCCCTCATTAATGTGGAGGAGCCTCTTAACTTCCTCCACATTAATTATGCCAACGCACATAATTTTAATATGCCAACCCTCCCCATTAATTAATTGAGCCAACACATCAATTAATTAATTAAACTATTTGAATTTGAGCCAACGAACATAACAGAGGGGATAATATATTATTTTATCACCAATTTATATTTGGGTGGAATTGGGAGAAAGCTTCTCCAACGAAGAACGCTTCCTCCATGAAGAACGCTGACATGGAATGTCTTCAAATACGACGAACCGACGCAAGAGCCCATGATTGGAGGTGTGTGGTGAACGAGACGAACGTCGACGACTTCACCTTATTCCTCATGCCAATGCCATCAGGAAAACGAGGTAGGGGTTTATTTCTATATGATTATCACTTTAAATGTTCTCCCATTATAATTCCTTTGTGGGACCCGGAATATAGATTGACGTGGGTTGTGGGAAATGATGTTTTAAATTATTTTCCATACACGTTCATGCTTCTTTCTTTGTGAACTGCTTTCTATCACTCTAAACACGGAGGGTGTGAGCCAAACGAACATGGCCCGAGCCCTCCACCATTCCTCTTTGATGTGATCTTCGAAATGGAGGAAGGCGACGAAGGCGACGAAGGTGATGAAGGCAACGACGTTGCCACCCACGGCCTCCGTGACCTGCACCGCCCCCACGTTGTTCCAACCTCCTGGCCGAACCGGCCTCGCACCCCGGCTCGGCACCTTGGCGAAGCCACCCCGTGGCACACCAGCCTCCCATCAGAACCAGCCCAGCTCCCCCATGGCCCTCCGGCCTCCCGATAGAACCAGATCCGTGCCTCGGCCGAGCCGCCTTGCGTCGCACCAGCATCCCAGCTGAACATGCCTCATGCCCCTGTGGCGCTCCGGCTTCCTGGTCGTACCGGCCCCGCGCCCCCACGGTGCTCGGGCCTCCCGGCAGAACTGGCCCCGCGCCCCCGTGGAGCTCTAGCCTCCTGGCCGCACCAGCCCTGTGCCCCCGCGGCGCAGCGCCCTTCTGGTCGAACCAGCCCCGCGCCCCCACGACGCTCCGACCTCCCGACCAAACCGGCCCCGCACCCCCGCGGCACTCCGGCCTTCCGACCGAACTGGCCCCGTGCCCCCGCGGGGCTCCGGCCTCCTGGGCGAACTGGCCCCACGCCCCCACTGGGCTCCGGCCTCCCTGCCGAATTGGCCCCACGGCCCCGCGGGGCTCCGGCCTCCCGACCGAACTGGACCCACGCCCCTACAGGGCTCTGGTTTCTCGGCCGAACTGGCCCCGCTCCCCTGTGGTGCTCTGGCCTCCCGGCTGAACCGGCCCCGTGCCCCTGCGGCGCTCTGGCCTCCCGTCCGAACCGTCCCTATCCCCCACGGTGCTCTGGCCTCCCGGCCTAACTGGCCCCATGCCCCCACAATGCTCCGGTCTCCCGACCACACTGGCCCCTCACCCCAGACGAACCGCCCTCACCGCGGCCCTCCGAGCCACCCCAGCTCACGCCGCCTGCCGGCCCTCTAAGCCACCTCGTGGCCTCCTTCCCTCACGAAAACTTCCAGCCAAGCCGCTCCACAGCCTCGCATCCTCTCGGCCGTCTGCGGACCTCTACGGCCCCACGCGGTCTATCGGGCTCGGCCGGGTCGGTCCGACCAGGTTGAACCGGACTCGAGCTCACTATGACCCATTTACCTATTTCGGCCATAACTTTGGCGATGGACGTCCGTTTGATGAACTGTCAGCGGCGCTGGATGTCTTGGAGCGAGACGATCCCTTTGAGTGATACCCCACTGAGTTTTGGATTGAGATGGGAAACGGTCAGGTTGGGTCAAACATGAATCCAACCGGGCCCCCGGGACAAAAAGGCAAATAACTCACAGACCGAGCATCCGATTGATGCACCGTCTATTACTTTGAGACCCCTATGATGAGGTGGGCCTTTGAGAAACTTCGTTGTGGGACTCCGTGGCAGTTGGATTATCGACCAGTATCTTGTGTATAAGATCCTCCCAGATATGAGAGAGCATAGTGCGGAGACCTAGTGGCTGGCTAGACATGACGACTACTGACCATTTCGACTCAGAATGACTCGACAGGCCCAGTGGGGATCACCTTGGTGACACGACAGACCCACGGTGGGGAGCTCCTTGAAGATGTGACAGGCCCATGATACTCGACATGAGAAGGACCTCAGCATGCCTTGAGGGGGAGCACCTCTGTGTGATGCGGCAGACCCACGGTGGGAAGGGCCTCTGTGTGACATGGCAGACCCACATTACTCGACAGGAGGAGTACATCAGCTATACAAGGTTATTGGGAAGTTCCCATGTGTGACGCGGCATGCCCACTGTACTCGATAGAGGATGAGTTCTCCAGTAGCCAGGGTGTTCAACGTTGGGTTTGGAATGTTACTTGATACTACCGCAAGAATAAATACTGGTGTGATCTAAGTCATAATCTCCATGTTTTCCTCATGATTGAGATGGATTACTTGATAACTTAGGTATATGTATGGGCATATACCTAAGTAAGTTTATCTATTGATTTTAAACCTTTTGTTTTATCCTTAACGGATTTTGTGAGACCTAGAGGGTCTTGGGGTCCCTACTAAGTATCGTTATACTCACCCCTGTACGGGCTATGACCACACCTTGTTGTGTATGATGCAGACGATGGACATCGCTGACTGAGGCCAAGAGTACTAGGACTGGATGGTACCAGGAGGTGGACCTTACGAAGAGTCTGTACATGGAAGAGATAGATAGATGAGGAGTGCTGAAAAGGTGATCTATATATACCATTCAGGTAGGAACCTTGGAGGAAGACCTAGCGACTGACTTTCCCTTTTCTTCAGTTCCATTGTATCATAGTTGTACTTGTACTTTCTAGTTGGGCTTGTATTCTGGCCCCTTTTAATTTCAGCACTATTTTGTTATACAGTTTACTTAGTGTTTCATCCAACTGTGTGCTTGCCTGTGTGTGTTTAGAGGTTATAAATGAAATTCCTTCCCAGTTTTAAGGAATTACACCTTTGGTGCTAGTCTCCAGCCCCTGGCCTATGGAAGGTGGGCTTGCGGTAGTCACAGCATGGGCCCCGGGGGATGGGTCGTGACAAATTGGTATCAAAGGAGTCAGTTCTACAGTATAACTAGGACTCTGATCTTTTCTTTGAAGCAATAGTGTTAAGGGTAATGAGTGCAGTTTTTAGTTCAGGGAGTCTAGTTTTGGTACAGCGGCCGATGTATCCATACATCAGGACCTTGACTTCTGATTTCCATCTTAGTGCACGAAAACACTGATTGTGTGTGTGTTTTCAAGAGTTTTCTTTGGGATCTTTTGAGTCAGCTCACCAGGTGTAAATTTCAGCTCACCAGGTATAACGTTTGAACGTGGAACACCTGTTTCTTTTCAGGATTCCCCCACACAGGCATCCAGCTAGATTTCTGAGAGTTGTGCGCACTGATAGCCCACGATGGGACGAGACCTCGGTACAAGGCCTTTTTTCAATAGAGGAACTAGTAGAGGCAACGACAGTACCACTCCCAATTGGGCGACCGATACCACCATCCCCAGCCGCAGATGGTGCATGCCACTTGAGCACATTTCATGAGTTCCAGCTCTAGAGGCCACCTAGGTTAAGGGAGAGACGGACCCACAGGAGTCTTAGGATTGGAGGAGGCTGTGGTGAGAGTCTTCCGACTCGCAGGGACACCTGCCGATCTCATAGTGATCCTTTCCACCAGCCTTCTAATGGCAGTAGTAGGCAGTTGGTGGAGCTTGATGCTCCAGGTTCATGATGAGGTGATGCTTCTCTGGGAAATTTTCGAGAGCCTGTTTCGGGCAGAATTTGTCCCAACGAATCTTTGTGCAGGGCGCATACGTGAGCTTCTTCATCTGCAGCAGGGTAGCATGACTGTGGCTCAGTATTCAGCGAGGTTCACCGACCTCTCACACTACTCCACAGATATGGGGTGGAACCCTTTATTCAGGGCCTATACCTATGAGCAGGGACTCAGTAGGGAGATCAGGGCTTTGGTGATCTCACTCAGCATCCCGACGCAAGCGGGGCTGTTAGAGAGAGCCCTATTGGTGGAGAGTATCCTTGTTGATCAGTCACCAGTGGCGAGACCCACTACTAGTAATCACATAGACGATTATTCTGTAGCTAACAACAGACAAATGACATAGAGGTCCAAGAGGTCCAAACCTACTGGTGGTCGACTACATGACTCAGGATCGGTTGGGTGGGGCACCCAAAACAAAGCTATTTATTCTAGGAGCATGTAGTGTTATGCATGAGGCGGGCATGGTCAAATGGTTCGTGACTATCCAACTCGCCATTCGGATGATCAACATATGAGCGAAGGACTGCCCAGGAAGAGACAGAGGTTCAACCTAGGAGGTCTGTAGGGAGCAGGCTGATGTGGTAGAGGAGCTGGTCATGCAGTTGGTTGTGGGCGACGATTTGAGGTATTACCGCCACCACCACCAGGAGGTCCACCGTGACGGCAGGGAGCAGGTGGAATGGGGAGAGCTCAGCTCCAGGCAGCTGAGGGATACGATCACGACACTCCAGAGATGATACGAGGTATAATCTATGTCTACTCCACCATAGCTGTAGTAATTATAGACACATGTTTTAGTCATTATTTTATTTCCACTACCCTCGTTTGGAGCTTGGAGATTACGACGGAGTAGTTGGATCGATACTTACAGCTAGAGACTCCTACGACAGCAGATTCGATGATTACGCACTGGTGCCGGCAGTGTGGGCTTACTCTAGTTGGCAAGGGCTTCAGCTGTGATCTCCTAGTAGCAGCATCGAGGCCTTACGATGTCATCTTGGGGATGGACTAGTTATCTACGGTCTATGCTTAAATAGAATATATTAGGTGCAAGGTGCGGTGTGCCCGCATGTATGGGACCAAGTTTACCTTCACCGGTGATAAGGGAGAATTTGTAGTGCATGATGGACATACCCAAAGGAGAGTAAATCCGATCACTCATCATTTGGCTAGCCTTACCCTCAGAGTAGTTGATGTGGAGAGTCTGAGGTATCCTGTAGTTGAGGACCAGTACGTGGATGTTTTACCTGATGATGCTCCGAGTCTATATCCACATAAAGAGATGGAATTTTACTTTGATTCATACCCCAGGACGACACTGATATCTACACCAGCATATCGGATGGCTCCCGTAGAGCTTCGTGAGCTGTGGGTACAGCTAGAGGACTTACAAAGGAAGGGATTCATCCAGCCCAGTGTTTCTCCTTTGGTATCCCCAATTCTGTTCACCAAGAAGGTGGATGGGAGCTTGAGGATTTTTATTGACTATTGGCGCCTAAACCAGGTGACCATGAAGAACAAGTACCCACTCCTGAGGTTTGAAGACCACTTTGATCAGCTGCAGGGAGCACGGTGGTTCTCGAAGATAGACCTCATATTAGGCTATCACCAGCTTAGAGTACGAGATGAGGATATGAAAAATATGGCCTTCTGGTGTCATTATAACCATTACGAGTTCTTCGTTATGCCATTCGTCATGACCAATGCTCCAGTAGTGTTCATGGGACTCATGAACAGGATCTTTCAGCCCTACCATGATCACTTTGTAGTGGTCTTCATCGAAGACATTCTGATCTACTTGGCTACTATGGAGGAGCATGCCTATCATTTGAAAGTAGTACTAGACACACTCCAAGAGCACCAGATTTATGGTAATCTCTCGAAATTCCAGTTCTAGATCTGAGAGGTTCACTTTCTAGGACATGTCATATTGGAGGCTAGAGTTGCAGTAGATCCAGTGAAGATTGAGGTATTATTTTCTTGGGAGCCACCCAGGATTGTGGCGGAGGTACGATTTTCCTAGGATTGGATGGATACTATCGGATATTTGTGCCACATTTCTCCAGAGTTACAACACCACTATCAGCGTTGATGAAGAAGGGGCAACCCTTCATTTGGTTGGATAAATGCCAGCAGAGTTTTCAGGAGCTGAGGTAGAGGCTGACTAGTGCACCCATCTTAAGGATACCAGAGGAGGGAGTGGGGTACGTAGTCTACTGTGACACATCAGGGACTGGGCTTTGATGTGTCCTCATATAGGTGAAATCAAATATCACATATGGTTCTCAGTAGCTGAGGCATCACGAGCAGAACTATGCTACCCATGACCTGGAGATAGCAGCAGTGGTTTTCTCCTTGAAGATGTGCCGACACTATCTGATGGGTGAACATTTTACAGTGTATGTTGATCACAAGAGTCTTAGGTATATCTTCTCCCAGAAGGACCTGAACCTGAGACAACAATGTTGTCTTGAGTTCCTCCAGGATCATGACTTCATAGATTTTCTACACTCTTGGGAAGGGGAACATTGTAGCAAATGCACGCAGCAGAAGGTCATGTATAGAGCTGCTAGGTGAGGCGATGGAGAAGCTAGCCGCTTTGCATATATCCTTCATGGAATGTGATAAAGCAGCTTTCCTTCAGCCTCTTACAGTCACTCCCCCACTTCTTCATCGAGTTAGGGAGGCGCAACGTGGGGACACTGACTGCAAGGCTCGAACTGCTCAGATATCCACAAGGCAGGCACCTGATGGATTTTCAGAAGATGGGGAGCACGCCATCCTCTTCAGAGGACGTACAATTGTACCAGTGTCACTTCAGGAGGATGTGTTGAGGGAGTTCCACACATCCCCTCTTGCGGTACATCCAGGAGTGGTGAAGATGTACCAGGATCTTCGACGATAGCATTGGTGGCCAGGAATGAAGAAATTAGTAGCAGACTTTGTCTCTTAGTACCTCATTTGTCAACATGTGAAGGTGGAGCATCAGGTACCAGTAGGCTTGGTTCATCCTTTAGAGGTCCTAGAGTGTAAGTGGGATGGGATATCCATGGACTTCATGATTGGACTTCCATGTACATCCAGATGACATGACTTGATTTGTGTGATCATCGATCAGCTCACCAAGTCATCCCACTTCCTATCGATCAGAGAGCAGGGTTCAGTAGATGGATTGGGACGCCTCTATGTGCATGAGATTTTGCGGATACATGGAGTCCTCGATGACTGTCTTCGATTGTGATGCACATTTTAATTACCGACTATGTAAGGGGTTGTAGGACGCTTTTGGGACATAGCTTCGTTTGAGCACCGCCTTTCATCCTCAGATGGATGGCCAGACTGAGTGGACCATTCAGACCCTCAAGGACATGCTCCACGCTTGTGTCCTTGACTTCGGTCACGGTTGAGAGGATCACTTATCTTTGGTGGCTTTTCATACAAGAAAATTTATCACTCCACCATTGGGATGACACCCTTTGAGGCGTTGTACGTGAGACCTTGCAGATTGCCTTTGTGCTGGACTGACCCTAGGGAGTTAGCATTAGTGGGGCCAGAGATGGTACGAGCTACCATAGAGAAGGTACATATCATCCAAGAGTAGATGAAGACTCCACAGAGCAGGCAGAAGTCATATGCCGACAAGAGATGGAGACCTCTGGAGTTCGAGGATGGCAACCACGTCTTTCTACAACTCTCACCCAGACGAGGTCAACAGAGATTTGGCCAAGGAAACAAGCTATATCAGAGTTTCATCAGACCTTTTCAAGTCCTTAGTAGAGTTGGTGAGTGTCTTACCACTTAGATCTTCCACCTCAGTTGCACCGGGTGCATTATTTCTTCCACGTGTCCCAGCTAAGGAGATACGTGAATGACCATTCTCACATCATCAACCATGGAGAGCTTGATGTCGATGATGAGGTGACTTTTACGGAGGTTTCAATAAAGATTGAGGATCAGCAGGAGAATTTCCTTCATGGACGGTCGATACCTCGGGTGCACGTTCGCTGTCAGTATGAGAACCTCTAGAAGATCACATAGGAGTGGGAGGCTCAAATGCGTGCTCAGTACCCACACTTGTTCCCTTATTTTTGAGTTGTGTCTTATGGGGATGTAAAGCCTAAGGTGGAGAGAATTTAAATACCCGGAAATTCCATGTATTTTATTTAAATAAATGGGAATTTTAAGAGTCCACAAAAATTTACAGCGCGTGATTCTGAGGTCTGGAGTGCCTGGAATGAATTTCGGAACTTTTGTTCAGGTACGTTCAGTAAACGTGCGAGCAAGTTTTTTTAAATGTTGAACCAGTGCTAGGAATTGAAATCTGAGGGCACCCTTGAACTCGTAGCACTGGTATTCAATTAAGAAGACTTTCCCCTCGATGGTAGTTTGTTGATGGTGAAAGATAAATTTTGGGTTTTTCATGAAGGAATAAAAATAAAAAATATAATTGTGAAAAAAATTTATTTTTATTTGCAACACCCATGTGGGTGTTGGGAGGTGGGTCCACTGGAGCTAAACCTCCATGAAGAAGTTTAAAAGTGGGGACCACCAGACCTTAACCTCCCTTGATAGGTTATGGTGGTGGGGGTACTCAAATCTAAACCCCCTTTTTAATTCCTTGAACTCCCCTCTTAATGGGCGAAACCCCCTTGAAACTCCCACATTAATGTGGAGGAGGCCTCACATTAATTATGCCAATGCAAATACCTTTAATATTCCAACCCCCCTTTAATTAATTGATCCAACACATAAATTAATTAATTAAATTATTTTAATTTTTTCCAATGAACGTAAGAGAGGGGATAATCTATTATTTTGGAACTACATTACATTTTGAGGAATTGGGAGAAAGCCTATCTAATGAAGAACGCTTCCTCAAAGAAGAATGCCAACAAGTAACTTCTTCAACTACGATGAAACAAAACATGAGCCCAGGATTAGAGGTGTGTGGCGGATGAGACGAACGTCGATGACTTCACCCTCGTCCTCGCGCTAACATCATCAAGTGAATGAGGTAGGGGTTTATTTATATATGATTTTCTCTTTCCATGTTCTCCCCTTCTAATTATTTTGTGGGATTGGGGATAGAGATTGATGTGGAGTGTGGGAAATGATGTTTTAAAATATTTTCCATACACGTTAATGCTTTTTTCTATGTGCAGCGCTTGCTAACCCTCTAAACGCGGAGGGTGTGAGCCAAATGAACATGGACCGACCCCTATGGTGTTCTTCTTTGATGTGCTCTTCGAAATTGAGGAAGGAGATGAAGGTGATGACGGTGAAGAAGGTAACGAAGCCACCACCCATGGCCTCCATGATCCGCGCCTCCCCCGTTGTGTTCCGGTCTCCCGGTCGAACCGGCCCTGTGCCCTGGCTTCACACCCTGGCCGAACCACCCCGCGGCGCACTAGTCTACCAGTCGAACGGGCGCCATGCCCCTGTGGTGCTCTGACCTCCCGACTCCGCACCCCGGAGAATCCACCCCATGGCACACCGACCTCTTGGATGAATAGCCCCCGCGCCCCCATGGCACTCCGGCCTCCTGACCGAACCGGCCCCGGGCCCCCGCAGTGCTCCATCCTCCCAGCCAAATTAGTCCTGTGCCCCCCCTGTGCTTTGGCCTCCCCACCTAATCGGCCCCGTGCCACCGTGGTGCTCCGGCCTCTTGCCCGAATCGGACTCGTGCCCTCACGGTGCTCCGGACTCCCATCTGAACAGGCCTCGTGCCCCGGCCGAATCGCCCTTGTCGAGGCCCTCCGAGCCACCCCGGCTTGCACCGCCTGCCCACCCTCTGAGATGCCCCGCGGCCTCGTGCCCTCGTGGAGAATTCTGGCCGAGCTGCTCCAGTTCCATGTTCCATCGTGGCAATCTGAGGCGCCTATCGGTCCGACTGGGTCGGACCGGGTCGGACGGGACCCGGGCCCACTACGATCTATTTATCTTCTTTTGGCCATAACTTTGGTGGCAGACATTCGTTTGACGAAACGTCATCGAAGATGAAAATCTTGGAGCGAGACGGTCTCTTTGAGTGATACCCCACTGAGTTTTGGATTGAGATGGGGAATGGTCAGGTTGGATCGAGGATGAATCCAACCAGGCCCTCGGGACAAAAATGTTAATAACTCACAGACCGTGCATCTGATTGACGCACAGTTAGTTACGTTGAGACCCTTATGATGAGGCATACCTTTGAGATACTTCTTTGTGGGACTTCGTGGAAGTTGGAGTATTGAACAGTAGCTTTTGGAGTGGATTCTCTCAGAGACGAGCGAGCATAGTGAGGAGACCCAGTGGCTGGCTGAGACTTGATGACTGCTAACCATTTCGACTTGGAGTGACTCAACAGGCCTAGTGGGGAGCGCCTTGGTGACTCGGCAGACCCACGGTGGGGAGCGCCTGGGTGACATGGTAGACCCATGGTACTCGACAGCAGGATTACCTCAACAGGCCTTGAGGGGGAGCACCTATGTGTGACGCGGCAGACCCATGGGGGGGAGCACCTTTGTGTGATGCTGCAGACCCATGGTACTCGACAGGAGGAGTACCTCTATAGTCCAAGGTTAGTGGGAAGAACCTCTATTTGACGTGGTAATCCCAATGTACTTGATAGAGGAGGATTTCTTCAGCAGCCGAGGTGTTTAACATTGTGGTCAGAATGTTACTTGATACTACCCCTAGAATAAATCCTACTGTGAGCTGAGTCAGAACCTCTGTGTTTTGCTCATGATTGAGATGGATTAATTGAAAACATAGGTATATGTATGGGAATGTACCTAAGTAAGGTTATCTGTTTATTTCAAACTTTGTGTTTTATCGTTGTTAAATTTTGTGGGACCTAGATGGTCTCGGGGTCCCTACTGAGTATCGTTGTACTCACCCCTGCACAGGCTATGCCCGCACCTTGTTGTGTTGGATGTAGATGAAAGCCAAATCTGAATGAGGCCAAGAGTACTAGGACTGGATGGTACTTAGAGGTGGACCTTACGACGAGTCTGTACACGGAGGAGACAGACAGATGAGGAGTATGGAGGATGCGATCTCTATCTACCCTTCAGGTATGAACCTTGGAGGAAAACCTAGTGACTGACATTCCCATTTCTTCAATTGTATTGTATCACAGTTGTACTTGTACTTTCTAGTTGGGCTTGGATTCTGGCATGTTGTACTTTCAACACTCATTTATTATACAGTTTACTTGGTGTTTTTTCCAGTTTTGTGATTACTTGTGTGTGTTTTTACAGGTTATAAAGGCAATACCTTCCCAGTTTTAGGGAATTATGCCTTTGGTGCTAGTCGCCAGCCCCTGGCCTATGGAAGGCGGGCTTGGGGTATTCAGGCCACATACCATGGGGGACGGGTCATGATAGGAGAGTTGGTGGCCTTTTATATGGAAGAGAGGAGACAAAATTGGCATTTTTCAAAACAAGTTAAACTTTCCAATGTTTTACCCTAAAAAAGACATCCAAAACTAACGGATCTCAATAATTTCTGGTTTATGGTATATATATTTCCATAAAATGGGTTTTTTTAGGTTTATAGGTTATTTAGGCTATAATGTTGAAGGTTTATTCCCTTGTTAAGATTTTTTTTACCTTAATTGTTGTAATTAATCTTTATCACATTCACTAATCTTGTTTGTCAAATTTAATCTTTATATAATTAGACTATAAAAATCATACAATTTAAAACCATTCATTCCCAATTTTATAAATTCAATTCAATGAATATATAATATTAAATTTAATTCTAATATCACCGACATGGCAAGAAAGCGAGTTTTTAAAGTGAGACTGCTCAAAATTTCATAATACTTTTATATATAATTTCAATATAAAAATATTAAAATGAATTTAATTGGATTAATATATTTATAATTTATCTTATTCAAATTTGAAACTAACTTATAATATAATTTTACAATATAAATAAATTATTTTAAAAAGTATTTTTGTATTAAAATTTAGTATTTTTCTTTATTCATCCAAAAATAAAGTTTCATAGAAAAATCCCAAAACATAACCCTAAGATAATTTAGACACTATGAATTAAAAAAAGATATTAATTTTATCAAATTAAATTTCTAAAAGTGTCTAATATTAATTTTATTATTGTTTAAATAAGGACATAAAAATTAGTTGTTTTGAGAAAATAGTATTTTTAAACATTTGAAGACTTTTTCCCTAAATTATATTTTTCATTATCACCATTATGAATAATATTTGAAAATAACTTATTATTATTTATATGAATACATTTAATTTCAAGGTTATAATAATAGTTTTTATTTAATTATAATAATAACATGATGTTTCACTGAAACTTAGTGTTTCATTTAATGCACAAGAAGTTGATATTGCATGTTGGACAACCCAAGTCGGTGTTGTGTGTAGTCCATGCTAATTCAATGTTTCATGTACTGAAAATTTATCTTGGGTTATCTTATAGTGAATTTTTAAAATGATGTAGTTTACAAGGAAAGAATGTCTTGGTGCTTTTATATTACACAAACTATATTTAGTGTTACGTGAAATGAAAAATATCTAAAAAATGTTACATTAATTAAAAAAAACTAGAAAAAGCTTAGGGTTTTACATCATACCCCCTTAAAATTAAGTTCAACATTGAAATTCATCTGGTTTATTAGTTTTTTAATACTTTAAATTCAAATTCATAGAAATCCATATCATAAAAATGAATAATAAAAATTCCTTTTAAATTTTTTTTTGAAACATAAAAGGTTCCCAAAGAAACACTTCATTAGTCTTATACATAAGAGAACATATATGGGAAGTGAAAAAATAGGAATGCAATAGAAATATAACTTTCATGTTCTGGGGGAGAGTTATAGAGGACAATGTTATGATAAAGATGACAATGAAAAATCCATTAATCCATAATGACCTAAGGGAAATTTTAATTTTTTGGAAAATAAGGTACTAGGATAAATATTTTTTCAACATTGTTTTCATTAAATTGAGTAAATATTTTAGTATCTATAAGGAAACACATTTATTTTATTTTATTCCTTTTCAAAATTAAAATATCACCCTTTGGTTTTTTGTTGATCAATTTCTGATTTATCTCTTATTCCAGGTAATGATGGTGAATTTTTCATTCCTAAAAAACTAAAAAATCATAAGATACATAAATATAATTATAAGTAATATCATCTACCTTTAATTAAAAATATATATAAATATTTATCACAAGTTATCCAATATGCATAAATTCACGTATGACGAGATATCACTTTAATATCACAAACTTAATCTGAAGTTCAAATTAATCCCTTTCATAAATGTTTAACCTTGTAACCCTTATAGAAGATGAAAATATAAAACATTAGAAATAAGGTAAAAAATATATCATAACATTGATCCCCATATCAAAAAGTAGCTCTTGGTTTTCATATTCCAAGCATGTGAATACAAGCATCATATATTCTCTTGAAACCTGGTAACAACATGAATTACTATAAATACATTTGTAAAACATGAATGATCCCTAATTCTAAAGATTACAAGACATATTCCATAATTATAATAAGTTGTAAACATCATCCATTATAACATATACTACATTATTGAGAATTATTTTATCACTTATGAGGTATTCAGTACTATTAAATTTTCTTCTTCATATCCAACATATCTTTATGAAAACATTATTATCTCAATATCATGAATAAATTTAATATTAGAGTACATTAATCAAATTATCACAATTATATGAATTCCCTTTCCTAATTTACTAAAAAAAATCAATATATCCTACTAAACTACTTATACTAAAAATACTTATATATTCCATGATTAATAATCATTGAATTTAAAAACATATACCCTTCAATCAAATAACTTTTTTCTTAAACCATTATAAGGGATTCATTACATTATTAATTAATACTCTTTGTCCAATAATATGTAATACAAATAATTTATTAAGGTTCCTCAAACTCAATCTAATTATGCTTCCTATATTTAATGTAAACAATACTGGAAGAACGTCTCATTCCTTTTCCATGTCGATTGCGGTCTCTTTATCTTTAGAAGTATGACCAATACTTGTAGAAAATCCTGATTATCTTTATGATATTTCCTATCTATTTTCATCAATATGATACTTTCCATATCTAAAACAACCCAGTTGCATCTAGTTCACACCATTGACTAAAACCAGAAAGTATAGAGTGAGGAACACTTATCACAGTGGAAAACCACATAATCAAGAAAAGGAATTACTAACACGATGTAAAAATAATGACACATTCTTTAATATATGACAACTTAGGATTGTCCTATGTTATTCATATCCAACTTTTTTTTAAATCCTTTATTATGGTTCATGAATATAATTTCAAATCCCAAATCATATAACTCATGAGTGTTAAACTAGGTGTGCAGTAAGATCCATTGTTGTGTACCAGGATACATGGAGTCAGGACAGACACACTATGTCAGAGTTGTTACTTATAGGTACATATCTTCAATATCCAAATACACTTATTGTATCCAGATATTTATGTATTTCTAGGAAACCAATAGATATATCCTTTACTAATATTCCCATACATTTTCTTATACTTTTACTTATCCTATGACTTATCCTTAGACTTTACCATAAGGTTCTCAGTAAGGTTTTCTCAGCCTAGATTCTAAAGGTTAACAAAAACTCTTCTCTAATACTAACTATATCGAACCACTATTTTCATACATTAACATTACATAACTTTTGAGGAATACTTAAATACAATATAGAAACAGTTTCCCAGAGAGCATATTAGTCTAGTACTGTTGGAATCATAGAAATAAAATCACGGGTACATAAGTGAGATACATTATCTATCACTAGGTTCTTCTTGACTAGATTTCTTAATAGGAACATAAAACATAATACATATATTCATACCATGAGGAAAGAAACATAAAAAGGGGTGAGATTAGATTCTCAGTAAGGGTATTTAAGGAATACATGTAAGCATAAACATGATCATAAAATTATTTGAATTTGATCATAACATTATAATATTAGACCATGCATTTCACATGATAATAAACATGAATCATTTAATAAATAATAGTTGTTCGTAAGGATGGAATCATTAGGAAATAAATAATATATTCCTTGGAATCTTAACATAGGAATAAGACATGGAATTTTGGAAGACACATTATCATATAATATGATTTACAAAGCATTAAAAGAATCACTGTCAAATTCATATTAGTGTTATCTTGGTAGAAATGGTTCACTCCCATATCCATTGGAGTATCATGAGATCACTCCCCATACCAACTTGGTAGTCATGGTCCACTCTCAGGGGCATCTTTTTTGTTAAGCTTCACTATCAAGACCATCTTATTCTATCTCGTGAGATATAAATCATTACCCAATGCACTAGTGGGAGATATAGGTTCCCCCATCTCATAATTAAATCATATATAAATTTTCTGTGATATCATAAAAATTAATCACAACATGATCCATGATATGAAAGTTTTATCACAAAAATGTAATATTTTCATAACCTGGGGAAAATAGACAGGTTTCATAATCATTTTATGAAACCATAATCATGAAATAAAATGGGATTCATAGACATATAGACCGTTAAAGAGAAATATATTTCATAAACATGGACCCCTTTAAAGAGAAACAATATTTCATAAACATATAACCTAAGAAAGAGAAATATATTTTATAAACATATAACCTGTGAAATAGAAATGGGTTTCATTAATGTTATTCCATCAAAATATAAACCATTCTTAGAAATAATATAAATAGAATAATTTAATCATTTCCCTAGAATGGAAAGAGTAACACCAAAATATTCCATCTTTTATGGGAAATAAGTTTGAAATATTTTTTATAAAAATTTCATGAGGAAATTTCTATTTATGTATTGAAACATGCCTTTTAAAACCCAAGAATTTTTTGAATGAATTTTTCTAGGAAAATAACTTTGAAAACTTATAAAGAATTATTTTAAAATAATAAATCCCTTTTAAAATCAATTTTCACTGAAAATTATATTTATATATCAGTATAATATTTTTTAAAACATGATTTTTGATATTAAACATATTTCTGACTGAAGAGAGATATACAGTTTGATTTTTTAGAAAAACATTTTCAAAATTATATTAAGTACCAAAGAGTGGGAAAATGGTACTAGTACATGGATATATCTTCAGTAAATAGAGGAAAATATAACCCATTAGTGTTATTGAGATATTAATCATAATATTTCATTAATGGAAGCATAATCATAATTAATCTTAATAAATAATAAAACTATTTTAATAAACTCTTACCATATAGTAACTTGGGATCATACTATCTATTTAGGAAAATGGAATTACATGAACTTTAAAATATGAAGAAAATAAAGAGATTCATGATATAAAATTTAAAATCGATATATATAAACCCTTTAAAAGAACATATGTTCTTAAGAAAACATGTGTCTCAAAGATGGAAAATCGAGACAAAACTATCTTACCATTTTCGTAACTTTTGGAGCATAAACACCATGGAAGAAAGTTCATAGAATGAATATGTAAATAACCATAAATTAATTAATAATAATCATATAATACATTCCTTGGAACTATATTTACCACACAAACAAAAGGAGTGATGAACATGTAATGTATCCCACGGATATAAAAAGTGAGATGAAATTCTTTTACCTTATGTGAGGAATTTAATAATACACATAAATGCCTCTTATATAATAAGAATAAGTTTATTTTAAATTTATCATAGAACCATGTTCATATATATAATTCCATATAATATTTTCATATGACCTTCTATTACCCTTTTATTAACAATTCCATGTTAAAGTAGCATTTTAGGTAATAACCACTTTGTTTACCATATGTGTTTTGACTTTTCATTACTGATTTTCTTACTTCAATCATGATTTAAATATGTAAATAATTTAAAAAATTAATTATATATCAGATATATTTAGTACATATAAATTTAAATAATCTATAAAACATAGATATATTAAGTGTAATTCCTTATTCACAGAGACGGTAGGCTTTACATATGCTTGATTGAGTTTCCATTTTCATAGATTATTGAATGAAAGATGGTAAATGAAATATATGTATAAATGTATATAATATCATTAAAATATAATTATTATGTCATATATATCATATAATTTTAATAAATGTATCCTTAATACATTCCATGTAAATTGTGAATGAATCACATCACTCGTAAGAGGCGGCCGTCCACACTTCCACAAACAAAGTTATTGTTTTTACACATATCAGAAAGAATGAAGGTTTGAATTATATAATAAATAAATAAGTATAAATAAATAATAAATATCATATATATCATATATAATCAAGTCTCTATCATAATTACTAACCACAAATGGTTTAAATGGTTAAACAAACAACATCGTTTTGTGAGGCGATAGTTCACCGCACACAAGAACGATCCATTTGTTACACATTAGATAGAAGTGTAACATCCTAAAATTTTATAGATTCCTATTGGGAATGATTTAACTTTTTTTTTGTTTTTAAGTACCGTTTATTATAGTTATGAATTGGGGTGAGTTTGGGTGGAATTTCAAGAAATATTTGAGAAAAAGCGGATTGTGCACGGTTGGCGCACAATTTGAGTAAATTGTGCACCCAACCCATCTTACCATGTGAACCTAAGTAGAGGGGATCCACACGGATGGAGAAAATTTTAATAAACCATGCATCCAAACCTAGGTAACCGTGTGACCCTTTATAGTGAGGTCTGCCTAGTTGGCGCACGGACTACCCAACCATGTGCCCCTCCCCAAGAAACCATGTGCACAGTTTTTTAATACACAAAAAAAATATTTTAAAATATCTTGAACCACTGAAACATCTTGTATTTGACCTTGGATCAGGAATAAAAGTTTTTGGGAAATTATAGATCTTTATAGAGGGGTTCCAAGGCCGTATGACCACCATTCTTCAATATTTAAAGATCGAATTGAAGATCCCATCTTATCCCGATAAGTGGATCTCATCCCGATGATTTTCTCGATATTTCTTCTCTCCTTCCTTAATCATTGGGTGGAATTGATCCTTTATTTTTATAGATATAAAACATTTTTGGTGATATATAGATCATCGATTATAGATATAGATCTAGATTTATTATATCTTGATATCCTTGATCTTGATTTAGGGATCTAGATCTGGAACTCATATCTACAACATTGTGCTGGTTTGATTTTGGGGATTTCCATTGAAAAAATGTCCATCAATGAATTGAGGTATATGGTCTAAAATATAATTCCCATATTCATCTAATTTATGTGTGTTTGAGAACAATTGTAATTACTACCATTACTTATAAATTGAATTCCTAAATTGGGTTAATTATGTTGACCAATTAATTTATCGATGCATTATTGAACTAAATGATTAATTGAGGAATTAATCATGGGAATATGGGGCTATCATATTGGATAATTAATATGAAGAAATTTATTATGACATTTGGAGAATGCAATCTAGATAATTAATCTGAGGATTAATTATGAGATATTAAAATGGAAAAATTAAGATAATTAATTGTGAATTAATTATGTTCTTATGATAGTATGATCCAGATAATTAATTTTGGAATTTATTATGAATATTTGAGATTTATAATAAGATAATTAAGCATTTAAAATTAATTTTGATATATGAATTTTTTATTTATTTATTAATTGATTATTTAATTAATGGTATTGTTGTGCTTAATTAATTGGGGATCTAATTAAGGATATTGATGTATTTACTTAATTGTTGAATTGGTAATGGAATTGATGTGGACAATTAATTAGGAATTAATTATGTGAGTAAATGATTGGTAACATGGTTATTCAATTAAGAATTACTAATGGTTACATGGTTATTGTACTTATGAGTAAATGAATGGGAACACAATCAATCAAATGAGAAGTATAAATGATAACATGGTCATTAAAATTATGAGTAAATGAATGGTAAGATGTTTATTTTATTTAGAAGTAAGAATGGTAACATGGTCATCTTACTAATGAACTTTTTGTTGGTAAATTTGGAATTGATTGGTGAATTTAACGAATAGTAATAAATTCACTTTGAGATATATAATCACATGATAATACTTCAAATTCCAACATGAGTCGAATTAGGTACCAAGATATCTTATCAAGTTTTAATTCTTCTAGCTCTAACATGAGTCAAAGAAGGTATTAATATATGACATTACATGAGGAATACTTTACGCTCCAGTACGATATGAAGTCAGTATTGAGGTACATGTATCCCTAGGAACCCTAGAGTTAATATGACTAAATAAAGATTAAATGATAATTTGATAACTATTTATTTATGCATTGTATTATTTTATTTATAGAAATGATTACACTACATTTTGAATGGAATTTTTTTAGACATCGTTGGTGGTGTCCTACTGATTTTTACTCACACCCAACTCAGGATAACTGATCGGTACCCAAATTGATTTAACTATTGTGGGATAGGTTAATGGCAATGGCCCTAGATTAGAATGCGGATTATAGATGAATCTTATACGAGGGAAAAGGACATGGTTCAGGGCCTAGTTGAGATTCATTAGTGTATTTAATTTTATTTTCTTTTTAGTCATTTGACACTTATATTTTCATTGCATGTTTTACCTTTTAGTTGAATATTGTACTTGATTTTTTAGTTATCTTATGAAATTAGTATTGTTGTGGTCATATATTCTTCTGTATTTTTTATCTATTTTTGATGGAATTTTACTCTAATAAATAGGGTATATTCTCACCATGATTGACTTACCAGACACTTTCTACTAGTCAGAAACCTATGGTATAATGGGAGGTGCGCCTGAGGTCATGTGACCGACCGGCTTGGGGCACTAGGTGTGGCACCTAGGTAAGAAAGTTACAAAGTGGTATTATAGGACCGATTTTCTTTTTTCTTTTTTTATTAATATTTAGGGAATGGTATAAAAATACAAGTAATATTTGTGGATTTTTATTGAGCTCATTCATAGAAGTTGCAAACCCATGTATGAGAGAAAACCTGAGTACTCATGGTGGGATTATTGTTAATTATGTTTGTTGTTATAGTTGAATATTATTTCACCCCTAGGTGACATACTTGTTGTGTGGTGTGTTTATTGTTTCTAATAATTTTTTGAGTATTGGTTTGTGGCTCAGAAGGGAATGAGATTTGAGTCTGTATTCCTTATTCTAGGAACTCATGGTTATTGTGGAACATATCTTTTTGGGAACTCACGAGAACATGGGTTATGGGTAAGTTGTGAACATGAACTATTTTTCATATTTGTGATATTGAAAAGAAAAATGGTGCCTAACATGAATTGAGAAAGGTTTAAAAATGATTCCAAATGAGAATAATTGGGTGTCTAATTGAGAAAATTGTTTATGATAGTGTATTTTCCCTTGTTAACCAAACCTTAAGAGTAGGATGGTTAAGGGTAGTGATATAGCCTCTATTCTAACCATGTGGCAATATGTGGGAAAAAACATTTTGGGACCTATTATGTTTATTAATCTTGGATAAATTTTATAAGGTTGTGTTTTGATTCCTAAGGAATGTGTTTGTAATTGTAGAGAATATGTCTCTAAGAAATTTTTTGAGGGGACAACTGATGGGCATGTCAAAGAACGGTCTTCCAGTCAAGGAACTTGAGGCACCGATGTTTCCAGGCGAAGATTAAGGGGAGAAGTTATGAGATAAATTTGTGAATTTTATGAAATTCATCGAATGAGAACTAGGGTTGGTTATGAAAAGCATGTTTGAGTTGACAAGTGAGTTTCTGTTGGAGCACCCACAAACATTTACTAGAGAGGACGGTCTTGAGAGAGACGAATTCTGGGTTGAGTCCATTGAGAAAATACTTGAAAATTTGGATACTTTGGATGAGAGGATGTTCACGATGGCTTAATATATTCTATGGGGATTAGCGAAGCACTGGTGGGATATTTAGGTTAGAACTAGTAAACTAACAGTATGTTTGGAACAACTTCTTGGAGAGGTTCTCAAAACACTTAAATCTAGAGATGCTGAGACTAGAGAAAACAATATAATTTTTGAATCTGACCTATGAGAGAATGTCTATGATGGATTATGATGGATTATACATTGATCTTCAATGCTTTTCTTCAGTTTTAATAGGATATGATGTATCTATGATGCACCACTTTCAGGACAGACTTAAGTGAGAGATTAAGTACCAAGTAAATCTTTTCTAATTAAAGAAGTTTGCTAAAGTTGTGGATTAGTCTCTCTTTGATGAAGAGAACACGAGGTAGAATTACACTACTGGACATGTAGTATTTACTATAAAATCAGGATGCGTGACTTCTGATAGAAGTAAGCATCATTATGATAACTTTAGTTAGGAAAGTAGGATGCAGAGTACTCATAGAGGAGGGTCAGTTAAACAAGAACTTAATGGGGTGATCTTTCATCGGCGTGGTAGGTTAGGACACTATCATTGACACTGTCCCCATCCACCAATATAGTGTTAGTATTGTTGAAATATAAGAAATCTATAGAATTTTTGCAGGTCACAACGGTGGAATAGTTCCAAGGGAGCAACTGGGTAGAGTCCGAGTATGAGAATGGGATCTTCTACACCATATCGGTATGGAAGAATATTTCTACTAGACAAAGAAGAAGAGGTAGTGAATGTTGTTCTATATGGATAGAGAACCCTCATCAACAGAGTGGTGATACTCAGGGGAGTTAGACAACATCACAAGGAAGAGGGGAAGGATAGTTATATGCACTTTAACCCACACTTGTGGAGAGTGAGGCTGGGCCTTTAATAGTTAGTGATACTATTCTATTAGTTTATACTTTATCTAGTTCCTAATTTAATACTGCTTCCTCTCATTCCTTCATATCTGTGAAACTTGTTAATGGTTTGAGCATAGTTGTTGAGTTCTTGGGTGGTTCAATGATAATAGAAACACCATTAGTAGTATGGGCTAGAGACATCTATTTGTGCAAAGGATGTTGTCTCAAGATTAGGGAGTATAATTTTCTATGGGATATCTATATTCTTGATATGTAAGTATTAGAATTAATTATTGGTATGGACTATCTAGTCACATAATGAGCACATGACAACTGTTACTATAGGAGATCTACATTTAAATCTCTTAAGGGTGACCCGTACATTCACCATGGAGAGTAGAATATCCAGGAAGGCAGAGTTGGGCCAATTAATCATCAAATGGAAGAGCTCACAAAACATGTTTCAAGTCTATTGCTAAATGATGGGGTGTTATTAAATATGTACTTCCACCAGTAGTATAACATTTTTAGGATGTCTATCTTGAAGACTTCTCAAGGCTACCACTTGAGATAGATATTGAATTCATTATTTAGATCATGTTGTGGGTTGATCCAGTATCTATTCCACCATAATGAATGAAACCAATTGAGCTTCTGTAGATCAAGAATCAGTTGGAGGAGTTGAAGGATAAAATATTTATCCATGAAAGTATGTCGCCTTTGGGATCATCTTTTTTGTATGAAAGGAAGGATGATGAGAGTTTACATTTTTGTGTCGATTACTGGATGTGGAATAATATGACTCTCAACAACTAATATCCTATTCCATGTATCAAAGAACTTTTTGATCACTTAATGGGGAATTCAATGTTATCAAAGATCTATTTAATATCAAGGTATCATCAATTGAGTGTATAGACTTCTAATATATCGAGGACTGATTTTAGAAGTACGTATGGAATTTAAGAGTTTGTAGTAATGCCTTTTAAGATAAAAAATTATCCAGCAATGTTTACGGCTTTGATGAACAAGATATATCTCCCATACCTAGATAAGTTTTTTGTAGTATTTGTTGATGATATCTTTGTGTAATCCAAGACTCATTACAATCATTCCCAAAATCTTGACATTGTTCTGAGAAGATAGAGAGAGTATCAATTATGAGTATATGAGAGGATCTCATGCGATAATTTCATGCCTCGAAGTGGGTGGTACATCTAGGTGTGACCAAAATGTACCATTACCTACAATGAAAATTTTGGTGGTTGGAAATGAAAATAGAGATAATCAAGTTTGTGACAAGATGCTTCACCTCTCAACAGGTAATGATAGAGCATCAATGACCTGGTGGTTTATAATAGCCATTGCCTATTCCCGAAAAGACGTGATATGGCGTGAAAAGGGACATTGGGGTATGTCATCCAAATATGATTAGGAATAATTATTCTATTTGTGGCATTTTGGATTTAACAACAATGTTAGCACATTTCTTTCCTATAAGGGAAACCTTTAATATAGATTATTTGGGAGAACTCTTTGTTTGGGAGATAGCCCGTCTACATGGGGTTCCATGAAATATTGTTTCATATCATGATTCATGAATTAATTCACGCTTCTAAAAGGGATGGAAGAAAGATATTGGTAGATATGTCTTATTGTGTACGACTTTCCACCCAAAAATAGATGGGTAGTCAGAGTGTACTATATAGGTGCTTGAGGATATGTTGTGGGCATGTGTGCTTGACTTCGGTGGGTCTTTAGAGAAGCACTTGGAATTAGTGGATTTATCCTAAAACAATTTTTATCAAACAAATATACATACAAAACCATAAAATACTCTTTATGGTAAGTCATGTAGATCACCACTATGCTGGATTGAAGCAGGTGAGTTAGAGTTGTTGGTACCGAGTCTCTTGTTGGAGACATCAGAGTAGGTGCAGTTGATTCGATAACATATGGCTATGAATCCAAGTACGAAGAAGTTGTATGCTCATATATCAAGATAATACCTAGATATTATATAGTGTGATCATATATTCCTTCATGTGTCTTCTAGGTTTGGTCACCAATGGATATGGTAGAAGGTAAAGTTTTCACCTAGGTTTGTTTGATGATTGAGGTTTTGGAGAGAATTGGGCAAAGGGTGAATCAATTGGATCTTGAAAAAAAATAATTTTCAATTCATGATGTATTCCATGTGTCAAAACTATGACGAAATTACCCTAACCATTCTCATGTGATCAATATGGATAAGGATGACCCTTGATAGATACATCCTTCAAGGATAATCTGATATGCGTATTGGGTTACAGTGAGAATGTGTTTCTAGGAAAGATCGTGCCAATAGATCATGTGATATGGATGCATGAATGTGTGAAATAGTAAACATGGGAAAGGGAAGAAGACATGAGGTATCAATGTCGCAAATTTTTTTTGACTTCGAATCTTAGAAAAACATGGAATCATAGCTCAAGGATGATCTTCCATAAGTCGAGGATATTATAAGACCCCAAACTTTTCTGGAGTTATATTGGGCATGATTTTGGGTACTTTGTGTTGTTTTAAAGTACCATTGATTGGAGTTATGACTTGGGTTGTGTTTGGGTGGTGTTTTAATTTTTTTTGGAAAAAATGGGAATGTGCATGGTTGACGCAAGGTTAGAGTAAACCATGCACCCAACCCAGCTAATCATGTGGACCTAGGAAGAGGGGATCTTAATGGCATGCGTATTGCTTGAAAAACAATGCCACGAAAACCAGGTAATCATGCGACCCTAGATTGTGAGGTCCATAGTTTTGGTTCATATTTTTTTAACTGTTCTCCCCTCCCTATGAAACCATGCTCATGGTTTTTAATTACATGAAAACTAATTTTAAAATCCCCCAAATCCTCAAAAAACCTCTTGTTCAACATTGGTTCAAGACTAAACATTTTTGGGAAATTCCAAATCATTACGAAGGGGTTACAAGTCCGTTTGGCCTACAATATTCAAGATTCAAAGCTCAAATCAAAGATACGCTATTATCCCGGTAAGTTGATCTCATCCTGATGCCTGTACCAATCTTTCTTCTCTCTTTCCTTGATCGTTTGGTGGAATTTATCCTATGTTTTATAAATATAATCCTTTTATTATATGTATATATAGGATTATAGATCAAGATCTATATTTATTAGACCTTGATATCCTTTCTCTTGATTTAGGGATTTATATGTGAAACTCGGATCTACAACGTTGTGTTGCTCATATTTTGGGGATTTCTATTAAAGTAATGTCCATCAACGAATTAAGGTAGGTGGTCTAAAATATAATTCCATTAGTCATGTATTTGAGGCTTGTATGAAAAATTCTAAATTTTTTATAATTCCTTAGCAACTGATTTCCAAAATTGGGTTAATTAAGTTGACCAATTGATTTATCGAAGAATTGTTGAACTAAATAATTAATTGAGGACTTAATCACGAGACTAAGGGGACCTCCTATTAGATAATTAATTTGGAGCAATTTATTATGATATTTGAAGAATGCCATCTAAATAATTAATATGGGGATTAATTATGAGATATTGAAATGGATAAATTGAGATAATTAATTGTGAATTAATTATGTGCTTTTGATATTATGATCTAGATAATTAATTGTGGAATTAATTATGAAGATATGGGATTTAGAATGAGATAATTAATTTTAGAAAATTAATTATGGGATATGAATTATGTTTTTGATTAATTAATTAATTAATTAATGGAGTTTTTGTGCTAAATTAATTGAGTAAATAATTAAGGATATTGATGTATTTAACTAATTGTTGAATTGTTAATGGGATTAATGTGGATAATTAATTATTAATTAATTTTTCGAGAAAAGGAATGAGAACATGGTCATTCAATTGAGCATTATTTATGGTAACATGGTCATTGTACTTATGAGTAAATGAATGAGAATATAGTCATTTAAATGATAAGTATAAATGGTAACATGGTTATTGTACGTATGAGTAAAATAATAGGAACATGATTATTATTTTGAGAAGTAAATATTATAAAATGGTCATATTACATATGATTTTGTTATTGGTAACTTTCGTATTTATGTGTGAATTTAAAGAATAGTAACAAAGGCCCTCTAAGATACGACCTCCAATGATAATACATAGAAATTCGACATGAGTCGAATCAAGTACCAAGATATCTTATCACCTTTGAATACATAGAGGTCCAACACGAGTAAAAGAAGGTATTCAGATATGATATTACCTTAGGTAATGCTTCCGGATCCAATATGAGATGAAGTTTGTATTGAGGTATGGGTATCCCTGGGAACCCTTGAGTTAATATGACTAAATAAATAACAAATCATAACGTGAAAACTGTTTATTTATGCACTGTCTTCTCTTCTTTATATAACTTCATACACTACATTTTTATTAGAATTTTTTTATATACTATTGGTGGTGGTGTACTAAGTTTCACTAACACACTACTTGGGCTCCCTTATCGATACCTGAATAGACTTTACTATTGGAGGATAGGTTAAGGTCAAGGGAAATAGATTAGAATGCTGATTGGGGATTAAGATTGGATGAGGGAACCAGACATGGTTTGGGACCCACTCAAGAGTCATTAGTGTCTTTATTTTTATTCATGTTTTTAGGCACTTTGACACTTATATTTTTATCTCATGATTCCCTTTTAGTTGAATATTGTACTTGTTGTTTTGGTTATCTTATGAAATATGTAATGTTCTGGTGATATATTATTCCTCACTTGTTATATATTTTAGATAGTGTTTTACTCTAATAAATCTTGGTATAGTGTACCCGTGATAGACTTACAAGACCCTCACTTCAAGTCAGAAGCCTTTGGCATATGGGGAGGTGTTCCTGAGGTCATGTGACCGAATGGGTCATGGTATTATGTGTGGCACCTAGATTGGAATGTTATAGGAAGTTTATGTAAGTGATGGTGAAAACCTTAACATAATAACATCTCATTATATTAACCATACTATATATATTAGGTGTGAATAGAATAATACTAATTTTGGCTGTGGAGAAAAAAAATAAAATAAGAGATCTTGAGGATGGATGTTACCTCTTGTTTGATTAACGCCATTTGGTTTTCAACAAAGGGATTCCTTGGTTAGAACTATGACCAAAAGGAGGATTCAAGGATTGTTTTAGGGATGTTGGGAAGTGTATTTGGCAGATCATGTATGACACTAAGTGGTTTTAGAGGTATCAATATGGGGGATTTATGGTGGCATTTTATATGGAAGGGAGGGGAGACACTTCATATTTTAGAAAATGAGTTAGGTGTTCCCATGTTATTACCTGAAAAAGTCATAAAACCCAAAAATCCCAATAATGGAAGTTTTATGGTAGAAATATAGCTATAAAATTGTATTTGAGAAAGTGAATAGGTCATTTGGGTCTTCAATTTTATGATTTATTCCATTGTTATGTTAAATTTTACCTCAATCACTATAATTAATCTCAATCACTTTCACTAATTTTTTGGTAAAAAATTAAGTTGATATTATGAGACAATAAATATCATACTGATTACAACTATTTATTTTCAGTTTTCAAAAAATATTTTATAAAATCAGAAAAATGAAGTTTAATTCTAATCTTAAAGACATTGGGAGAAAGCAGGTTTTTAAAGTGAGAATGTTGACAAAGTTCATTAAGCTTTTATATAGAAATTAGAAATAAAAATAATAAAATGACCTAAATTAAATTAATATATGTATAATTGATCTCATTTTATATTAAATAAAATAAAAATATAAATTATCATTAAAAATAAATTTTATGAAAAACATGTTTTTAATAAAAATTATGTATTTTTCAGTATTCATCAAAAAATGAAGTTTCTCATTAAAATCCTAAAAAATTCTCCCTAACCTAATTTCAAAATTATTAATGAAAAAATAATATTATTTTTATCAATTTAAATTTCTAAAAGTGTCTAAAAATAATATTATAATAGTTCATATAAGGATATAATAAGATCTTCTTTTGAGAAAATAGTATTTTAAAGCATTTAACGGCTTCCCGAAAACAATTTAGTTTTCATTATCACCATTTTAAATAATATTTGAAATGTATTTATTGGTATTCATATTAATATATTTAATGGTTATGATATTATTATTTTGTTTAAATTATAATAATAATAATAATATTTTTTGTAGAAACTGAGTGTTTCCTATAACGCACGCCAAGTCAGTGTTGCTTTTAGCGCAATCGAAGTTGGTGTTTCATTTAGCAGAAGCTATTGTGGCGTTTCATGTAGAAAAATCATATCATGGGGTATCTTATAGAGAAATATTAATATAGTATTTTGTACAAGGTAATGCTATCTTAGTTATTTCATATAACAGAAGCTATATTCGATGTTGGGTGAAATGAAAAGTAACAAAAAAGATTAAATTAATAAATAAAATTATTTTACAAAATCTCAGGGTGTTACACACATCCACATGAAGATATATATACATGGAAAAATTTTCTAGGAAAACCACATAGTCTCTAAATCACTCCAAATTAATGATATTTCCATATATTTAGAGTTATCCCTAGAATCTATAATTAGAACATGTTCTCGAATCAATGATTTCCTAAATATATATCTTGAGGATTATGTTAAGAAATCTCTATTACTAACGTTAACAACACAGACTATAATATCCCAGAGCAAGGGGTTACATTATTATAATAGAAAAAGATAAAAGAAATCACATTATGATATACCATATATTTAATTATTCTTGGGAAAACTATAAATGTACATGAATCTAAAATTAAATTTAAAAACATTAAATAAAATTTAATATTTTTATTTCATAATAGTATTATTCTCTCTAGCATATCCATGTACATAATTATAACTATGATTCCGATCATCCAATGAAAAGGAAAAAAATTAAGGGTTTTCTCAAATGAACAATAAATGAATGAAGACAAGAGATACTATTATAGAATAAATAATTTTTGAGTAATATTTCATGAATAAATTATGAGAAAACAATTTAAAATAAATAATTATATTATCTTGAAACAAATCCATGGATATCATAACTATTTGAATAATGGCATGGATATCCATAACTTTTTTCATTATTTAAGATAATATAAGGTGGAACATCATAATCATACCATCAAGGAATTGTGAGAAGACATCATAAATACACCATCAAGACCTTTTCAAAGACATAATAATTATTTGGTAAGTTATATGATAAATACATAGTCAATTTTGTATCATGATACCTACTAATGAATCAAGGGGATATATAATTTCATTTCCCACCCATCACTTAATAATTCCAATTCCCTCATCATATGAATAAATAATTCAACTAAATCTACATTCCTAAATAATCAATAACAATCCTTACTAGAAGATCCAGTATATGAAATTTCCATAACTTCTCTATTTAAAATGATCATATCCCATATAGAGAAATATGGATGAGGCTATCAATGGATTATTTATCCAATAGTTTACATGATTAAATATAGAATGTTGACCCAGATGAAAATAGTTTTATAATATCATGAAAATAATTTTTTATGACAATATCCTTTTCATTTTGATTCAAAAATTTAAAATAAAAAAATCCAAAATATTTAGAAAAAAATATCTTCTAAAAGAACCATAGATACATGTAAAGTAATCCTGATGGAAAAGAATATTCATGATTATAGGAAAAGGTAGTCAAGCTGTATTTGTTAAAAACATTCCTTTAACAATTAGGTAAACAAAGTATAAAAATATTATACTAGAAGTTTTTAAAATATTATTTTTAAAATCCTTTTATAAAAATTCAAATGTAGTTAAAAATTAATTTTAAATGATAGTTTTTGAAGAAAAAAAATTAATGAATTATTCCTGAAAATATAGATGTATAATAGAAATAATTCATATCCTTAAAGATTAATATGGTAAAATTATCTTTAAAATATTATTTTTAACTTATTGACAAAAAAATAATGGAAAATAAATGAAAAAATATATCTTATACAAATATATATTGGATATGAATTTTGATAGGGTTTATATTTGAAATACCATATATTTCACTTAATGGAAAATTAATCAAAAACAATCTTGAATAATGATGTGAATGTGTAATGAATTTACACCACATTGGTATTCATTGAATAAAAACTTCATGAAATAGCGAATATTGGATGGATTTTTAAATATATATAATTTTAATGATAGTAAACATAAAATACATTCAATGGAATTATATACACCACACAAAAGAAGTATGTTGTGAATATAATATATGAATAACATAAATAAAATTGAGAATATAGACCCTTAACAATATCATAAAATTAATATGATAATTAATAAATAACGATATAATTTAAACAATTGAAACTAAACATAAAAAATTCAAAAAAAATCACATGTTTTAACACAAATAATCTTTTCATAACATAAATAACTAGTTTTTAATATAAACTAATGTAAATAAATTAAATAAAGAAACCCCATATGAAGATCATAACATTGTAGTGAGAGTTAATAAATGATTTGATTATGTGTATCAAATGTAAACCCATATAAAACAATTAAAAATAAAAGCTAAAATATTACTTGTTCATTGAACATATAATTGTTTAATAAAATAGATAATAATGAGGTAATATTAACCAATAAAAAATAAATCTAGATATGAAACCACATGCCTTAGGGCCAACATTCTTCACAATTTTTTAACCTCTTGTATAATAATAATAATATTTTATATAAAAAATACAAAACCTAGGAACATTATAATTATATCTTACATGATCTAATTAATACATTTCAACACCTCTTTATTTAAAATTCTTCATAAAAATCTATGTTATGAGTGTTAACTATTTTATTTTTAATATATATTTAATTTAAATAGTTTCAATTCATACATCTAGGTCTTTCTTAAATAACATTAAAAATGTTAATAATTATTTAAATATAATATTTATTATTTCTATTTCTATTTAGAGATATCCTTGAAAAGAATAAAAAACGAATCAAATCTCTTCATGGGGGTTGTAGTCCACACACATGGAAGAATGAAATTGTCATTTATTAATGGGTGGAAGGTTAATAAATTAAATGATATCTTATTTAAAATTTTTTAGGAATGTAATAATATATATATATATGAGTGTGTGTGTGTGTTTTTTTGTATGTGTTTTTTCATTAAATCAATCTTTATAACCATTCATGTAATGTTCCCATAAAAAAATTACACTTCTACATGGAGATGGTGAGTTGTATGTACGCTTGAGTGATGATTTCATTTCTCATCAGTTGGAAAGGATATATACAAGGATTGGGACATAAAAAAATTTAATTATATGTATGATAATTATATTATTTTAGGTTTATGGTTATAGATGATTTAGTGATAATAGAAGAGTAAATTAAAGGAAAACACTTGGTTAAGAGTTACATCTCTTCATGTCCAGACATCCTTGGAATACCTCTTAATCCATCTAGGATGGTATTTTGGTAAGCCCAAACCGATAAAAACTAGGGAGGAATAAAAGGAAGTGAATTGGATAGATATTGGTGGACTTACATAACTCATGTTGTGTGATAAAGAAAAGTGGGGTCATGTCCTTATATAAGAGAGGATTGTGGAACCCTTGGAATTACATAATTTATTAAATTAATATAAATTATTTATCATGTTATTGTGGAAAAAAGAAATATTTTTAATAAAGGGTATATATACTTATAATCAATCTCATATAATAAAATATAGACAAAATTTAATTTTTTATCCTATATTTCTATGCTCTAACCACTCATTAACTCTTTTATTGATTTATATGATAGTTATGTTTTTTAGTAATTACGGGACATGAAAATTAAAATAAAAGTAAAATTTACCCATTTGTGGAGAATTGATTATATTATTAACCAGATTCATTTCCATCGAGAAAATATAATTTTTTTCTGAATTTTAAATCATTTAATAAAATACGATTTAACATAAAATTCTAATAGTCATTTTCAGCACTATTCACCTAATTAACATTAAAATAATAAATAATGAATTTTTTTTTCAAATATAAATTTTTAATAAATCATTAATACATAATATTTATCCAAAAAATTCACAATCCACCATAAATCATCCAAATAATATTGATTTTTTATCTTTATGTTAATTTACTTGATTTTTATTTTGCATGAACAAGCATTATGTAGGCAGTAAATAAAAGTTTAAATTAATTACATCATATCAAAAAATTAAATAAAATAATCATAATAATAATTTATTCATATAAAAAATAACAATTTACAACTATTTATGATATATTTTTACCCTTGTGAAAAAATATTACATATAATAAAATAGAGAAATAAGTTTTTTTAATTATACATTTTAAAAAATGTTATAAAGATAAATATTTTTTGTGGAATGGTAGATATACACATATAAAATAGGTTAAATCCTTATTTTAAATTGATTTTAAGGCCTTTTTACATTTTTACCCTATTTAACTGAATTTACCCATTATAGTGGTGATAAATATTTACCATAGTTATTTTTCTTAATGACCAAATTTAAAGGGGAACTATTTAAAAAATATGAACCTATAGATTCAAAATTTTTAATCTATTTATATATATTATAAATCTATAATATAAAAAAATTAATTTTATTATAAACAAATAAAACATACAGTAAAAATATCATAGAAAAATGTATTCTCTATCCCAAAAATGATCTTGTAATAATATCAAATATAATGATGATTCATATATCATTAAATAAATTATTTATAATTAATATAGGATTTATATTAATTAATATAAACTTCTAAACTTAAGTTTAACTCTAAATTATGTTATTTAAAAGTAAAAATAATAGTTTTCCAAAAATCATAATTTTCACAATTCACCGAAAAAATCAACAATTTGAGTAAAATTCCAAAAGTACATCAAAGGAATATTAGGAAATTATTATTTCAAAATTGATATCAATTTTTTAAAATATATTTTTGAATGTGGTATAAATTAATATTATTATACTCAAAAAAAATTAAATAAAAACTATATATGAAGAAAACAAATTTTTTGAAAACTGAAAAAAAAACTACACATATTTTTCATAATGGTTTTTTTTCAATTCATACCTCCAATTTAATATCAATGTTATAATGGACAGATAATAATAATATTTCTTATAGTATATCAGAGTTCGCATAATTCCTGGTCTTCCATGTTAATATATATATATATCAAGAATAGTATTATTTTTAACTAATATTTTAGGGCGATACACTATAAAATTAAAAAACACTATCAATTATTTCTAATAACCTGGATCATGATCTATTTGGATAATATCTTGATCTTTTATGGGTAGATAATATTTTATGCTACAAGTTATATGTTTACCCTTTGATGTTTGATGTTTCAAAATAATCATATATGGATGGACTATTCGGCATTCTATAGTATATTAAATAGTGAAGGGAGTTTTAAATCTTATAGTTGAGATACATTCTATGTGTGTTGGTATATTATATTGGTGCTTAAGATAATCCAGGATATTTGTTTTATGAAATCAGAGATAAAGTTTAATTTTATTTTGATGAATGAAGTGAGACAAGATATAGATATACTATTAAGGTTTTATACTATTAGATATTTGGGAGAAATAATTATTTCACATATTTACATGTGTATGGAATATAAATTGAAGGTTGATAATGAATGGAGCTAAAATTTAGAGTAGTTTTTATTCAAGGCATGTTTAAGAAATATTTATTCTATTATTATTATTATTACCATTTTTTTGATTATTTCTTTTTAAAAATACTATAAATAAAGGAGGAGAACATTTTCGATGTAGTGAAAGAACTTATTGAGTCCATTTCCAGGTTGAATTTTAAAAAAATAAATGATTTATTCACAAAGGTACATAACAAGTATTTTCATTGTAATGACCCGAACAATTATATGTTAAATTTCTCCATATTATTTAATTAAATTTTTTATTATATAATATTTTTATATAAAATAAATTAACTTATTTGGTTTTATTATATACTATAAAATTTAATTCACCTTTTAGTATCATTACTGTTGATAATATATCCTATGGACATTGTTAACATGATTAGAATAACTATTGAGTCTTAACAAATCCAATTGACATAGACAAAGGAAGTGACGTCATCAAACAGCAAGATCGTAACATATGAATCCCATTTATTTAAGCTTATGATGGAGGTATAATCACTGAGATATTCCCTTGACCAAGCCCAAGAAGATATCCAACAACTTAAGTTATATAGAAAAAAATTAACATGACAGGTTCTTACTCATCAAGATCATGACCCAAACTAGGTACGCCGAACCACCCCATGAAAATATCACTATCACACACCTTACGCTTAGGGATATTTCTGGTGTATAATGGATATTTATAAATATACTATCAATGTGAGTATTTTAAATTATTTTTTTATAGAGTATTGAATATATTTTCATCATACTATTGGCACTTTATAAATGATTTTTATTTTGATACATTAAAACACAAAAAGTATTTTTGAAAAATGTTCAAATTAAATTAATTATTTTTATTTACTGAATTAATGGATTTTTGAAAAATTGTTAATAAAATATTACTAAATAATAATTATTAAATTTAAATTACTTTATTATTTTTATGAAGTCAAATGTATTAAGGGTTTGAAACTATTATTATCAAAAGACCCAACATTTCTTAATAAATGTAAATTTTATATTTAAATTGAAAATTATCATTTTTAGAAAATTATTTATATAAAGTGAATATTATTTCTAGAATCAAAATGTAGAAATCATCTAATGGTGAATTTTTCATAATTTTCAGAGATGCTCATTTTTTCGGGTACAAATTATTTCCTACAGAAATATATTTTTGAATTGTGACATAATAAAGAAAAAAATTTGATGTAATAAATACTATAAAAGGTATCCATGACAGATTATATCTTTTCTACATTAAAATAAAAATATTTTATGTTTATTTCATTAATTTTATAAATCAATTAGGATTATTCTAAAACCATTATTGTATTTTAAGGTTTTAAAATCATTTATTTAAGAGTATGAATCACCTATACATAATTAAATGATTTATTTTATTATTTTCAGCCCTTGGACTTATTAAATATTTAAATCCACTCCAATTAATAAATTAACATGGTAAAAAACTATTGGAGGGGTTGTGGTTTTGATTATTTTATTATATTGAGTCCAAAACCTATGGTTGAGAACTAATAGAGATATCCCCACTCGTTTCCAATATAATCCCACCCAATATCCCATTTCTATTCACTAAACTCATTATAGAATATCCTTACTCTTCCCTCACCTCTCTATTGTCCTATTAAGGATATCCAAAGCTCTCAAGAATCTCCTCACATATATTTTGAGTCACACACTCAAGTAAGGGATCCACACTTTTTCTTCTTCATTCATTTTCTTTATTATATCATGACTTCAATTTATAATTACTTATATTGGGATATGTATTTATATTTACATATTAATTCCTATTTAATGTTCAAATGTTTATATACCTCTTTCTTTATCATCTTCTCGTCTTTATTATTTTTAAAGTGATGTTGTTATGCTAGTGAAATTTCACCACGATTTTCAATACCAAAAGCATTATGTAGAGAATAATATACCCTTTTACTCTCAAATGTTATCACTTTTATAGACTCACACCTCTTTGAACTGAAAATGACATATATTTATTACACAGTCTGTTATTGTAGAATAAAATATGATGATGAATGAATCTTTTTTGTAGGATATATATGGCACACTAAAGCATGAGAATGAAATGAAAGTGATAGGTGTTCTTGGAATTATATACTTCTCCAATGATTTGGGTAATTTCTAGTCTTATGAGACATCATGTGGGGATAAGGGTGAACCTAATTCTTTTATGGAACTTTTCTCTTTATGATTTGTTGGTAGTAATCCCTGACATATGTTTTTGATGCAGTGTTTTATGATTATCTTAAATTAACCATGTTTCCTTTTTTGTTATCATGACATATCATTAATTATTCTTCAAGTTCTTTTAATTACACATTTACATGAAAATTTTATAACATGAATTTCGTTATTCCATGTTTATTCCTTTAATTGGATTTATTTCTTACCCCTTTCTTATGTATGTCCCCAGATAATTTCATGCAGTTTGATGTGAATGTATATTAAGGATTTTATTAGTAAAGATGATGTATTTGATGATTTATGTTATTATGTAATGTACCTTATTACCCAAGATAGTATACATCTTGATATTTCAGGTTTTATTAAGAGTAATCAAATGTTATAAATCAATATCTAATATATAATAAATATAAGGGCTGTTATAGTTTGTATAAGAGGAAAATATACCTTATATTAGGTTTTAGGCTTAGAAAACTCTAGAAAAATCCTTAGTGATAATTCTAAGAATAAACAAACATACATAAATTTTTGTAAGTATGGAGTAAGTGGTTTATCAGAAATATTAAACCCTTTTTAGATACTACTAGTGGACATGGTTCTGGAATATATGCACCTAGGGGTAAAAACTTTGACAAGGTGTGTTGGGCCTGAATCAGTGTAACCTGGTAGACAAAAATAAGCCTTAATGCACACCTAGTTTGAAACTCCCATGAGATATACATTGGTAAATTTATAATATGAATGTGAACCATTATTAAGGGTATAAAAATTTCCCATAAGAATAAATGTTATGAAATAGATCATGGATAACAAAGATTTAATCCTAGAAATTCATAAATTATGTAAATAAATTTAATTTATATATTATCCCTTTAATGTCATTAGATTCTAGTTTATGTGTTTAATAGTTCAACAATTCTCATCCATAATTTTGTATTTGTTCTAAACAATGGCTAGAAATATGAAAAATAAGGTAAACAATAAATTTGATAGGAAATTTGATGACTGCCCCAACGAGATACCCAACCTGGTTGGATTAGGAATAGAGAACTTTGTGATGATAATTTCTTAGCCGAAATCAGTTCTTATAAGAAAACTGGATCTGTAGGTGTAGCCAAATTCACCTAATAAATAACAATCTTTGATTTAGTCCTTTATGAGACACATGCCTCTAACTTTCAAAGGATTATCTAATCCCCTGATCACAGAATAATGAATCAACTCTATTGATATGATCTTCTCTATACATAAATATTCCAAACAAGAGAATTCTCTACTGGATTATTATTGAATATAGGGATTATATGATCAATGGTGGAAATTGATCATCAATAAAAAGTCTATGGAAGATATCGAGGTGATGGGGTTGATGGAATTTCAGATTTTTTTGATAAACATTTTCCTCGTACTCTCCATCTTAAAATGGAAAAGGATTTCTTCTACCAAAAAAATATAGATGAAACATATATCAAATAATATGAGGAAAAATTCAAAAGACATGCATGATACAAGTCCATATTTGTTGTTAACCTATAATAAAAGGTTTACCACTTCTTTTTAGGGTGAAAACCTAGTCTACGAAAAGCCTTACTGATACAAGACATTGATAGGTATGAATGAAGTTGTCTAATGCTCTAACAAAGTCAAAATGGATATTTGTGAATCTCAAGGGTATCATAGGGGTAAGAATAAAGTGGAATTAATTATAGTGGTAAAATTTATAAGTATAACGATTCTATGAAATTTCAACATCACACATTTCAATGTTGTTTATAGAATTACCTCAAAAATTGCCTAAGGTGGACAAGGAAATGATTTAGGAGTGGGGAGGAAAAGAACCTATATAACGATTGATGATAGGATAAACATGCTAATGTGATGAAATAAGGGAATAATCTAGTAAACCCTAAGTTCATTATTCATTTCTTCTACTACATGGAACCATGTCATGTTGAAAATAAATGACTATAACACATAATTTTATAGATAACCGGCAAAGTCCAAGGAAAAAAGAGAAATATTTTTCCATCACAACCAGTGTGATGGATCCTGAGAATGAAGTGGTAATAGTAATGCTAGTTAATCATTCATTTATAGAGAAAAGACCTTTTGATTTTGGATATATTCATTCCTTCAAATCATGAATGTTTATTAGAAATATTCAAACACTACAAAAAGGCATGGAAATATAGCTGTTGGTGAAAATGGAAAATGGGGAAATTATTTAATCACAATTATATAACTCATACCATATTAAAATATATGGTCTAAACTTATTAGTTATTCTTCTCATACACCCTTTGTTGTAATTTGATGCAATTTTTGGCTTGGATTATATTTCCCTATATAGATAAAACATAAATTTCTGTGAGAAGAAAATTATACTCCATATTGGGAATCGAACCTTGATTATGCACAAGTGAAAGGATGAGGATGAATCTTGATTAACTTAAACATCTCAATAATGGATATTATTTCCCTATGAGAAAGAATAACTAAGTCAAATTATTTATTCTAAGGAAATAACCATTCTCAATGACATTCCTATAGTGAGAAAGTATGCTGATGTGTTTCCCAAATAATTTCCTTGTCTTCCTCTTAGACGAGAGGTTAAATTTTCAATTGAAATCATACCTTGGAAATTTTCATTATACAATACACTATATAGAATGGATTTTTTGGGACATGAGGAGGTGAAGAAATAACTACAGGAGAATCAAGATAAAGGGTTCATATACCAAAGTGCTTCACCATGGGGTACAACATTTATCTTCATCAAGAAGAAGGATGGGTCAATGCGACTTTTCATTGATTATCATGATCTCAACTAGATCATGATAGTGAAAATGTATCAAAAGCCATAGATTTACAAATTGATTTATTAGTTATATGGGGTAAAATAATTTTCTATGGTGGATCCGTGTTCAGGATATTATCAATTTAGGTTGAAGAAGTAATATATCCCCAAGACTGCTTTCCATAATGTTACGGGCAATATTAATTCATAGTAATTACATTTGAATTCAATAATTCTCTATTAGAATTATAGAAATTATGAATATATTCTTTGGAGATTAAATTGAAATTTTTTGGTCATCTTTATTGATAATATTCTAATATTCTCTAAAATAAAACAGGAGAATGAGTAACATCTAAGTAATTTTCTAATGTTCTTGAAAAATTAGAATCATTATGAAATGTACATAGAGTGTGTGTTCTTGAAGAAGGGAGTCTCATTATTGGGGTATGTCATCTAAAGTAATGGGATATAGGAGGAACCTTAAAAGACAAAAGTAATTGAAGGATAGATGATGCCAACTTCTGTGATAGATATCTGTCATTTCCTTGGTTTAGATGGTTATTATCATCGTTTTTTAAAAATTTGTCTTGAATTTTAAACACTCTAACCAATATAAAATTGAATCGATTCATGTTTTCTTGTAATTATTAATGTTAATATAGATTCAATGATTTGATAAGGAGTATTATAAATTATCTTGTTCTCACACTACCCACAAGTGGAGATATTTTTGTAGTATTCAATTATGCTTTGAAGAAGGGATTGGGTTGTGTGTTAATGAACAATGAAAAAGTCACAACCTATTCATTAATGTAGTTAAATGTTCACAAACATAACTACCCAACTCATGATATGGAGTTAGAGGTAGTGATCTTTAATTTGAAAATATGGCGACACTATCTCTTTGTGGAGAAGTTTGGAATATATACGGATCATAAAAGCATCAAGAATATATTCACATAGAAAGAGATGAATATTATTCAATGAATATAGTTAGGGATCATAAAGGACTATAAATAATTAACCTAATACCATCAAGGGAATATGAATAAAGAGGTGGAATCTCTATGTAGAATGGATCCAATAATTATATCATTGATTAGAATTGAGAGGGATATGATCTTCTAAGATTTAAAAAAGATAGACATTAGAAACATAACGGAAGGAAATCACTAATACTTTCAAAAATTATTTATCAATTGTCCCTATTAGAAAAGATAAATGATTCTTAGAGGTATGATGTGGTAATTTAGAAGAGATTGGAAACTATAAGGAAAGGTAAATCTTAATAGTTTAATGTTAATGAAGAAGGAGTTATGAGATTTGGGTCACAACTATGTGTACCATCAAATCCTGAGATAATGAAGTAATTGTGGGATGACATTATTAGTTTGAATTTATCTATTCACTTAGGAAACACAACGATGTATTTATAAATTTGAGATCATTATTGGTGGGACAATATTAATAAGTAGATCAATGAATATATATATATATATATAATTACTTGGAATATCATCAAGTGAAGGCTAAAAGGAATAATTATAAGGGGATGATTGAAACATTACCCATATGAACATGAAAATGGGAAAAACCACCACATATTTATTCACCTAACATCCAATGAAATCAAAGGGAAACAAAGAAATATGGGTTGTTACATACCATCTTACCAAGACAACTCTCATTATCACAATTCTAGAGGACTTATCAATGTATTAACATACAATGTTATAAATTAGAGATGTGGTAAGGCTATATAGAGTACCAATATCTATTTCATTTGATCGAGTCATGAGTCTACCCTCAATGTTTTTGAAAAGTCTTTAATATTCACTAAGAACTAGGTCGAGCTTCAGTATGACTTATCACCCACAAAAAAATGGCCAATCTGAGTGGAATTTTCATACGCTTGAGGGAATTTTGAGAGAATTTTAAATTGACTTCAAATGAGGATGAGACCAACATCTTCCTCTTGTTAAGTTATCTTACAATAATAGTTTATACTAAATCATCCAAATAGACCCCTATGATGGCCTACATGGGAAGATGTGTAGAAATATTGTATGCTAGGATAATGTTGGGGAAAAAATTACAAGGTCCATAAGTGGTCAACAAAATGGAAAAAAAGGTTAAGACCATTCAGTATCACATAGAGGCTTTTAAGAGTCAAACAAAGAGATAAGCTAACAATCATTTATGATTCGTAGAGTTTGATGTTGGATACATGATATTCCTCCTATTTTCTAAATGAAAGAGTGTGATGATATTTTTAAATAAGAGAAAGATTTATCTATATCTAGTACACAATTTATTTCATGAATCCCTAATGAGAATGTACATACAAGACCCCTCACATGTACACAATCCATAGGTGGAACCATTTGAGAATGACCTTTCCTGTGAAGAGGAGATGGTGGAGATCTTATATTGTAGAGACACAGTTCTGTGGAATAAGGCAATGCACCTGTTCAAAGTGTTGTGGAGAAACCACAATTTGGGAGAAGCAATACGGGAACTGAAGGAGGTGATGAAATAGAGTTACCCTCATATGTTTTAGTGTGGTAAATAAAATTTTAAGGGGTGAAATTTCATAATGGGTAAAGATTTCAATGACCTGAACTATTATAAATAATGTTTCTCCTTGTGATTTAAATTAATGTCATATTATATAATATGGTTATATAAAACACATGCAGCTCTTTGGTTTTATTTTATCCTAATGGATTTAACTGACCTTTAAGCATCATTACCATTGATAATTTATCCCTTGAAAAGTGACCACGTGATTAGTATAAATATCGGGTCTTAATAAATCCAATTGAAAGGGAAAAAGGAAGTGATGTGCCCTACCTGTATGACAATCCCCTATGAATCCCATTTATTAGAGATTCTGTGGGAGAGGGCATCATTGGTAATTTCCTTTGACCATCCCAATCTGAGATCCAAGAACATAAGCATGATAGAAAACTTTTATATGAGAATTTAAAGCTCATCGAGATCACGACCCAAACCATGTATACCAAACTACCCCAGGAAATTATCTTCATTCAAATATTTAAAAAAGGCCTACTGCCACAGTTCAAAACCGTGGAAATAGGCCCCAAAACCATGGTCATAGTATACAACCACAGTTTTGGCCAACCGTGGCCGATATCACAGTGGAAGTAGTTCCTGGCCTATTATCACGATTTTAACCAAGGAAATAGCTTCCTATTACCATGGTTTTGAAAACTTTGGAAATATGCCTTGAAATTTTTCACCGTGGCCGTTGACTTGTATCCACAGTTTAAATCGTGGATATAGCCTTGGTAAACTGTGGCAATAGACTAAATAAAAAATGCGCCCACCTTGTTTCGATCCCTACACCCCCGATTTTCCAACCTACGACGCTCACTACTACACCGCAAAACACTTCACTTATATATGTATATATTATTTTATATATTAATAGAAACTGTGGAAATATCCATAAAACCATGGCAGTATGCCTTCTTTCTATATTTGTGTCGGGAATTTTTTTTCCCATTGAAGCACAGGAACCCTATAGCCACGGTTTTTAAAACCTTGGATATATGACACATAACCGTGGTTATAGATTTGGGATATATCCATGGTTATGAAAACAGTGGCTATAGGCTACAAAAAACAGACCTATAGACACGGTTTTAAAACCATGTCTATATTCTATAGACTATAGAACCATGGCTATAGCCACATATAGCCACGATTTTAAAACTGTGGCTACAGGTCCATGGTAGTATATTCATTTTCTAGTAGTGATTGATCACCAAACACTTAGAGTTTTTGTTTTTGTATTAAAGGGATATTTATCAAGATCCTAGAAATATGAGTATGTATATTATTTTTTATATAATAATGAATATATCTTCATCCTACTATTTTTTACGTTATTAATTAATTTTATTTTTCTATAGTAAAAGAGAAATAATATTTTTGGATGATATTAAAATTAAATTAAGAAATTTATTTTGATGAATTAATATATTTTTGAAATAAATAATATTTTAAAACATTATTATAAAAATTATTTGTTAACTATAACTGATGGTATAATTTTTATGAAGTCAAATGTAATAAGTGTTCAAAAACAGTTATTGTTAGAAACCCCAACATTTTATAATAAATGTTGAAATTATTTTAAAAGTAAAAATTCAAATATTAAGAAAGTGTTTTATAAAAATGAAAATTATTATAGTAATTAGAACATTGAAATTATCCAATGGTTAATTTTTCATAATTCTCTAATACAATCAAATTTTTGGGTAAAATTAAATACTATATAAATATACTTAATGTATTATGACATCATAATGACCCATAAGTTATGTAATAAATATTGTAAAAGGTATACATGACCATACCTATATATTATATAAAAATAAATATATTTTAATTTTATTTTATTAATTTTATAAATCCATTATGAATCAACCAAAACCATGAATATATTTTAAGGTTATAAAATCATTTCTTTAAAATTATGATTCACCTCCATATAATGATGACGGTTATATTATTCAATTAGGAACGTGGAATTATAAAATAATGATAAACACTCATATTAGGTATAAACCATGTAAAATAACCATTCAATGGTTCTTGGTTTTTGTTTTTTTACTATATAGATTCAAATACCTAAGATTGATAAACAATTAAGAAATTCCAATTAATTTCCTATTTAAACCCACCAAATATTCTGTTTCTATTCACTCAAACAGTTTTTAGAACATAATTACTCTACACTTTACTATCTAGAGTCATCCCAAGGTTACCCAACTCTCAATAAGATCTTCCTAAGAATTTGGAGTCACACACTCAAGTAAGGGATCCTACCATTCTCTTCTTTATTCATGTTTCCTAATTGTCTTATGCCTTCTATTTCAAAATAATTATATTTTTATATTTATTTAAATGTACCTATTTCTGAATATTTTATTTCCAAATGATTATATACCCCTTTCTCTATCATTAACCCATTTTATCACATTTTTATGTGACAATGTTAGGATTAAAAAATTCCATCACGATTTTCCATTCAAAAAAAGTATTTTAGTGAATAACAAACAATTTTCCCCTGAAAGGTCTTCACCTTTATACAATCATACATATTTTACTTGGGTATTACATGAATATATTTGAAAATCCATTATCATGGAATAATATATAATGATTAAGGAATCTATGTTGTATAATATATGTGGCACACTTAAGAAGGAAAATAAAATGAAAGTGAAGGGTGCGTGGGGAATTATATAGAGTTCCAATGCATTGGGTAATATTTAGTCTCATGATAAGTCATTTTTGGAGAGGGAGTTTAAATGAATCATTAATTGGAAATTATCCATCATGATTTCATTTCAGTTATCTTTGACATATGTTTATGATCCAATGTTTTATGTTGTTGCCACATTTCCCATATCTCATTTATATTATAATTATATATCAGGATTTATTATTCACATATATTTTATTAACAATTGATATTAAAATTTTAAAATATGTATTACCTTAATCCATTTTTATTCCCTTACTAGGATTTATTTCTCTCCCACTTCTTATGTATGTCTCAAGATTATGATATGTTGTTTGAAGTGCAAGCATGTTAAAGAAGTTATCAAAAAAGATAATGTATTTCCTTCTTTAAGTTTAATGTAATGTACCTAATTACCAAATACACTAGACTTGATAATCTTATTGGATGTATTAAGTTCAATATTTTGTAACAAGTCATGAATTAATATATAATAAATATAACAGTTGTTATATTTTTGACCAATGATATAACCTAGAATATTTAAAAATGAAATTAAATAACTAATTAGTTGGGAAAATTTATATGAAATATTTATTTGATTTATTAAAATAAATATATCTTATTATGGCATCTTTATAAAATTAATAATATGTTCATTTGAATCTCCATCTAATTCATACTATTGATTCACAATGAGGATTCATGTGTAGAATGTAAATTAATCTTATCTAAAAATTATCATTTGATCTTCTAGCATTGTAGAGGGTACATTTGGTGATTAGGAGATAGTATTGATCTTATTATAATTCATTCATTTCATCAGAACACATTTCCATCGTATTTTTATTTTATAGACTATATCTGTTACATCCAATTCATGAACGAAGATTGAATCTCATGTCTCTTATTCTTGAGAGATAGGGAAATATTGTGGAATTATCATAAAATTGAGATATAATCCAAGAGGAGTTCTTCATGGTAGAATTATCTATATAGAAAATCATTGCGGACAAAAAAAATGATTTCCACACATCCACATAAATGATACAATAACACATCTATGGAGTTAGAGTTAGAGGATTTTTAATTTCATATAGGCCCTTATCCAATTTTCATTATCTATAGAAAACCATATATCTAAATAATAATAATAATAGTATTATTATTGATTTGACATGTTCATGGATCACGAATAATATGAATATCAAAAAATTGATTAATATTTTTTAAAATAAAATTTATTATATATATTCTATTACCGTGAACCATAAATGATCCCTTCAAACTTTATTGAAATTTATCAATACTTGATTAATCAATATTATTATTTTGATAAATAAATAAATATATTATATTTACAGTCTTGTGAATACTTTTTTAGCTAATATTTTACTCAAATACAATGGATCAATATATATGATCAATAATTCATCAATAAATATTATTCCTTATAAAGAATAACATTAATTCAGTATAATAAATACAAATTTTACTTATCATAGATCAATATAAACACTAAGTGAATGATAATATAGAACAATTCATCAGATATATTTGGAAGGATTTCCTAAAGTCGAATATCAATGTCTAGAAACTTTTAAATGCACTCATGGAGGAAGAATTGAATGTCACAATGATTTCAACCATATACGAATGGTCACCATGTGATGTAAAACATTCTCTAGATATCTCATTCATCATGTTCCACACTCATATCATCAACCTATATTAATGATATGATGTTATTTGAATTTATAAAATGAACCTATTAATACATCATGTCGATAAAATGTAGTTTCATATATTTATTTCAATTAAAGGGATTATATGTCACCATCCATAAATATTGAATTCATATATCCCTTCCTAACTTATTTATTAATGAAAAATAATTCATGATCAACCCAACATACCCTAATTTAATATGGATTCATTATTTAAATCAATACATTTTAGTACAATACTAATGATATGAATTATTAACAATCTGGAATCTAAGGATTGTTAATATAAAACCCATAATATATACACATAAAAATAATGCTAAATTTAAACTCTTTACATTTTTGTTATTATAAAAACATTGGACACCTGGGAATTAGTTTCTAAAATATGACATAACTGAGAACTGTTAATTGTTTTCTCCAAGGAAAATATAAAAAATCAACTGTTTCATGTAATATATTCAGCATCTCTCACAATGGTTTTATAAAACATTACACTTTTGATCAACATAATACATTAAACAATTATTCATAATTTGGATAAATGAAAACATAATAAACATTGAGCTTAGAATCTCAGTAAAAAAACATGGGAGATAAATATTGAAGATCATTACTAAGAATAAAACAAGTATACAGTTATATGAACTTGGTCATAAATTTTAAAAATCCAATCCTTATAGTCGAATATCATAAATCCTAAGTCATTTAATATGTATTTATAATAGTAGAGTGGAATAATAATTAATAAATCATGAGAAATGCAAGCATTATATAATCATAAGACATAATATTATGGCATAAAACTGTGGAATAAACATAATAAAATAATGAATATATCATGGATATCATCCAAGATAATAATCAAATAATTGTATTAGTTTAACAACCAATGAAACAAATCATATGTAATGTTTATCCACTAATACATTAATTACATAATAATATAGGGTTAACTAACCATATACCTTCATGGGTTTGAGATAAATACTCATATACCATTTTGATCATGGGATAAATGAAATTATATCCTTGATCTCATGGATTATAAAAAATTACCTAGTGTATTGAAAGTCTATATTGAATTCACTCATTACATAATCATAAACCATTCATAAGTATGTCACAATAAGAAATAATTCATCACTCTTTCCAATCATAATTATCATATTGTAAAGAAATGGGTTTCATAAATTATAAATAAAACATTATCACCATAAGGCATACATAGAAGGGAAGTGGATTATTTCAAAAGGAAATATCCCCAGTAAAGATCAATTTTTTAAAAAAGATATTGATACAGATGAAAAATTATTTTATGAATGAATTAGAAATATTATTATAAAAATAAGAGAAAAAATAATTTTCAGTATTTAGTATTTAATGAATATAAATTAATAAAATTAATCAAATAGAGTATTCTAAAAAAATTATGGAAACATTTAAAAAGTAGAATCATAACTACTAAAACACATTATTATTATTAAATCCATTATTTTCATGTACATTAGAAGAAAAAATTCATGTCACACTTCTATAAAAATTCAAAAAGTGAGTCATTTTTTTGAAAGATTAATTTTATTTATTTTTAATGAATGTACAAATTAGTATAAAATATGATGATATAAAAAATATATATATATATATAAACATCCATAAAATAATTTGAAGAACATGGAAATTGAGGAGAATGATTCCCACCCAAAATACTTGAATTAGGGTTGTTTTTTCAGAAACAAATCCTTTCAATATTTTTGAGTAAAAAATAGAGGAAAACTATACCAATACTTGAAAAAGAAAAATATAACCAGAGGAGAAGGAAATTTTTGGGGTTTAAGAGATAAATAAAATATAATTCCCTATAATAGAAATTAAAACATGATAAATCCTAATAAAAATATATTATATTATAAAATCCCTAATTAAAGTCATAAATTTATTTATAAAATCTCTCAAAACCTTTTATAATATATTGATACTTAGATTACATATTTAGTAAAAACGTGTTAAAAAATATTTCAATATATCATTAACCAATTTTGACACTTCTGAGACCCTAATTCCATTAACTCAGAGCAAGTGTCTTAATTTATTAGATTGGGATAAGATATAAGGAATCACATCTTGAAGAACCAAATAGTTTAGTCATCTAGGTAATCTTAATACATACATGATTACCATATTAAATCTAAATACACAAATTAAAATAGATTTTTTTTCAATAATAACATTATCCCCTCTAGAATACCCTTGTATATAAATCATAATACACTTCAGGGATTCCTATGTAATGAAAAAAATAATGGTAATCTGAAATGAATAAAAGGGGTTAAGAACAGTAGTAGTTATCATGTATAAATAATAATAATCAATATGGAAATTAAAATTACTAAAAATATTCAATTCAAATAATTTTACTGGAATAATCAATATTGAATGTTAAATAACTAAAAACATGTCATTTAACATATAACTTGACAATCATAAATTGGTAATTCATAATCAGTATGGAATGGTAAATAGATGAAATCACAAGTCATTTAATCAATAAAATAATAATGAAGTGAATAAAGAGATAATACCATTGTAAAATCACATGAATAATAACAAATAAATTCTAAATAATAGAAATATATAATTATTGGATGTAATGTTCTCTGTAACATGATATATTTAATGTCAAGATCATTCATTAGATTGTATAAATATAATGGTTAGGTATAAACCCAAAACCCATTTAACTAAGTCCAGATGACTAATTTGGCTCATTGTACTATCGATACATTAATAGGATATATCTATTAAAATTCCCCACGTGTATATTCATCACCAAATAATTCCTCATATAATAAATAATTGATTCAATTCATGAACAATATTCTATACCATTAAATATCAGTATTAAAGAAATCACATAGATTATAAATATTTCTATAGGTAATATAATATCATTCAAAGTAATACACATTATATAAAAATTAGATATGGTTTTAGAAATAAGATTATTAGGGATAAATAATATGGATATTTAGTGGAAATTTAGTTTCTATTGATCACAATAATGTGAATAATTCAAGGTAATTGTAATGAATATAAAAATCTATCGAGGAAGTGAATTTAAATAAAATCCTTGGTCAAAATAATCACAAACCATATATTGGAAGACTAAGTATGGTATGAACACAACATATCCCCATTGGAGTATGTGTAAAATAAAGTGTTTTTGTTATTAAGAATTATAAATACCCTTGTAATGTCCCGACCTGGATCACCACTAAGACGGTGGCTAGACCGGTTTCCACATGTCCTCAAGCGCGCCTCCCTGTACGCTAGAGTCTTCCGACTAGTAGTGAAGGTGTAAGGATAGTTAGTGGGGAGACTATACCTTCTTATCAGAGTTATGTAGCAATATAACAGAGTAAATAAACACCAATAGCAGATGCAATAAATAGAAATAATAAATAGTAGAAGACATATTTCATATAAATAAACAAAAGTGGCCAATTCCTATTTATACAATAGATGAATGCATGAAATGATATTGGTACATGATGTAAAGAATTAAATAGTACAACATTATTTTCAATACAATTCAAAAATAAGGGAAGGATAGAAAATTTCCAGGGGAAATCTCCTTGAGCATCTTGAGCTCTAGCTCAGTCCTTTGCTCCTACTCCAGGTACAAGAAATACAAAAATCAATCATGTTCCATAGTCATACAAACAATAATGTCTACTCAGGTACCTTAGTGCAATGGTGGCCTGAGTAGGGTGTGAGATATATATATCTTAGTAGGCTGACATCACAGGTGTCTAGCCCAATCCCAATTGTTTAATATAAATTAAACCTTGTTCTAGCATGCATAAATAAAGAATTTATTACAATGTTACTAAATATCCAAGTAACTATTTTAGCCTCCAGCTAGTGTCTGAACATGTAACTAGTGTATTAATTACGTAATTACTATTTTATGTTAATAGGCCATGTAAGGCATATCCACTACTGACATCACATCGTGATAGTATAAAATATTGAATTTTACAAGATGTAACAATGTAACATGAAAATAATACCTGTGATGGAGTTCCGGGGTAATAACCAAGGTAGCGTAGATCTTACATAATGCTAACTCAGTAGTATATTAGTTTAGCTAAGGGGAAAGAGTTTAATCCAAGGAGCGTAATCCAATGCATTCCACAATAAGTAACCTACTATGTTCAAGGTGATCAACGAAGGTAAAATAACGCTATGAAATGACAGGGACCTATGGTATTTAACCTGGAACGTATTGGTCAGAGATGGAACCAAGGAGTGTATCCAAGGAATCCTTTAATAATGTAATAATAGTCAAGGACCAGAGTCTAGGTGACTGTCAACCTAAGAAAACCTCATCCTTGAATCGGGATGGGGTTCACAAGTCCCAAGGTATTCTCCTCTCAGAATACAAGGAAAGTCTAGGTCAACCCATTCCTTTTGATATGGAAATTCTGAAGTAATTCATTTGGTCCAAGTCTTGCATTCCATTAGTGTGGATAGGTCAAGTAGAGTTCCAACCACTTATTTATTAGTCCAATCCTTGTCTTCTATTAGTGTGGATTGGCCAAGTAGCATTGATAACATTTATTTATTGGTCCAAGCCATGTATTCCATTAGTGTAGATTGTTCAAGTAGTGTTAATCCATTTAGAAAACCCCATTAACGAATTTTCAAATGTCAAGGTCCACACCGATACCTTCCTATAACATGGTAAGGGTTTCCATGGACATGGAAGCAATTATTCTATCATGAACTTGGGTCCGTCCATAGAATTACTACATGTAAATCAATGTATCTCCCAAGGTATGAGTATGAAAACCAATTAAATCCTTCCATGTAATTCTTACTAGGGAACCCAACTATCACCCAAGGTGTTATTTGTATTCAAAACATTTTAAAACAATTTGGTAATTTATTTTTAGGGTCAATCATTAAGAATTAACCATTCATTTAACTAAACTCATTCAATTTACTATAACATGTCAATTGAATTTATAAGGCTCCATGTATCTGTGAAAGAAAAAATAAATTACCTACATGGGTAATTCCAATCTAAAAAACTAGACCAAACACTTAAATTGTGCCTTGGTCCTTTAATCATTTTAAAAAGGAAACTCGGTGTTTATAATTATATTAGGGACATGTCATCAACATACTGTATCTCCACATAATATCAATGCATAAGAATTATAAACATGAAAAGTCAAGAAAGAAAATTCTAACCACTACTTTCTAGCTTGAAGGCAGTGAACCTCCATTTGAGGGGTCTTATTATAAAATCATGATATTACTTATCACAAAAATCATTTATCACCTTAAGAATTTTAAATATGAAACATTCTAAATTGAGTTTAAGAGAACTCAATATAGATACCTCACTGCATGGATTTAATTTCTAATAAATATGCAGTAAGAAATTTTTTAATTCGTTTATAAAATTGAGGTCTTGTGAAGGGACCCAACCTCGGGGTGGAACCAAGACTTCCTCTTTAGATCTTATATCTTTAAAACTAAAAGTACCTACTCTCCCACCAAGTATATTCACTTCCACATACATTCAAGGACACTTATCTTCTATGCACACACCTACATGTCCATGAGCTTGAGAAAGAGGATCCTTAAACATATGCTTATATTCATATACCGGTCATCACTCACGTACACATGAATTTTTATATATTTACATGGGCACACATAGACCTATATGTGTGTAATCACTAATGTGGATATTTATACATCTAACAGGAAACCCATATACATATATTTACTTACCTATACACACACATGTGAGTCAACCTTGACTTGGCGACTCAAAACCAACAAGAAAGGACCCAATCACTACAAATTTAACACAAAGAACCATAAAATAATTAAAGGACACAATTTAAATAGTGTGGAACCAAGAAATAAAGGAAAAACCTCACCTCGAGTGTCAACGATGATCCAAAAGGATATGAAACCCCATGAAGAATCCCAACACACACCAAGAAACATGTTGGGGACTCATAAATATAAAAAACCCCAAAAATTAACTAGTCAATAAGGAGAAAACTTACCCAGATGCAATGATTGGTGGACCTAAACCACTCGAACCACCTTGTCTTCATCTACATTTGCTATAAAACACACCAACAATACCTAGGAGGCCTTCTCTAGCAACCTAGAACAAAAAAACCAAAAAACGAATCACCCCAAGGAGATAAGGTTTGGATGAAACCTATGTGGTAATTGTTGGGCTAAATTGAATCCATGAAAAGGAGGAGAAGAGAGGGGAGACTCAAACCTAGTAAATTAAAATGGATAATCGGAATAAAAAAGGGAGACAAAAGTTGATTCGAGAGGAGGCTGTGGAAGGGGTAGCGCATGACAAATGGAGAGCCCTACGAGGTGGGTGTGTCGTGATTTGAGGGGGTTGAGGGAGAGTGTTTAGTTTAGGTTTAATTTAATTTAATTAAATTTTATTTTAATTTAATTCTTTAAAAGAACTAAATAGTACAGTTTTAGTTGTATGGTTTCCCAAACCGTGCCCAATCCGTGTAGAGTATACTCCCTCCAAGACACACCCTGTATAGGCTAGGACCACAATTTAGGAAACTGTGTGCATCCCGTGTGCTAAGACACTTCCCCTATTTAAGCTTGGCTTCACAGTTACCTGTAGTGGGATTCATGGTTTAATAGACTGTGTGAAAACCGTGTGCCCTCTACTATCTTTTAAAATTTGATGTTTTTCATGTCTGACACTCCCAAAACATCTCAAACCACTCTAAAGACTTTTTGGACCTTCAACCAAGTCCAAAACAACATGTATAAGTGTTCTATCACTCAAAATTAAGTTCCGATGCCAGGATTTTAAATTAGAATCATCCTATAAACGAAATAATTCAAAAAACTTCATTTTTTAGTCTAGTTAAAACCCATGGGATTCTAAAATATACCCACCTTGAAAACTTATTCTCCTAGATAATACTTCAGGAATAATGAAAACACCACCTGACCTAGAAGGGTCGTGAAATTTGATTCCAATGTTTGCATTACATTACCAATTCCTGAGGCACCTCTAGCATTTCCTATGCATTCCACACTTGAACCTTTACAAATTGAGACAATTCTCAAAGTTAAACTTAAACATAGAAACAGAGCTTAGTTGTGCCCATTTAGATAGAGACCCAATCATGTCAAAGTCTAGATAAACACTCGATCGATGGAACTTACAACTATATGTCTTAACTTAAGAAAGGGGAAATTCCACGCAAAGGTACCTCCACCTTTGTAATTGGTGTACAAGGCACAACTCTAGGTTTTATTGCGACACACCTGGAATGATTTTGTTAAAAAGAAATGGTCAGATTCCGATCGAAATAATAGAACTGGTAAGACAAGCTTTCTTTAAAGACACTACCGACCCTAAAACCACACTTTCCTTCACCTGGAAACCTGCATTAAAATAGCCCATTACAACCACAAACAATAAAATGAAAAATAGAGAACGAGTCAAGTCACTTGGCCAACTTATCTCGAAGAAGTTCGGCTTAGGCAGCTGACACAAAACAAAAGGAACCACTGCATTCCATGAGCCCAACCATGGTGTTCCTATGTGGGATAAATAGAATCACTCAAGACATACCAAGCCCCGAAAAAAAACCACACTTTCATGTGTATCACTAACAATGATCATCCAACAAGCTCAATAGCTTTAAAAGATATAGAGCGGTATAAGTCTGACACACTCTTAGTTCATCGAAGATGACATCACGATAGTGGATGATTTCCTCTTAAGAAGAGTACACTAAAGAGATTTTAGATAGGGTTTCTATTCAAACACACCCAAAAACGTGAAGGCAAAACAATCAAACAAGATCAAAGTCATGCTGCAGAGCCAATAATGACATGATTTAAGATGTGAAAGCCTCAAGGGGATTTTAGATAACCCGACCATTCCCCAATGGTCCCCTTAGGTTGTTCCCCTTCTACATAGAAGGGAATATTTAATAGGTTTATCACCACACTACTCACTATAGGAGTTTCCTAGCCCAAAAAAAGCAGGAAACCTAACTGCTCATAAGCACGATAGATTAAAACAATGAGACTGGTGTGTCAAAACACATGAGTCTTTTGAAAACCATCCCAAGTAATGGAATGAAACTTATTCATTAATTCTCAATTCACTCTTAATGGACATAACCCAAGACTGTAATTAATAGTACAAGGATATTTATTTCAGAGTCACATGGCCTCATATGTCTATATTCCTAGATGAAGCCATACCAAGTTTTCTATTTTTAAGAAGAAGAAAGGGTCAAACAACCTTTAAGCATCCAACCATGATTGAGGAATGTCTAACTTTCTGCAAATGGGCACTAACCGATGCTCAATCCCAGAAAAGGTTCAAGAAACACATAACCAGCTATTCGAACAAGGGTGTCAATGGAAACTGAAAGTCCTACTTGGGACAATGGCACCCCAAAAAACACCAAGGGTGAGAAAAGTCATAGCACTAGCAAGGAATTTATATTCTGAGGGCTCTACCTACCATGGGATAGACCTTTATGATGAAAAAGTTTTAACCTTAACACTGATTCACGTCAAAAAAAGTTACAAGACTGAAAACCCAACCATAAAGCCATTTCTAAGGAAAAGAATAACTTTGGAAATTACTTAAGCTTCTGTTCTAAGAAAACTCATAGAGAAGTAAAAAAAATAACCTTATAATAGGGTTTTAATTAGGGGAAACCACTATAGATTCCATTTCTAAGACTCTTATATTTAATCACATTTAATATTCAATCACATTTAATATTTCATCAACAAAATATTTAATCGAAAACTCAAGGTACCATTTTTAAAAACAAATAATAAGTTACTTGATTTTTAACCAACACACCAAGGTAAAAACATGAATGTTTTATAAAACTCCCATTTAAAAACATTTTAGATAAGTTGAAATACCATCATTTTTAGGGAACTTATCAAAATAAAACCTTTTTTAAGCATTTGAGGCAACCTATGGGGGTCCCATTTTCACCAACTTAGGTTCTATAGAAAACTACAAAAAATAAATTTCCAAAAATCATTAAAATTAACACACCTAAACGAGTAATTTCATAATAAAATTCCTCAACTAACCAACTTAGGTCTAGTTGCATTTTTAAAAGCTAACCATTTGATTTCAGATCAATGCCAAACCTCTTTAACATTGATAATAATTTTAAAAAGCATTATGCCGTTACATTTAATATGGGTTTTCATTTTTGAATTTATGAATCACCCAAACACTCCATGGATTGATAATTAACTCCCATTAATCTATATCAATGTCAATTCAGAATTTAACATGATCAAACATAACAGTCCAATTATATGGGTGGCCATCTACCAACCTGCAAATCGCCCATATACCTTACTATAAGGATAAGACCATAAACATTACATAATATTTAATTAAGTGAATAATTTACATTGAGGATCTTTCTAGGTTTATATATTTAGAGAATTAGGCAATAACTATTACATATCAAAAATTAAAAAGTAGAAACTGCTTCTTAGTTTCCATTTTTTTGATAAAATAAAAACTCTTAAAAAATAAACCTGTCTAGTTAAATGTTTTAGACAACATTACTTTTCATTAATCCCATCCTTGACCCTATTCATATTTATGTCCTGTGAAAAACATTTCAAAAATTGGGATGAGCATAAAAAGTTTAGTAAGTGATACACAAAGAAGGAAACTGTTTTTTTCAAAACAAAAAGTAAAGTATGAATACTTTATCATAAGTAATAAATTTCATATATATGAAGTCGTAAATACTCTCACCAAATAAAAAAAATTCTTACCCTTTTGTAACCCAAATATTATCATAAAACCCATAGAAAGAACACATAACATATAACGGTAACTTGGGACATAAACATACTTAAATGGAAAAATCATACGATTGACATCCACACATATCACTAAAAGGAATATCCATACGTCCGACTACCATACCAAATGAATTGGAGGTCATAATGTAACCACCCATCATAGTTTAACATGGCACCACCCTTCATTTGGTTTATCACGTAACCACCCGTAAAATGTCCAAGTACCATTATGAAATCATAACACATAAAATATTACAAATATAAATATTTTATTAAAAACATTTTATTGGGAATCAAAATAAATAATTTCTGGATATTGAAATAATAAATCGATTTCAAAAACCATTTGCAATACCAAAACACCCAAAAAACAGAATAAGGGATTTCTTTCCTTTTAAAATCATTAAGGATTATAGAGGAAGGTAAATAATTATTACGGCGGTGGAGATGTCATTGTAACTAAAAATGTTAAAAACATTACTTTTCTCATTTAGTAAAATGCTTAATAGAAAAAATATTACCATTGAATGAAATGAAAAGTCAAAGGTTTTTATACACCATATAAAATAAGGTCGTGTATAAAGAAAAAGATGCCTCAATGAAAGGCGATTGAGATGAAGTCCCTTATAAAGACGGTATCCTTAGAATAAGGAAAAATCAATGAAATAATTATGTGTGAAAAATATAAATACACCCAATATAAGTGGATATTAAGTGTAAAACAATCAGAGGTTATTCACACATATTCATAGCACAACATAATCAAGAAGTAAAAGTTTAACCCAAAAAATTGAAATTGGGTGAAGAAGTTCCCTTACAGAAATTCAACAGCCAAAAAGCATCGCTTTAAAATTCATAAAATGAGTTGATGAGAGAGAAAGGAGTATCTCATCAATTGGACATAAAATTTATAGCAATAAGGATATATAATAACATATCCCAACATAATAAGATGTAAATTAAAAGACATAACAAAAAGAAGTTTTTTAAAAAGATGAGGGTGAAAGGTTCCCTTACTGATTTAGTAACTTACGAAACATAAGCCACATTAAATAAGGGCCATACAATGAATATGTAAATACCCATAAAATAAATTATTTTAAAAAATGAATACAATTATGGGAAGTACATACACAACACATCATAAAATAGTTGAAAATATAGCATAAATATCACGAGAATAAAAAGTGGGATGAAAACCCCTTACCGCATTGTAATCAATCGAGTCGTATGACCAAAATTTAATAACTACCAAATGAATCAAAGAATACCATTAATATAAATTGAATCATGGTAATATACATTAAATTTCAGTGCACAATACACTACATTCAATAAATAAGTGTCAATCAATGAAAAACTCATGGAATTAAAAGTGAGATAAGAAACCCCGTACCTTATGCATAACATTACCCTTTTGTTCTTTAATCTCCTAAATAATAGGCTATAGTAAATTTATACTTGCTTAAGAACATTTTTCAAGTTTATTATTCCATTTATATCACTTATTACCATGTTATAAACATTATTCAATCATTTAAGTTAATAATGGATGTTTTGTCGATATTCGGTACTTGAGTCAAAAATGAACTTCTTATAATTACATGTTGTTCATGTAGTCAAAATTACATTATCTACAAAATTATATTCATTATTTAGATATCATATATATCATATATATTCATTATATGTATGTATTTATAATATTATATAACATTTTGAGATAAGAAATAAAATGCACCGTTCATGGAGACGGCAAGTTGTACGTACGCATAAACGCTAATTTCATTTCTATTACATATTTAATGGAATGAAAACATAATGATAAATAGTTATATTATAATTACATTATAATATAATATATAATTTAGTTAACTCATTATTTTATATGTTCCACATATGGCATGAAAGTGTCATATCACTTTGAGGGGGTGGTATTCCGCACTTCCTCAAATGAAATTATCGTATTTACCCACTATAGAAACCATAAAGTTATTCTATAAATTAAAAATTTATAAGCATAAAAAACATATAAATATAATATATATCACATATAAATATAGTTCCATATTAATGGCCACCATAAGAGGAAGTAGTAGAAGATTGGACAATCATCATTTAGTGAGGCAGTAGTTCATTGTCCACAGAAATAGTATGTTTTTTACCCATTAGATGAATGTGTGTGTAATTGTAGATTTAAAACATCTCAAAAAAACAACCTATTATATTGAGGATACTAGTGTTTTTATAAAATAAAGAAATAAAAAGTGTTTATGGGGTTGGATAAGTAAAATAAAATAAGATAACTTAAAAAGAAGATGTTACCTTTAAATCGTGTAACTCTCTTTGGTTTGAACCAAAATTAGTACTTAAAGTGCCTTATGCCTAAGGTAAGGCTTCCAAGAGGAAGAGAGGGTTCTTGAGAGCTTATTTGGGCAGAGGTTGGATGAGCCAGTCATCTTGAATGTTTTGAGTAATGGGTTAGAAATGAGGGATTTTTATAAGGGGGAGGAGGGGATCTTCAGAAAAGTTTGAAAATATTAATTTATTATATAATTATTTTTAGTTTGTAAAGGTCCATAACTTATTAAAGAAGAAGATAAGTTGAGTAATGTTATAAATAAAATCATTAAATAAATGTTGGGCAGCTTTTGGATATTTTTTCTATTTTTATAATCATATTTATTTAAGTCATTCATTAATGTGGTATACACTGCATCATTATTGTGTCATAAATAATTTTATTTTTTTAATATCTAAATATTATAAAAATAACATCATGATGTAGTAAATATTTTTGATTTAAAACGAATATTTATAGTCGAATATATCAATTATATAACCCACATTAAAATTCTTTTAGGAAAACAATACATGTTTATGATATTTTTATTTTTCCATTAAATAAAAAGTTAATAATATCATTATCTTACCCAAGTTGCATTAAAAGGACAAACGTCTGACCCATGAATTATCTTGGATGGAAATTACTCATAAAATAAGGTTAGGAAAAGTGTTATGGTAATTTTATATTATTACAATATTGTTTTTACCTTGAATTATCCTATTTACCTTTAACCATGATAAATAAAAGTCCAAAGTTACTATTCACCAAATACTATTTTTATCTTACTGAACCAAATTTTATTTACTAACAACAACCATGTATATCAGATTTTATAAATTAAATTCACAGAAGTGGTAAAATTTCATTTAAATGAAAAATTCAGTTTTTTAACTACTACTTAGTGTTTTTACTATTCATTAAATATTGATGGTTTTCAAAAAAAGGCCAAATATTCAGCCTAAGATATAATTGATATTACAAATTAAAAAAATGATGACAATTTTACCTAATTAAAAACACATAAGTTACTTTAATTAATTTAAAATTAATTCCTATTGTTAAAACAAAAAAGTGTGTTTTTAAGAAATATTAACTATCAAAAGATTGACACCTGTTTATGTACAATTTCAATTTGAAATTACATACAATGAACTAAATTAGATTAATTGGTAAAAATAAAAACTAACTAAACTTTTAAACCAATTAAAAATATAATCTAACCATATAAATAAATTATATTAAAATGCAGTTTTGAATTATAATACAATAATTTTCACTGTTCATTAAAAAAAGAATTTTATCATAAAAATACCAAAAATTTACCCAAAGAAACTTTTGATGTCCAAATTCTAGAGAATAATTATATTTTGTCAAATAGAACATAAAAAAGTTACCAAAAATAGATTTAAAGAGGTTTCTCTATCAAAAAGTAGTAAATCGACCTTTTAAAGAATATTAGAGTATTTATGGTTAAATTTAGATTCATTCACATTTTAAGCCTCTAACATTTATTGGATAAATATAAAATCATATAAATAATATGTATAATCATATTTTAGTTAGTTATGTTCATTCCTTCCATTAAAATGGCAAGGCATTAACTACCATTTAAAATAATAATATATTATTATTTTTCATTATGACTCAGCATTGTGTGCAACATAAGACTTCAGAGAAACCCATTTTTGCATGTTAGGTAAACCCATGAATAAAGCATCCCATTTAAAATAAAATTAATATTTAATTAAAATTATTAATAAATATAAAAATTTCATTTTCTTTATTTTTTAGGGATGTTACATCCTTCCCCCTTTTGGTAATTGCATCCTCGCAATTTTAAAATTGGGATTGAAAATTTTAATTGAATGTCCCACATCGGAAAAAGAGTAAATACAACTATTACATTAAAAGAAATAAAGATAAGTTTAAAGGTCACCTGAGATAACCCATAATTGGATTCTATGAAAACATAGATATGGAAGATAAACTAAGTATCATGTTCGGATGCAGAATGATTGAAAACATGATTAGGAGAAAGTTAACAGCAAGAAAACCACAAATTTGTGATGGGTTAAATGTTCATTGGTTTCCCAGTAGGAAAAGTAAATAGGCAAATTTTTTATGTTAAGTTCATTTTCATAAAGTTGGATAATTTATTTATGAGATTGAATAATAATAAATGGAAACTTACCTACTTCACATGTATACATTCATCATTTACACAATTTCTACCACAAACTCATCTTTTTTCCAAATGATGAATATTCAAGATCACTTGGTCACATAAAAAGTGATGGAATCAACTTCTAAATAATAACATGATCCAAAAAATATGAGCCATATATTTATCCTATATATATACATTAACAAAAACCAAAATGGGTTAGTATGAGATCATATAATCATCAAAAGGATAATCATTAATAAAAAGAAATAATACTCTTAATCTCCAAAATTCAACAAATAGTACCCAAAGTTTAAGAAAGACCATTCAATATACAAATTTCCTTAAAAATATTCAAAATAATCTAAACTAAGATTCAAATCCAAAACTCAAAAGGATTTAATCACATAGTCTTCCATAGTAATTATTAACATTTATCTCTAAAAACATTGACTACTCTTAAAGTCTCATACTGAAGTGTAATTAACCTAATCACATATTCACTATGTTATGTTAATCATTTCCATAAATAACCCAAATCATCTTATGTCCACAATAAAAACATATATTTTTTCAATATAATATTTCAACCATTACTCCACAAATTAAATCCCATAGTATTCTATTTTACATAAGCATATAGTGTTCCCAAAATAGAGAATGTCTTCCAAAATAACCTTTATCACATAATCAACAAATCATTTTCCTATGCTAAGGATGTACATTTGATAAAAAATAATATCCCAAATAAACATTTTCTTGACCCATAAATTCATTTAAATAAAAATAATTAGTCATACTAACCAATGACTTAATGTAGTCTAGTGGTAGGTGATAAATCCCAATCACACATTGGTTGTGAGATCGATTCCCATAGCTTTGTCCGATGTGACAGGTTGTCACATGGTATGCATGTTTTTCTTTTTGAAAAACTATACAATTTTAGAACATTCCAAAAAAATAGAGACAAATTCCTAAAAAATAACCAAATCATATTTTACCCTCAAAGGTTATCTAATACCTTTCATTTTTCACCCCCAAAATGTAATAACCATTTATCACCTCTAAAATAACTATGGCTCTTTCTAATATTATAACCATTATGGTTTTGTCACTTATTATTAAATAACACCCTAACGTATAATGTTATCTAAACCAACCTCTGATACCAACTATAAGGACCAGACCTTAAACATTACATAATCCTGATTTAAGTGAATAATTAATATTGAGGATCTTTTAGGGTTTATATCTATAGAAAATTTGGACATAACTATTACATAACAAAAATTACAAAGTAGAAACTTCTTCTTAGTTTCCATTTTTTTATAAAATAAAAACTCTTAAAAAAGAAACATGTCTAGTTCTCTGTTTTATACAACATGACTTTTCATTGATCCCATCCTTGACCCTTTTCATCTTTTAGTCCTGTGAAAAACATTTCAAAAAATGGGATGAGCATAAAAAGCTCAGTAAGGGATACCTAAAGAAAGAAAACTGTTAGTTTTTCAAAACAACAAGTAAACCATGAATAATTTATCATAAGTAATACATTTTACATTTATGAAGTAGTAAATACTATTCACTTAATAAATGATCGTTGCTTACCCTTTTGTAACCAAAACATTACCATAAAACCCATATAAAGAACACATAACATATAAAGGTAACTTGGGACATAAACATACAAAAATAGAATAACCGTATGGTCGACATCCACACATATCACTAAATGTAATAGTCATACAATTGACCTCCATACCCAATTCATTGGAGGTTATAACGTAACCACTCATCCAGGTTTATCACGACACCACCCGTCATTTGGTTTATCACATAACCACCCTTCAAATGTCCAAGTACCATTATAAAATCATAACACATAAAATATTGAAAATACAAATATTTCACTAATAACAAATCATTTGTAATGAAAATAAATCATTTCATGATATTGAAATAATAAATTGATTTGAAAGACAATTTTCAATACCAAAACACCCAAAAAACAGAATAGGGGATTTCTTTTTTTAAATCATTATAGCTTATAGAGGAAGCCAAATAACGATTATGACGGTGGAGAGATCATTGTCATCGCAAACATAAAAAAAATTCCTTTTTTCATTTAGTAAAATGATTCATATAAAAAATATTCCCTTTGATTGAAATGAAAAGTCAAAGGTTTTTATACACCATATAAAAGAAAGTCATGTGTAAAGGAAAATATGCCTCAATGAAAGAAGATTGAGACAAAGTCCCTTATGAAGATGGTACCCTTAGATTAAGTATAAATCAATGAAATAATTATGTGTGAAAAATATAAATTCACACAATATAAGTTGACATTAAGTGTAAAACAATCATATGTTATTCACACATATTCATAGCATGACATAATCAAAAAGTAAAAGTTTAACCCAAAGAATTGAAATTGGGTGAAGAAGTTCCCTTAGAGAAATTTGACAGCCTAGCGACGTAACATTAAAATTCAGAAAATGAGTTGATGAGAGAGAAAAATGTGTTTCATCACTTGGACATAAAATTTATAGCAATAAGGATATAGAAGAACATATCACAATATAATAAGATGTAAATTAAAAGACATTACAAAAAGAAGTTTCCTAAAAAGAGGAGAGTGAAAGGTTCCCTTACTGATTTGGTAACTTACGAAACATACGCCACATTAAAGAAGGGTCATACAATGAATATTTAAATACCCATAAATTAAATTATATTACACAATTAATACAATAAAAATAAGTACATACACCACACAAAAAGAAAATAGTGGAAAATATAGCATGAATCTCACGGGAATAAAAATCATGATGAAAACCCCTTACCACGTTGTAATCAATCGAGTTGTATGAAAAAAAGGTAATAACCACCTAATGAATCAAAAAAGATCTTGAATAAAAATAGAATCATGATCACATATATCAAATGGTTGTGCACAATACACCACATTCAATATATAAGTGTTGAACAGTGGAAATCTCAAGGAATTAAAAGTGAGACAAGAAACCCTTTACTTTGTGTCCGACTTGACCCATTCGTTCATTAATCTCCTGAATAATAAACTAAAGTTAATTTATACTTTCTTAAGAACCTTTTACATGTTTATTATTCCTTTTATATCACTTATTTCCATGTTATAAACATTAGTCAATCATTAAAGTTAATAATGGTTGTTTTGTCGATATTTGGTACTTGAGTAAAAAACGAACTTCTTATAATTACAAGTTGTTCATGTGGTAAAAATTACATTACCTCCAGAATTATATTCATGATTTATATTTCATATATATCATATATATCCAGAAAATTTATGTATTTATAATATTACATAACACTTGGAGATAAGAAATGAAATGCACTGTTCATGGAGATGGTAAGTCGTACATACACATTAATGCTACTTTCATTTATATTTCATATTTAATGGAATGAAAAATTAATGATAAATAGTTATATTATAATTAATGTATAATATCATATATAATTTCATTAACTCCATCCTTTATATGTTCCACATATGGAATGAATGAGTCATATCACTTTGAGGGGGCAGTAGTCTGCACTTCCTTAAATGAAATTATTGTATTTACCCACTATGGAAACCATAAAGGTATTTTATAAATGAAAAATACAGAATCATAGGAACAATATAAATATAATATATATAACATATAAATACATTTCCATCTTAATTTCCACCATAAAAGGTGGTGGGAGAATATTGAATAATCATCATTTCGTGAGGCAGTAGTTTGTCGTCCACAGAAATAGTATGTTCTTTACCCATTAGATGGAGGTGTGTGTAAATTTAGATTGAATACTTCTCATAACAAAAACCTAGTATATTTAGGATACTGATGTTTTTATAAAAGAGAGGAATTAAAAGAGTTTATCGGGTTGGAGAAGTAAAATAAAAGAAATTAACTTAAAAGAAGACATTGCCTTCAAACAAGGTAACTCCCTTTGGTTTGAACCAAAATAATTTATTCAAGTGCCTTATGCATAAGGAAAGTATTATAGGTGGAATAGAGGGTTCTTGAGAGATTATTTGGGAAGAGGTTGGATGATCCAAGGGTATTTAGTGGTGTGGGAAATTGGTTAGAGGTTAAGGATATATATAAGGGGGAGGAGGGGCTCTTTAGGAATGTTTGAAAATATTATTTTATTATATAATGATTTCTGAAGGTCCAAAACTTATTAAAGTAAAAGATAATATGACTAATGTCTGAAATTATATCATCCAATAATAATTGGTCAGGTTTTGGAGATTTTTTCAATTTTAATAATCTTATTTATTTAATCATTCATTAATGAAGAAACACTCCATCATTATTGTGTCATAAATAATTTTATTTATTTGATGTCTAAAAATTATAAAAAAATATCATGATGTAGGAAATATATTTAGCTTTAAAATGAAAATTTATAGTCCAATATATCAAATATATAACCCCACATTAATATTTTTTAGCAAAACAATACATGTTTATGATATTTTTATTCTTACTCTAAATAAAAAGTTATTAATATCATTATCTTACCCAAGTGGATTTCAAAAGCCAAAAGTCTAATTCAAGGATTTTATTGGTCATCCATTACTCATCCAATAAGGTTAGGACATGTGTTAAGGTATTTTTATATTATTATAATTTTGTTTTTACCTTGAATTATCATATTTACCTTTAATCGCGGTAAATAAAAGTCAAAAGTTATTGTTCACCAAAAATGAATTTCATCTTATTGAACCAAATTTTACTTACTAATAACAACCATATATGTTGTATTTTTGAAATTAAATTCACAGAAGCGGTAAAATTTCATTTAAATGAAAAAGTCAGTTTTTTAACTACTACTATGTGTTTTCACTATTCCTAAAAAATTGAAGGTTTTCAGAAAAATATCAAAAATTCAGCCTAAGATATATTTGATATTCAGAATTCAAAAATTACATCTATTTTACCAAATTAAAAACATAGATGTTGCATTAATTAATTTAAAATTAATTCTCCTTGTCAAAACAAAAAGCGTGTTTTAAAGAAATATTAACTATCAAAAGATTGACACTTGTTTATGTACAATTTTAAAGTGAAATTACTTCCAATGACCAAAATTATATTAAATTTTAAAAATATAAACTAATTACACTTTGAAAAAAATTTAAAAATATAATATAACAATATAAATAAATTAGATTAATAGGTAGTTTTGAGTTATAATACAATAATTTTCACTGTTCATTAAAAAAATGAATTTTATCAGAAAAATACAAAATATTTACCCAATGTAAATTTTTATGTCTTGATTAGAAAGAAGAATTTTATTTTGTCAAATAGAACATATATAAGTTACCAAAAATATATTTAAAGATGGCTCACCATCAAAAGGTGGTAAATCAACCATTTAAAGAATATAAGAGTATTTATGCTGAAAATTAGATTCATTCACATTTTAAGTGTCTAAATGTTATTAGATAAATGTAAAAACATTTAACTAACATATATAATCATATTTTAGTTAGTTCTGTTTATTCCCTCCATTATAACGGCTAGGCGTTAACAACCGTTTAAAATAATAATATATTATTATTTTTCAGTATGACTAAACATTATGTTCAACACAATACTTAAGAGAAACCCATTGTTGCATATTAGGAATTCCATTGAATATAGAATCCCCTTAAAAATTATTATTTTATTCAAAAATATAAATAAATATGAAAATGTCATATTCTTTATTTTCTAGGGATGTTACATCCTTTCCCCTTTTGGAAATTACGTCCTCACAATTTTAAAATCGGGCTTGGAAACATCATTGAATGTCCCACATAGGAAATAGTGTAAATAAAACTATCACTTAAAAATAATAAAGATAAGTACAATGGTCACCTAAGATAACCCATACTTGGATTCCATGAAAACATGGATATAGATAAGAAACTAACTGTCATGTTCTGATGGAGAGTGATAAAAACATGATTAGAAGAAAGTTATCAACAAAAAAACCACAAATTTTTTATGGGTTAAACGGTCATCGGTTTCCCAGTAGGAAAATTAAATGAACAAAATTTTTATTTTAAGTTCATTTTCATAATGTTGGAGAATTTATTTATGAGATTGAATAATACCATAAGGAAACTTACCTACTTGACATGTAGACTTTCATCATTTACAAAATTTCCAACTCAAACTCATTTTTTCTCCAAGCGATGAGTATTCAAGAAGACTTGGTAACATAAAAAGTGATAAAATAATCTTTTAAAGAATAACATGATCCAAAAAATGTGAAGACTATATTTCACCTATCATTATACATTAACCAAAACCAAAATTGGTTAGTACGAGATCAAATAATCCGCAAAAGGATAATCCTTTATAAAAAGAAATACTACACTTAATCTCCAAAATTCAGCAAAAAATACTCAAAGATCAAGAAAGACCATTCAATATACCATTGTCTTCAAAAACTCATCAAAAATAATCCAAACTAATATTGAAACCCAAAACTCAGAAGGATTTAATCTCATAGTCTTCCACAGTAAATCTTAACATTTATCTCAAAAAACATCGACTACTCTTAAAGTCTCATAC